>OZ030010.1:80685949-81088449 GCA_964023405.1 Apodemus agrarius
GCTCCATATAATATTAGGCTGTAGAACTCTACATCTGTGCCAAACAGTTGCTGAATGAAGGCTCTCTGGTCTACTTAATGATGATTCTGGCAAGTCAGGATAAACTAGAGTTATAAGGTTTAGTGACTAGGATTCTGTCTCTATCCCTCCACTTGATACCTTGCCTGCTTACAGAAGATGGCTGGTTCATACCTGTCCCACATTACTAGAATTCTTTCCTAGGGTTACTCTCATATTTTTGGGGGAGGTTCCATTGCACTAGGTTTCCACTTTGCCCCTAAAACACCACTGTTCTGGTCATTTCTCCCTCCCTTTTTGCCACATGATCCCTTCTGATATCAGTACCACCTAAACCTAGTTTACCCATGAAGGACTCCTTGGTACTTAGCATGTATGGGCCTGTGGACTGTACATTGTCTTTACACCTAATAACCATTTAGCTTGTGCATAAGTATATACCATGTTTAAGTCTTTGGGTCTCCATGTCTCAGGATGATTTTTCTCATTCTCATTTGCCTGCAAATCATGAAATGTTTTAAAATAATAATTAACAATTTTTACATATATTAAGGATATCTGTTCAGCATTGGCCAACTGATTGATATTTTTCTTGTCATCATCATTATTATTATTATTATTATTATTATTAATATTATTTTATTACTATTTGCATTGTTTCCCTCTCTAATTGTAGTGCATAAGGGTTTTCTAGAAATCTATCTGCTATCACATTGTTCTATTGATAGAATTTGTCTTTATGTAGAAATTGTTTAAATCATGTAATGTGATTTTTCAGCTTTAGAATTAATTCCTGTAGTATGGTCTTGAAATATTTTCCTTGTCTAGGGGTATGCCCAGAATAGAATTAATTACAGGCAACAAATGACTGCTAAAAAGGGGATAATTACTTTACTCAGGGATGAGTCACCTAATTTGTTATCTAGTACCAAGTGGCCATCCCTCCAAATCATATATACAAAAGGAATACTAAATTGACTCAGCATGTTACACACACACACACACACACACACACACACATATATATATATATATATAAATAATATATATATAATATATATATATAAATAATATATATATAAATGTGTGTGTGTGTGTGTGTCTGTGTGTGTGTGTGTGTGTGTGTGTGTAATAATAATAAAGAAAAATAAGCCACCAATTTCAGAGGAAATAGAAATATGAAACAGCCAGGATCACAGGATCATGAATCACAAAGGAAGCTCAACAACCAGGAGATCAGACACACAAGGAGCACTGGAACTCTGACACACTCAGGATCACAGCTGAGGCCAAAACATCTTTCCCAACACCCAGTGTAACTGGGATCCCCACAGGAAACAGGAAAATAAAAAACCCAGCCCAGCCAGAGGCATGGGTTCTTTCCAGGTTACAACTGTGTCTAGAGAAAATGCAGGGGGGCTCTGACTCACACACACACACACACACACACACACACACACACATGAAAAACGCAGATAAAGCTCGACTCTGGGCCATCTTGGCTCCCAGACACCAGACTTACCTGAGAGGCAGCGCCAGGTACACAGAGATATCCCGAATCTAACATCACATGGTTCTCAGCCCATCAGGCTTCTGCCTGCACCCAGGGCCTGGGCAGCTCTGCGGGCCATCTGTGTGCCAACCCTGTTGAGGGACATTTGCCCTGTAGAGTGATCAGCACTTGGAAAAGGTCCCCGCAGCATCCACAATCTTTAATCCCAGACAGAGCAGACAGGTACTACCAGGTTCATAGAGAAAACCTGAGTATAACCATGCTTGCCTGGGGCAAGATACACCAGGGCTCCCACAGCACCCAAGAATAGGGCAGCACATCAGAAATCTGTGCCAGGAAAAACCCAGTCATCCAGTTGTGCGGGAATAGCCTTACAGGCTCAAAAGAGGTTCAAGCACCAGCCAGTGAAAACAGGACCAACTAATGCCAGAGATAACCAGATGGCAAAAGGCAAAGGTAGGCCAAGGCAATATGGAAGCATCTGAACCCAATTCTCCAACAACAGCAAGTTCTAGATACCCCAACACACCAGAAAAGCAAGATTTGGATTTAAAATCAGTGGTCATGATTCTGTTATACAAACACAAGAAGGACATAAATAAATGTCTTAAAGAAATACAGGAGAAAATGGATCAAAACGTAGAAGCTGTTACAAGGGAAACACAAAAATCATTTAAAGAAATTCAGGAGAATATGGGTCAACAGACAGAAGCAAATAAAGAGGAAATGCAAAAATCACTTAAAGAAATACAAGAGAACTTGGGTCAACAGGCAGAAGTCATGAAAGAGGAAACACAAAAATCTTTTAAAGAATTACAGGAAAACACAAACAAGTGAAGGAACTGAGAAAAAGCATCCAGGATCTAAAAAAAAGAAGTAGAAACAACTAAAAAATCACAAAGGGAGACAACTTTGGAGATAGAAAACCTTGGGAAGAAATCAGGGGGTCATAAATGCAAATATCAATAACAGAATACAAAGATAGAAGAATCTCAGATGCCTAAGATACCATAGAAACCATTGATTCAACAGTCATTGAAAATGTAAAATGCAAAATGCTTATAACCCAACACATCCAGGAAATCCAGGACACAATGAGAAGACCAAACCTTAGGATCATAGGTATAGAAGAGAGTGAAGATTTCAACTGAAAGGGCCAGCAAATATCTTCAATAAAATTATGGAAGAAAACTTCCCTAACCTAAAGAGAGAGAGATGCCCATGGATATACAAGAAGCCTACAGAATTCTAAACAGAGTGGACCAGAAGAGAAAATGTCCCATCACATAAAAATCAAAAGCCCAAATGTACTAAACAAAGAAAGAATATTAAAGGCAGTAAGAGAAAATGGTCAAGTAACATATAGAGGCAGACCTACCAGAATTACATCAGACTTCTCACCTGAGACCATGAAAGCTAGAAAATCCTGGGAAGATCTCATATAGACTCTAAGAGAACACAAATGCCAGCCAAGGCTACTATACCCAGCAAAACTCTCAATCACCAGATGGAGAAACCAAGATATTCCATGATAAAACCAAATTTACACAGTATCTTTTCACAAACCCAGCCCTACAAAGGAAAATAGTGGGAAAATACCAATACAAGGAGGGAAACTACACCCTGGAAAAATCAAGAAAGTAACCACCGTCCATCACACTCAAAAGAAGGTAACCACTCAAATATAAAAATAACATCAAAAATAACATGAAATAATAATCACTATTCCTTTATATCTCTTAACATCAACGGACTCAACTTGCCAATAAAAAGACATAGACTAACAGACTGGATACTTACACAGGACCCTACATTTTTCTGCATACAGGAAACACACCTCAGTTTCGAAGACATACACTACCTCAGAGTAAAAAGCTGGAAGACAATTTTACAAGCAAATGGTCTCAGGAAACAAGCCAGAGTAGCCTCCTAATAGCAGATAAAATAGATTTTCAAGCTAAATTCATCAAATGAAACAGAGAAGGACACTTCTTGCTGGTCAGAGGAAAAATCAACCAAGAAGAACTCTTAATTCTGAACATCTATGCTGAAAATGCAGGGACATCCTCACTCGTAAAAGAAACTTTACTAAAGCTCAAAGCACACATTGCACATAACAAAATAATTGTTGGTTATTTTAACACTCCACACTCCTCATTGGACTGATCAGGAAAACAGAATCTCAACAGGGACATAGTGAAACTAATTGAAGCTTTGGACCAATTGGATTTAATATATATATATATATATATATATATATATATATATATATATAATATATATTCATATATATATATGAAACATTTCATCCTAAAGCAAAAGAGTATACCTTTTTCTCAGCACTCCATGGTACCATCTCCAAAATCGACTATATAATAGGTCACAAGACAGACCTCAACAAATATAAGATCGAACTTATCCCATACCTCCTATCAGGTCATTATTGAGTAAGAGTGGTCTTCAGTAGCAAGAAAAACAACAGAAAGCCCACATACTCATGGAAATTGAACAGTACTCTACTCAATGATACCTTGGTCAAGGAAGAAATAAAGAAATCAAAGACTTTTTAGAATGTAATGAAAATGAAGGCCCAACATACCCAAATTTATGGGACACAATGAAAGCAGTGCTAAGAGGAAGATTCATAGCCCTGAGTGCCTCAAAAAAGAAACTGGAGAGAGCATACACTAGCAGCTAAAGGGCATACCTGAAAGCCCTGAAACAAAAGAAGCTAATTCACACAGGAGGAGTAGAAGACAGGAAATCATCAAACTCAGGCCTAAAATCAATCAAGTAGAAACAAAGAGAACCATACAAAGAATCAACAAAACCAGGAGCTGGTTCTTTGAGAAAATTAACAAGATAGATAAACCCTTAGCTGGACTAATCAAAGGGCACAGAGACAGTATCCAAATTAACAAAATTAGAAATGAAAAGGGATATATAACAACAGAAACTGAGGAAATTTAAAAAATCTTCAGATCCTACTACAAAAGCCTATACACAACACAACTCGAAAATCTGGAGGAAATGGACAATTTCCTAGAAAGAAAACAAAATACCAAAATTAAATCAGAATCAAATAGATCGTCTAAACAATCCCATAACCCCTAATGAAATATAAGGGGTCACAGAAAGTCTTCCAACTGAAAAAAAAGCAGAGGACCAGATGGTTTTAGTGCAGAATTCTATCAGACCATCAAAGGCCACCTAACACTGATACTCTTCAAACTATTGTACAAAATAGAAACAGAAGCAACACTACCCAACTCGTTCTAAAAAGCTACAATTATGCTGATACCAAAACCATACAAAGATCCAACAAAGAAAGAACTTCAGGCCATTTTTCCTTATGAATATTGATGCAAAAATACTCAATAAATTCTTGCCATCCGAATCCATGAACACATCAAAATTATCATTCACTATGATCAAGTAGGGTTCATCCCAGGGATGCAGGGATGGTTCAATATACAGAAATACATCAAGGTAATCCTCTATACAAACAAACTCCATGGGAATAAAAAGGACATGATCATCTCATTATATGCTGAGAAAGCACTTGACAAAATTCAACACTCATTCACAGTAAAAGACTTGGAAAGATCAATAACTCAAGGCCTATACCTAAACATAGTAGTAAAAGCAATGTATAGCAAGGTAGTAGCAAATATAAAACTGAATTGAGAGAAATTTGATGCAATCCTACTAAACTCAAGTACTAGACAAGCCTGACCACTTTCTCCCTATCTATTAAATATAGTACTTGAAGTCCTATCCATAGTAATTAGACAACAAATGGAGGTCAAAGGGATATGAATTGGTACCACATGAATCTCGTAGACACTGTATGATTCCCACAGCTAAACCACAATCTCTGTGGAAACTGTGTGGTATTTACAGGTAAAAGCCTTGTTTATGACAAAGCTGTCTACTTGAGGAAATCGCTGTGGGCCTCCTTGGCCAGAGATAGTGCTGAGCTGAATTTCTCATGGCAAACTTTGTCTGTGTGACCCTTCTCTGACTTGTATCTTTACTTACGAGATGTTCTTGTTAGCTGGAGATGTGACTATCCAGGAGAAAGAGTTCATCAAGAGTTCACCCTTTGAACTATAGCACTGGCCATGATTTATCTTCTAAAGATTCATTGCTTTGCCTTTTGATCAGTTATACAATTATTAATTAAATACATTGGTACATTAACCTCCCAACAATATATATATATATATATATATATATATATATATATATATATATATATATATTTGTATGGCTGCAACTGTGTGGGTAATGCTGGCTTTGACACTCTGGCATGGAAAGCACCAGCTATAACTTTAAAGTGTGCCTGAAGAGTCTCACGAGAAGGAAGCTAGATAATAGATAAGGACCACAGATGGATAGTCCCTCACTGGTTTTACAACCTAGAGATCTTCACCAAATATTCCCATGAACCTTTAAACTTTTAAACTTCCAAAAGTTCATCTTTAATTACAAATGTTCTGGTCAAGGGATGTGATGCTCTGTACCTGATCTCCGATGTTTTTCCTGATTGATTTTGTATTTCCCTGTGCCAGAAGCTCATGTTAAACATTCTTTGTAATCACTTCAGTGGACATTTGTCTGTATAAAACTGCCTACCTTAGAACAGTAAAGTGCATTCAGATCCACCCTGCTTCTGGTGTGTCTGTTTGTCACCTCACGCCGTATGCTATGTGCCTTCCTGCATACCAAAGACCCTGGTTCCCCCACGGGTGTGTGTTCCAACTGAGTTGGTCCATGTCAAATTGGAAAGGAAAAAATCTAAATATCACTATTTGCAGATATGATAGTATACTTAAGTGACCCCAAAATTCCACCAGACTACTCCTAAACCTGATAAACAACTTTAGCAAAGTGGATAGATATAAAAATATCTCAAAAAAAATCAGTGACTTTCCTCTACTCAAAGGATAAACAGGCTGACAAAGAAATTAGGGAAATGACACCCTTCATAGTAGTCAAAAAATATAAAATACCTTGGTGTGACTCTAATCAAGCAAGTGAATATTTATAGTACAAGAACTTCAAGCCTCTGTAGAAAGCAAGAGAATATCTCAGAAGATGGAAAGATCTCCCATGCACATGGATTGGCAGGATTAATATAGTAAAAATGGCCATTTTGCCCAAAGCAATCTAGATTCAATGCAATCTCTATCAAAATTCAAACTCAATTCTTCATAGAGTTAGAAAGACAAATGTGAAAATTAATTTGGAATAACAAAAATCCCAGGATAGTGAAAAGTATTTTCAACAATAAAATATCTTCTGAGCCTTTTCTGGACCAAGAGACTCTCCTCCCTTTGATGTACAACAAGGACATCCTCTCCTACATATGCAGCTGGATCCATGGGTACCTCCATATGTACTCATTGGTTGGTGGATTAGTCTCTGGGATCTCTGGGGATACTGGTTAGTTCATATTGTTATTCCTCCTATGGAGCTGCAAACCCGTTCAGCTCCTTGGGTCCTTTATCTATCTCCACCACTGGAACCTGTAATAGGAGCAGGAGTGGATGTGTTGGTGAGAATGGGGAGTGGGATGGGTTAGGGGGATTTTGTAGGGGAAAACAGAAAATTAGATAACATTTGAAATGTAACTAAAGAAAATATCTAATTTTTTAAAAAGGGAAAAACAAAAACAGAAACATGTAATATATATCCCATATATTTAGATTTTGCAAATTTATTTTTCAAATAAACATTAGAAAGACAAAAAAACAAAACAAAGAAACAAACAAAAAAAAACTGCTGGGGAAAACATCATCCCTGATCTCAAGCTGTATTATAGAGCAAAAGACATAAAAACTATACTATATTGTTAAAGAGACAGGCAGGTATATAAATAGAATAATACTGAAGACCCAGAAATGAACCCCTATACCTATGGTCACTTGACAAATTTGACAAAGGAGCTTAAACCATTCAGTGGACAAAAGAATATTTTCAACAAATGGTGCTGGTTCAACTGGCAGTCAGCATGTAGGATAGCACATATTGATACACTCTTATCTCCTTGTACTCAAGTCAGTGTGGATCAAGGAGCTCCATATATAACCAGATACACTGAAGCTAATAGAAGAGAATGTGGGGAAGAGCATTGAAGACATGGGTACAGACAATTTCCTGAACAGAACACCAATGGTTTATGCTCTAGACCCAAATTAAATAAATGGGACATCATAAAATTTCAAAGCTTCTTAAGGCAAAGGACACTGTCAACAAGACAAAATGCAACCAACTGGCCCTCTGGCGAGCACCGAGGCTGCTTTCTGCAACCAGCTCGCCGGCCCCTGGACCAGCAGAAGCGGAGGGCCTCCATATTGCAACCAGGACATAGCTGGAAAGGCCCAGGACACAGCTGGAAAGGCCCAGGCTCTGTGGGACATCCCTGCGCCCTCTGGCGAGCACCTAGGCTGCATTCTGCAACCAGCTCACTGGCCCCTGGACCAGCGGTAGCTGCGGGCCTCCATATTGCAACCAGGACATAGCTGGAAAGGCCCAGGTAAACACCCCTTCCAGGGCTACCCGCACAAGGGGATCTGCTAGGGTCTCGGAACCAAGCAGGCCGAGTTCCTTGCAACCAGGACACAGCTGGAGAAGCCCAGGTAGACAGACTCCAACAGGGGCTACAATCGCATGGGTGGCAGCCAGCTTATGATCCCTTAAAGCAGCAGTCACACATATTTACCAGTAGAGAAACAACAGGTGAGCCCAGCCTCACAGGAGATTCAAACACCAGCCACTAACAACAAGGCCAACTAAAACCAGAAATAACCAGATGGCAAAAGGAAAACGAAGGAACGTTACTAACAAAAATCAAGGCAACATGACAGCATCTGAACCCAGTTCTCCAACAACAGGAATCCCTGGATACCCTAAAACACCAGAAAAACAAGACTTGGATATAAAATCACTGGTCAGGATGCTGGTAGCTGAACACATAGAAAAATCTCGTAAAGAAATAGAGGAGAAAATGGATCAAAAGTTAGAAGCCTTTACGAGGCAAATACAAAAATCACTTCAAGAAATTCAGGAGAAGATGGATCAAAGAGAAGAAGACAATAAGGAAGAAAGACAAAAGTCACTTAAAGAACTACAGAAGAACGTGGGCCAACAAGTAGAAGCTATGAAAGAAGAAGCACAAAAATCTATTAAGGAAATACATGAAAACACAATCAAGCAAACGAAAGATCTGAGCACATCCATCCAGATACTAAAAACAGATGTAGAAACAACTAAGAAATCACAGAGGGAGACAACATTGGAGATAGAAAACCTGGGGAAGAAATCAGGGGCCTTAGACGCAAGTATCAACAATAGAATACAAGAGATAGAAGACAGAATCTCAGAAGCCGAAGATACCATAGGAACCATTGATTCAACAGTTAAAGAAAACACTAAATGCAAAAAGGTGGTAACCCAAAACATCCAGGAAATCCAAGACACTATGAGAAGACCAAACCTAAGGATTATAGGTATAGACGAGAGTGAAGATTTACAAGTTAAAGGGCCAGCTAATATCTTCTATAAAATTATGGAAGAAAACTTCCCCAACCTAAGGAGAGAGATGCCCATGAATATACAAGAAGCCTATAGAACCCCAAACAGACTGGACCAGAACAGAAATACATCCCGTCACATAATAATCAAAACTCCAAATGTAATAAACAAAGAAAGAATACTAAAGGCAGCAAGAGAAAAAGGCCAAGTAACATATAAAGGAAAACCTATCAGAATAACACCAGACTTCTCACCTGAGACCATGAAAGCTAGAAGATCCTGGGCAGATATCATGCAAACTCTAAGAGAACACAAACTTCAGCCAAAACTACTTTACCCAGCAAAACTCTCAATTGCCATTGATGGAGACATCAAGGTATTCCATGACAAAACCAAATTTGCAAGATATCTCTCCACAAATCCAGCCCTACAAAGGATAATAGGGGGAAAACACCAAGACAAGGACTGAAACTACACCCGGGAAGAAGCAAGATAGAAACCTCCTCTCATCAAACCCAAAAGAAGATAACCTCTCGAATATAAAAAATAAATAAGATAAATAAATATAATTTCAAAAATGTCTGGAGGTAATAATTACTATTCCTTAATATCTCTTAACGTCAATGGACTCAATTCCCCAATAAAAATACATAGACTAACAGACTGGATACGGAAACAGGACCCTACATTTTGCTGCAAACAGGAAACACATCTCAGTGTTAAAGACAAACACTGCCTTAGAGTAAAAGGATGGAGGACAATTTTACAAGCAAATGGTCTCAGGAAACAAGCTGGAGTAGCCATTCTAATATCAGATAAAATTGACTTTCAACCTAAAATCATCAAAAGAGACTCAGAAGGTCACTTCTTGCTGGCCAAAGTGAAAATTCACCAGGAAGAGCTCTCAATACTGAACATCTATGCTCCAAATGCAAGGGCACCCTCATTTGTAAAAGAAACCTTACTAAAGCTTAAAGCACACATTACACCTAACACAATAATTGTGGGTGACTTCAACACCCCATTCTCCTCAATGGACCAATCAGGAAAGCAGAAACTAAACAGGGACACAGTGAAACTAATTGAAACTCTGGACCAATTGGATTTAACAGATATATATAGAACATTTCATCCTAAAGCTAAAGAATATACCTTTTTCTCAGCACCGCATGGTACCTTCTCCAAAATAGACCATATAATCGGTCACAAGACAGATGTCAACAAATACAAGAAGATCGAGCTAATCCCATGCCTCCTATCAGATCACCATGGAGTAAGAGTGGTCTTCAATAGCAACAAAAACAACAGAAAGCCCACATACACATGGAAACTGAACAATACTCTACTCAATGACACCTTGGTCAAGGAAGAAATAAAAAAAGAAATCAAAGACTTTTTAGAATTCAATGAAAATGAAGGTACAACCTACCCAAATCTATGGGACACAATGAAAGCAGTGCTAAGAGGAAAACTCATAGCTCTAAGTGCATCCAAAAAGAAACTGGAGAGAGCATACACTAGCAGCTTAACAGCACACCTTAAAGTGCTGGAAGAAAAAAAAGTTAACTCACCCAGGAGGAGTAGAAAACAAGAAATCATCAAACTCAGGGCTGAAATCAATCAAATAGAAACAAAGAGAACCATACAAAGAATCAACAAGACCAGGAGCTGGTTCTTTGAGAAAATCAACAAGATAGATAAACCCTTAGCCAGACTAACCAAAGGACACAGAGACAGTATACAAATTAACAAAATTAGAAATGAAAAGGGAGATATAACAACAGAAACCGAGGAAATTCAAAAGATCATCAGATCCTACTACAAAGGTCTATACTCAAAACAACTGGAGAATCTGGAGGAAATGGACGATTTCCTAGACAGATACCAAATACCAAAATTAAATCAGCATCAAGTAGACCAGCTAAATAGTCCCATAACCCCTAAAGAAATAGAAGGGGTTATAGAAAGCCTCCCAACCAAAAAAAGTACGGGACCAGATGGTTTTAGTGCAGAATTCTACCAGACCTTCAAAGAAAACTTAACACCAATACTCTTAAAACTATTCCACAAAATAGAGACAGCAGGGACACTGCCCAACTCATTCTTCGAAGCCACAATTACGCTAATACCTAAACCACAAAAAGATCAAACAAAGAAAGAGAACTTCAGGCCAATTTCTCTTATGAATATAGATGCAAAAATACTAAATAAAATTCTTGCTAACCGAATCCAAGAGCACATCAAAACTATCATCCTCCATGATCAAGTAGGCTTCATCCCAGGGATGCAGGGATGGTTCAATATACGGAAATCCATCAATGTAATCCACTACATAAACAAACTGAAAGAAAAAAACCACATGGTCATCTCATTAGATGCTGAAAAAGCATTCGACAAAATTCAGCATCCTTTCATGCTAAAAGTCTTGGAAAGAGCAGGAATTCAAGGCCCATACCTAAACATAGTAAAAGCAATCTACAGCAAACCAGTAGCCAACATCAAAATAAATGGAGAGAAACTTGAAGCATTCCCACTAAAATCAGGGACTAGACAAGACTGCCCTCTCTCTCCATATCTTTTCAATATAGTACTTGAAGTTCTAGCAAGAGCAATTAGACAACATAAGGAAGTCAAAGGGATACAAATTGGAAAGGAAGAAGTGAAACTATCATTATTTGCAGATGATATGATAGTTTACCTAAGCGACCCAAAAAACTCCACCAGAGAACTTCTACAGCTGATAAACAACTTCAGCAAAGTGGCAGGTTATAAAATTAACTCAAGCAAGTCAGTGGCCTTCTTGTACTCAAAGGACAAGCAGGCTGAGAAAGAAATTAGGGAAATAACACCCTTCACAATAGCCACAAACAACATAAAGTATCTTGGCGTAACTCTAACCAAACAAGCGAAAGATCTGTACAACAGGAACTTCAAGTCCTTGAAGAAAGAATTCGAAGAAGACCTCAGAAGATGGAAAAATATTTCTTGCTCCTGGATTGGCAGGATCAATATAGTAAAAATGGCCATCTTGCCAAAAGCAATTTACAGATTCAATGCAATCCCCATCAAAATCCCAACTCAATTCTTCATAGATCTAGAAAGAGCAATTCTCAAATTCATCTGGAGCAACAAAAAACCCAGGATAGCTAAAACTATTCTCAACAATAAAAGGACTTCTGGGGGAATCAATATCCCTGACCTCAAGCAGTACTACAGAGCAATTGTGTTAAAAACTGCATGGTATTGGTATAGCAACAGGCAAGCAGATCAATGGAACAGGATTGAAGACCCAGAAATTAACCCACAGACTTATGGTCACTTGATCTTTGATAAAGGAGCCACAACCATCCGATGGAATAAAGATAGCCTTTTCAACAAATGGTGCTGGTTCAACTGGAGTTCAACATGCAGAAGAATGCGAATTGACCCACTCTTATCTCCTTGCACCAAGATCAACTCCAAGTGGATCAAGGACCTCCACATAAAACCAGACACACTGAAACTATTAGAAAAGAAACTTGGGAAGACCCTGGAGGACTTGGGCACAGGGGAAAAGTTCCTGAACAGAACACCAATAGTGTACGCACTAAGATCAAGGATCGACAAATGGGACCTCATAAAATTACAAAGTTTCTGCAAAGCAAAGGACACTGTCAGAAGGACAAAACGGCAACCAACAAAGTGGGAAAAGATCTTCACCAACCCCACATCCGACAGAGGGCTAATATCCAATATATACAAAGAACTCAAGAAGTTAGACCCCAAAGAACCAAATAACCCTATCAAAAAATGGGGCACAGAGCTAAACAAAGAATTTTCACCAGAAGAAATTCGGATGGCCGAGAAACACCTTAAAAGATGTTCAACATCATTAGTCATCAGGGAAATGCAAATCAAAACAACCCTGAGATTCCACCTCACACCAGTCAGAATGGCTAAGATTAAAAACTCAAGAGACAACAAGTGCTGGCGAGGATGTGGAGAAAGAGGAACACTCCTCCATTGTTGGCGGGATTGCAAAATGGTAAAACCGCTCTGGAAATCAGTTTGGCGGATCCTCAGAAAATTGGGCATGTCACTCCCAGAGGACCCTGGCATACCACTCCTGGGCATATACCCAGAGGATTCCCCTGCATGCAATAAAGACATATGCTCCACTATGTTTATAGCAGCCTTGTTTATAATAGCCAGAAATTGGAAGGAGCCCAAATATCCCTCAAAGGAGGAATGGATACAGAAAATGTGGTATATTTATACAATGGAATACTACTCAGCAATTAAAAATAATGAATTCATGCAATTTGTAGGTAAATGGTTAGACCTGGAAAATATCATCCTGAGTGAACTAACCCAATCACAAAAGAATGTACATGAAATGCAATCACTGATAAGTGGATATTAATGAGCCCAGAAGCACTAAATACTCAAGACACAAATAGCAAGTCAAATGATTCCCAAGAAGAAGAAAGGAGAGGACACTGGGCATGTAAAGATTGCATCCAGTTTAGTAAAGAAACTGAGGGGGGAGGGGGAATGATTGGGGAATAGTTGGGGGGGAGAGGAACTATGGGAACTATGGTGGGTGGGAACTGGGAAAGGGGAAAGCCCTTGGAATGTAAACATAGAATATAGAAAATAAAAATAAAAAAAAAAACAAAAAAACAAAACAAAACAAAACAAAAAACAAAAAAAAAAACCAAAACAAAACAAAACAAAATGCAACCAACTGATTGGAAAAAGTTCTTTAGATTCAATATAGGGCTAATATCTAGTATATAAAACAAATTCAAAACGATGGACTTCAGAGAACCAAATAGCCCTATTTATAAATGGGGTTCAGAGTTAAACAAAGATTTTTCAACTGACGAATATTGAATGGCTGAGAAGTGACTAAAGAAATGTTCAACATCCTTTGTAATTAGGGAAATGAAAATCAAAATAACCCTGAGATTCCACCTCACACCAGTCAGAATGGATAAGATGAAAAACTCAGGAGACAGTAGATGCTGGCGAGGATGTGGAGATAGAGCAACACTCCCCTATTTCTGTTGGGATTGCAAGCTGGTACAACCAATATAGAAATCAGTCTGGTGCTTCCTCAGAAAATTGGACATAGTATTACCTGAGGACCCAGCTATACCACTCCTGGGTGTATACCCAAAAGATCTTCCAACATAGAGTAAGGACACATTCTCCACTATGTTCATAGTAGCCTTATTTGTAATAGCCAGAAGTTAGAAAGAACCCAGATGTCCCTCAATAGAAGAACAGATACAGAAAATATGGTACATTTACAGAATGGAGTACTACTCAACTATTGAAAACAATGAATTCATGAAATTCTTAGGCAAATGGATGAAACTAGAAAATATCATGCTTAGTGATGTAATCTGGTCACAAAAAGAACATACATGCTTTGTTCTCACTGATAAGTAGATATTAGAAAAAGCTTGGAATACCCAAAATACAATTCCCAGACCATATGAAGCTCAAGAAGAAGAAAGACCAAAGTGTGGGTGCTTCCATCATTCTTAGAATGGGTAACAAAATTTTCACATAAGGAAATATGGAAACAAAGTGTCTAGCAGAGACTCAAGGAAAGGCCATCTAGGAACTTCAATATCTTTTTCTATATGGATGAGACCATGTCACCATGTACATGGAGATAATAATGCATCAATTTGCATTATTTTACATGCTGACCACCAGTTGAGCCAGAACCTTTTGTTGAAAATGTTGTCTTTTTCCCCTTCTGGATGGTTTTAGTGTGGAACAGAGACTGAAGGAAAGGCCATATCACCAAATCAAGACACTATTGTAGATGCCAAGAAGTGCATGCTGGCAGGAGCCTGATATAGCTGTCCCCTGAGAGACTCTGCAAGAACCTGACAAATCCAGAGGGGGACACTTTCAGCCAACCATTGAACTGAGCACAGGGTCCCCAATGGAGGAGCTAGAGAAAGGACCCAAGGAGCGGAAGGGGTTTGCAACCCCATAGGAAAAACTCCAATATGAACCAACCAGATCTTACATGGTCTAAAACACATGGAGGGACCCATGTCCTCTGTCACATGTGTAGCAGAGGATGGCCTTTGTGGTCATCAGTAGGAGAAGAGGCCCTTGCTTATGTGAAGTCTAGAGGCCCCAATGCAGGGGAATGCAAGGGTGCTGAGGCAAGAGTGGGTGGGTTGTTGGTGGCACACCCTCATATAAGCTGGGTGAGGGGGAATGGGATAGGAGGTTTCTGGCAGTGGGGATCAGGAAAGGGGATAACATTTGAAATGTAAATAAATAACATATCCAATAAAAAATGACACATGCACACGTACACACACACATAATGATATTGATATTGATGGCTTCTGAGATAATGGAGAGGGCTTTGTGGTGGTTATGATCCCTTCTTTATGGCTCTGCACTTATGCACATAAAGACAACACTACCTATACTTAATGAAGTATATATATGTACTTAAGGAGTAGGAAAGGGGATTTGGTACTGGGTATCTGGATGATGGAGTTTGATGGGTGGGTCTCTATTTCTTGGAAATTATAGATGAGATTTGTACTTAACTATTAGTCATTGTTAGAGCTGTTAGAAACTATGGGGTGTTAAAGATTAAAAACTGTGTTGCACATATTCCTTAATTTAAAAGAGGTGTGAGAATGTAGAACAGGGGTAAAGTTTATGTCCCAAAGGCTGTGTTTGAGTGTCAAGCAGAGAAGGGGTAGAGTTTTGCTGGTTAAACATGATTGCCAGTTTCATGGGATGTAGAATCTGTGTAATAATTAAACTTTGGATCTATTTTTAGAGTATTTCCTAGAGTAGATTTGATTAATTCTGAAGGAAAATCTTCCTTAAATGTGGAGATACCTTTTTATGGCCTGGAGGAGGAGGAGGAGGAGGAGGAGGAGGAGGAGGAGGAGGAGGAGGAGGAGGACAAGGAGGAGGACGGCGAGGAGGAGGAGGAGGATGGCGAGGAGGAGGAGGAGGACGGCGAGGAGGAGGAGGAGGAGGAGTAAGAGGAGGACAAGGACGAGCAGGACAAGGAGGACGAGGAGGACGAGGAGGATGAGGAAGACGAGGAGGGGAAGGAGGAGGGGGACGAGGAGGACGAGGAGGAGGAGGAGGATGTGGAGGAGGAGGAGGAGGAGGAGGAGGAGGAGGAGGAGAAGGAGAAGAAGAAGAAGAAGAAGAAGAAGAAGAAGAAGAAGAAGAAGAAGAAGAAGAAGAAGAAGAAGAAAAGCTTATATATTTGTGTGTACGTGCAATGTGAATACCTGCCTCAAGTTCTTGTCAATATTACTCCCATGCCACACATAGTTTTCTTTGCATCTCTAAATCATGTGTTTGGGCCATTTCTTTATTTCAATTACTTTAGTTCAGGGTTACTCAAGTCTGTTACTATTTTCAAGTTTACCAATTCTTTGAATAAGTTTTGCAATTTATTATCTAGTTAATTAATGTCTGCAGGAATTTTTTTTTGCAGGAATAATTTTTTACCACTTACTTTTAATAAGGTTTCAAACTCTTGTTTAGCCTAACAGCCAGCAGATTTAGTGAAAGAGAACAGTTATTTGGATGTGAGGGAAGTGGAACTTTTCAGCAATAGTTCTTTGAGAGGCAACCTCAAACTCCTTTGGCAGCAGTTCAGTCCTGTGGCAAATACCAACTACAATTCAACAGCTGCAAAACTGTCCTCCAGGTAGGAAGATACCATATATGACCCAGCAGCTACAGTCCAGTCCTTTCAGCAAACAGACACCATGAAGCTGTAGTTCAATCCTGAAAAAACCTCCAGGCTCACAAACTGGCTTGAGGAGAGGCTGCAAAAGCAGCAAGCTGCTGCACGAACCTCATTTAGCAGTTGTAGGGCCAGTTTCTCTCTATGGCAGTGTTACTACATGTTTAGCTCAACAACACTATGTAAGGTGAATCAGTACATGCATGTTGTTAGTGAAGAATAGCTAGACAGATCAAACCAAACCAATGCTCAATGTTTGTCTACCACTGTCTGTGGGGTCATATTTATATTCCTTTATCATATGTAATTCCATGTGTTTGCTATATCAGAATATCCTTTTACCTGTACATGCTTCAGGAAAACTCTTTCACATGTTTGCTTTAGCAAGACATTCTTTTACCTCACAGATGTTTTGTTAAGTTATGCTTTCCTTGTCAATTGTAGATAAATATTTTTTAATTTCCTGAATTTTTAAATGAGCTTCTTTTTAAGCAAAATATCATTTGGTATGACTAACTTTCCAAAGAACTAGAAGTTTCCACTTCAAATGTCTTTCCTGATCTGCAGTGTTAACTTATACTGCATTTAAAATTGGCTTCTTATTGTTTTTCTAGAGTGTTGAAATACATTGTCTGGTTATTTATTTGATATTTCTGATTTCATTGGTACTTATTGTTTTTATTTTTACTGGTGTTGTGTCTGGGTTTTTTATTTTTTTCATTTTTTCTTTAATTTTATTTTCTATATTCTTTGTTTATATTCCAAAGGCTTTCCCCTTTCCCAGTCACCACCACCACCACCACCATACGCCCCATAACAGCTCTAAACTTTCTCTGTAGGTCTGATTTGTCTGTGTCACAGATGTTTTGTTAAGTTATGCTTTCCTTGTCAATTGTAGATAAATATTTTTTAATTTCCTGAATTTTTAAATGAGCTTCTTTTTAATTGAATGTTTTAGTCAGTCTAAAAGTATTTGTGTGCTTCTGATGTTACTCTTGGTATTTATTGAGTTTTAGTTTCATTCTACACCAGTCTGATATAATGCAGAGGCATTTCAATTTTTTCTATTAAATAAAACTTTGTGGCATTCGCATATGCTTGGTAGCTTAGGCTTTGATAAGTTTTAAAAAATATTCCACATGCTGGCTTCAAACCATGTGCAAATAGATAAGAAGCCCACTTAACATATAAAAGTATACCAGGCATCCAGGTTCTCCTAGTATCCCTCTTTTCCTCCCTGTTAGCTGGCATACCTTATGTATTCTGAACTCTCCAGCCCAGGTGCTAGGCTGTATTTTCCTCTTAGGCTCTTTCCTATATAATCCAAACACTTTGATTAACTGCCCTGATTGTACCTTTGACTTCTTGGAAGTTACAACTGTTTCCCATCTTTCTATTCTTCCTTCACCCTATCCTCACATTAATCAGGGTCATGACTATTTTGCACTCTCTCAGATGTTTCTGACTCTGGTTATGTTCTCCCACATATAACACATAACTTTAATAATAAATTTAATAAACTTTCTTCTCCATAATACCTAGGAGGAGTCACATCATTTTCTTTCCTTTTTATTTATTTTTTTTACTTCAGCCTTGAAGATAATATCTGTTTTTATTTCTCTGTTTTGTTACAACATTCCACTTGATGTTTCCTATACTTAAGCTCTGAGGTTTGCTTGTTAGATTTTTAATTTGAAGAAATTATCTAGATTCACTGGTGGGATACTAAAGATTATTATTATTATTATTATTATTATTATTACTATACAATGTACTGATATTTTGTACATTTTAGTGTTCGTTCTATGAAACTCTTGGTCCTGAAATATGTTGCATAAATATTTACATTATTTATTGCCCTGGGCCAGCCTTGATTTGGTCAGGATTGCCTGAAGAAAAGGTATTTACAGGTGAAATAATGACCTAAAGTCAATTGTGTATACAAGCTAACAGCCCTGTATACTTCTCAATATCACTCCCTAGATAGCTCTCTGTAAATAGCTATTGGCTCTGTAGTCTGCTCAATATAGCTTTCTGCTTGACACAGCTCTCTGCTTGAGACAATTCTTTCAGCTTAAGACAGCTTTCTCTTACCAGAAAAATGTTCTACAATCTCTCTGGATAGCTCATGAATTTTCTGACCAAACTCAGAAAAGCTGCTAGAATGGATACAGAAAAAGTTGTATATTTACACAATGGAGTACTACTCAGCTATTAAATATAATTACTTCATTAAATTCACAGGTAAATGGATGGGACTAGAAAATATCATCTTGACTGATGTAACCCAGACACAAAAGAACACACATGGTATGTACATACTGATATGTGGATTTTTAACCCAAAAGCTCAAAATACCCATGATACAACCCACAGGCCATATGCAGCTTAAGAAGAGGGGAAAGCAATAGTGTAACTGCTTCAGTCCTACATAGAAAGGGGAACAAAATAATTGCAGGATGTAGAGGGTAGAAAGGAAATGAGAAGTTGAGAACAAGGTGAGGGGAAAATGGGTCACATGATCAGGTGTTGGAAGGGACAGTAGAGTACAAAGAGTCAGAAAATTAAATAGAAACATGTAGCAGTGGGGGATGGAGAACTGGGGTAGCCACTAGAAAGTCTCAGGCTCCAGGGGAGTGAGAGGCTACCAGGCCCCAAAAGCCATGGCTTTAGCTGAAATAACCATTAAAGGGAAGATACAACCTGTGGAGACCATCTCCAGTAGATATGTATGGCCCCCAGTTGAAGAATCGGGCCACACATCTCAAAATTTTTAACCCAGAAATATTCTAGTCCAAAGGAAAAACAGGGTCAATAAATGGAACACAAACTGCAGAAAGGGCCAATCAGAGACAGGGCCCACCTAGAGATCCATCCCATCTGCAGACACCAAACCCCCCACACTATTGCTCATGCCCAGAAGCTTTTACTGACAGGAGCCTAGTATGGCTCTCCTCTGGGGTGCTCTGCCAACCCCTGAACAATATAGATGCAGATACTCAATGCGAGCCATCAGACAGCCCAGGGACCCCACTGGAAGAGCTAGGGGAAGGACTGAAAGAGCTGAAGAGGATTGCAACCCCATCAGAAGAACAATATCAACTAACTGGACCACCCTGAACTCCCAGGGACTAAGCCACCAACCAGAGTATAAATGGAGGCTCCAGATACATATGTAGCACAGGAGGGCCTTACCTGACATCAATGGGAGAGGAGGGAGACTTGATGCCCAACATAGGGGGATGCGAGAAAAGTAAGGCAGGAGTGGGTGAGCCTGTGGAGGAGCACCATCATAAAGGCAAAGGGGAGGGAGAGATGGTAGATGAGAAGAGATTTTTGTGGAGGGGTAACCAGGAAGGGAATATCATTTTAGATGTAAACAAATAAAATCATGAATAATAAATAAAAGCTGTGTATTCACTCTCTAAGCAGTTCTCTCTGGGTAGAACTCTTTTGCTGACCAAAGCCCATTTTTTATTTGTGTATTAATTCAATAATTTATCCAGGTTCCCTATTGATTATCACATGAATCAACATTTTATCTTGACCCTTTAGTCTTAGAAGAAGACAGCATGTACACATTTTTTAACATGTCAAATGAATTCAAATCTGCCTGCCATTTTAAGTACAAACAATAAGCTTAGCTGGATGGAATTTCTATCTGAGATTATCATTCCCATCTTGTCTGTACCTAAATTTACACTGTCCCAAAGTGACCTATAGCTTTAAGGTCTATCCTGAAGATCACAACATTTACCATTTTGCTAAGAACATTACAAACACGCTTGCCTCCTGGATTCCTGCTGTTTCTGATTATCATGGAGTTGTTAATCTTAGCAGGGAGAATAATTCCAAAAGGAGCAACAAGTAAAAAAATTAAAATAAGCCTTATGCCCTAACAATAATCAACAATTGTGGAGGCCCATGCCCTACTATCTTTGCTCCAGGTGTGAGAACTTCCAAATGGCCATGCAGAACTCAGCAATTTATGTCCTTGTGATGGATTGTCTTCTTATATTAATATGCACTGGCTGTCTTTATCTTTCCAGATAAGTTTCTGTGTGAAATCTACCTTATCAGATATTAGAATTTCTATGTCAGCTAGTTTAAGGCTTCCCTTCTCTTGTTAATTTTATTTATGAATTTTGATTTTTAGTATATAAATGACTGTTTTAGTTATTTGAGTTTCTTAGACACAAGAGAGTTGAGTTTTATTTTGAAGCCCAATTCATATAGTCTGTACTTTTTAATTGTTGAATTAAGGATCCTTATGAAAGCACTGTGGGGTGCTTCCCTCTGAATTTCCGGATTAAGCACAGATCACAGGCAAACACCAATTTCCAAAATAAAGTGGTCTTTTATTAAGCATGGCTAAGAGTTAAAGTTGCTGAATTTTAATATGATAGAAAAAGCAATAAATATCTTCACACAATCAATATTAAAAACAAACAAAACAAAAACATCAACAACAACAACAAACCAAGATCTGTGTTAGAATGAGCTAGGACAAGTTGGTAAATTCTGATTGGGCATGTTAATCAGTAGACAAAATGGGAATTATTTTTTGATTTCTGGACCTTGATGTTTTCATAGTAGAATTGGCTTAAAGTCCATTCCACCAGGGTCCTCTAGGGAACCTAGCAACAGGGACCTAGCAACAGCTTGAGTCATCAACTGCCTTCATAGCCTACTAGGTGTGAGCCAGTTACAGTAGGGGCAGGTTATAAAGAGGATCTCTAGGCCTCTCTCTCTTCATCTTGCTCTCCTCCCCTCTCCGCTCCTCTCCTCTCCCCTCCCCTCCCCCCTCCTCTCCTCTCCTCTCCTCTCTTCTCCTCTCCTCTTCTCTTCTCTTCTCTTGTCTCTTTGCTTCTCTTCTTCCCTCCATCTATCCCTCTATGTACACCCTTATCACTATCTCTCTTTACACCCTTATCACTATCTCTTATACCCTTTATCTCTGTTTCCACATTCTCAGTCAGCTTCTCTCTCTAGCCTTCTGTCACAGTTTTCTCTGACTTGGTGACTTTCTCTGCCTCTACCCCTTCTCCAGGTCCTCATTCCCTTCCTTCCCCCCCCCCCCCGCACTAAATTTCCCTTGTACCAGGTCAATCACATGGAATGATTTCTCAGGGGGGTACCTTGGTATGGGTCCACCAAGTACCTCTCTTACCGCTACTGCAGTTGCATTGTATTTTATAACATTGGTTCTGAAACAGATTCGACAGCTCTCCTGGTGCTTGTGGTCCTCTCCTCAGGTTTAGTTCATATATGCTGGGATTGGAAAACCCCAACCTGCAATGAAATTTCTTTCCTGCTAGACAGAAACTTCATTACTTCACTCACTATGGATTGGTGAGATTTTCCTTTCTTGTCCAGTTAAGGGTTCCCTGGAGGTGACACTCTTCTACCAGAATGATTGCATTTTTGTTCTCCCCCCACCAAAGCCTCTTACCAGATGCACCATGTCTGCTCAAAAGTCTGCCCTGGTCACTATTCAAGCCTCCTGATGGACTGGCTGGACAGCTTGTACCTATTCATTCTGGTCTCAACTATTTCCTTGGGATGCCTTGGGCTCAACCAAGTGGCTCTTCTTCCCATCCATGGGAACTGTTGTACAATTATTTCCAGCACTTCAGTAAATGAAAAGCGATTCCCAGCCCCCTTTCTTCCCTACCTGGTCCCCCACACACATTCACTCTATAACATACAATACATTAGGGACAGGGTAGGACACATCTCCTCCTGCCAACAGCTCCTCCTGACCTTAGCTGCTGATATAAGATTTTTGGATCATTTGTCTGTGAATTTGATTCCAAATTCTACTGAGTGTTCTACTGTTCCACTCTCCACTTGCCCACATAGACCTTCACACTTCTCCTTCTCCTTCAGCTGTCCTGCACTATGAGCCATCTTATATTTAAATTTGCTCTGCTATACACTTAAAGCTCTACTTCTCCACTCCAAAAAATCTTTTATCTCTGTTTTTACATTCTTTTCTCAAAATAAACAAGCAAAATTATACCTTAAGCTTATGATGTAAACTCTAATCTAAGGATTTATGAATTGCTCATTGGGTATGGGTAAAAATCTATATAATCTGCAATAATATTTGGCTTTTTTTAGCACTTGTGTGTGCAAATAATTCAAATTCATCTTGATGTGTGTGTGACTTGAATTTAACTCATGTATATGTGCATATAATTTGGATGAAAATCACATTTAAGACAAATGTATAAAACTAAGCCAGCAAAACATGGTTTAAATTTTAGCAACCATTGTAGGGACTGAGGTAGCAGAACAAACACCATTTTGTTTTTAAGATTCCAAATTAATTTAACTTGCCCTTAGAGAGGCCTGGCCCCCACCCTTGAGGTCTGAGAAAATCAAAAAATACCCCACGCTCTTATAAAATAGGCTCAACAACAGCAGCTATCTGATAACGACAGAGTGGGCCAAGAAAATAAAATTATTCCCAGGTCATGATTCTCCTTTTTGATATACATTCCCTCCTTATGGTTTAACCACGTGTTGTAAACCCATTAGCTTAAAGGCCTACATTCCTTTACCCTCCTGTAATGGCAAGGCTTGGAAACCCCCTCTTGCTGTTTGTTTGTTTGCTTGCTTGCTTGCTTGCTTTTCTTCTTCTTTAACCCCCCTTTTCTTAGACCTTGGGCTGCTTTCCTATCCTGTCACTTCAGGAAGGTTTGCAACCCAAGCTTGATATTGAATACAGACTGTCACGTGTTTGCATCAGAGTTGTGTTTCCTAGTGTTCTCTTTGTAGGTTTTTGTTTTGTTTTGTTTTTTTGTTTTTTTGTTTGTTTGTTTTTTTGTGATCTGGACAAAACACAATGTTTCCATGCAACCTTCTATGGACATCACCATCTTAAGAGACCTCATGAAATGAAGCAACAATTATAAAACTCAGCCCCAATGAACTGTTGAATAATATTTCTTCTTTTAGACTAAGAAACAAGCAAGTCTCATATGTTAATTTGGTATGGATTTTTATGTGACGGTAAGAGATTCAAAGTTCTGTTTTTATGACATGCTATGCATGCAATCTAATCTTGATTTAAAATGTTTATTATATGAAAATGAAATTTCAAGATCACAGAAGTCTATACAGATGAACAAAAACTAATTTAGAATGTGTGTCTAAGCACTTGTGTCTTTACTATTACATGGCCATTACATGCTTCTGTAAATCACTATTTATTTTCCTGCTGCTACCACCTAGGCTCAATTCACCTCATCATTTTCTGGCCAACAGATCTAATATAAGAAATACTCAAATTGTTATGAAGAGGACAAAAGTATTGTAGAATTGTAGCAGACTATGGCCTAATTTCTGTCATTTTAATTAATATATGGCATCTAGATTATAATTTTTTATTCTTGCATCTCTGATCATATTGCTAGCTTATAGGATTTTGTCAGTTACAGAAAAATAAGCAACTTGCTTCATTCTCCAAGGTAATCAACCACTAGGTTAATTCATTAGTAAATTCACCAGGTATGCACTCACTGATAAGTGGATATTAGCCTAGATTCTTGGGACACCAAAGACACAATCCACATACCAAATGATGTCTGACAAGAAGAAAGGACTAGACACTGGTGCTGGAAAGAATCAAAGCATCAGTGTAGGGTAATACCAGAACAGGGAAGTGGGAAGGAGTGGATGGGGGAACAGAGGGAGGGAAAAGGGCATGTGAGACCTTTGGGGGATGGGGAACCAGAAAAAGGGAAATGAAATGTAAATATAGAATATATCCAATAAATAAAAAATAAAATAAAATAAAACTACCAGATCTCTTATTAGAATGGCAAATAGGTCTGACTTGCTCATAGGCTTCATGTTAGAAGATAAGAGATTTCAGATATAACTGTTTTCTATTCACTTTTCTGCATTAACTCATGATGAAGGACTCTGCCCAGATTGTGGTACCCCAGCCATTGGGAGAGACTGCTCCAATCAATGTCTTGCCCACTCCTAGGGCCTTGACTGCTTCAAATGATCAACTTTCTGTATCTCATGGTGAATAAGTAAAATGGAAAGCTTATATAATGTGTAAACATATGCAAATTAAATTGTGAGGATCTAAGAAAGTGCTTTAGGGTCTAAGGAAATGCTGTGAGTTTGGTAAATGCAAGGTATGAAGGTTGGAGTACATGATAAACATTGATGGTCATAGGAACATGATTTGAGGTACATAACGGGATCAAATAGGGCTTCAGATTTCTTCCCCTCACTATGCTGTTACATTAGGACATCAAAAGTTCAGAGTTCTAACATTCATCAATTGAGTTCTGATACATTATTAGCCTAACTCTACTAAAACATCCCATTATACAACCCACTCTCATAATCACAAGTTCAAGATTTTAAGTTTCCTTTGGTGGTCTTTTAACTATAGACATAAAGGGTTTGCTCATTATGCTAAATTTAAATGATACACCATCATAGTTACAAGTTCAAGATTTTAAGTTTCCTCTGTCTCTGTGGGTGTGGGTTAAAAAGGTGGCCTGCATCTTCCCCATGGCTCAGGCTTCTGAGGAGATGCGACATGGGAGTTTTGGCTGTGATTTCCACACTCTGGTGCCAGAGCTATGAGAAACCACAAGATCCCACTCCAGGGGTAGGGGAATCTGAGGTCCCCAGGGACCTGCCAGAGCCAGCTTGGGGGTCTCTGGGCCTGTAGAGAGGACTAGACCATTTGGTTCTCAGACTCTTGGGCACCCCAGATACGGCTGGATACCACAGAAATGCTGAGTACAGAGTGGGGGCCTGCAGGCTGGAGCTAGCCTAGGGCTGAGGGGAAAGGACAGAGAGAAAGCACCTGCTAGGGCCTCCAGAGACAAAGAGTCCTTGCCTTGTCTGGCAAGCAGCATGACTTGGTGGAGGCCATGGCTGGGAGTGCTGAGAGGCCTTCTAAGTGAGATTAGTGTCTGGCTCCTTAGAAGACCTATTCCATTGCTCACCATAGTGGATCCTGATGAAAAGAGGCAGTTCATAGTTTTAAGGCATTCATTGTCAAGGTGGAGAGTGATAATGAGTAAAACTATGCCCCACTTTCTCAGGGTAGGCCTGAGGTTAAATACCTTTTCCAGGGAGGAGTGTCTTAGAAGGGGATTATATTGGCTAAGCCTCCAGGCCCTTGGGTACTTCATTAAAATGGAGATCTGTCTTGAGGTTATGTGATCTGTGGTCACATCCTCTACCTGTGGAGGGGCTTAAAGTATTGACCTTATGTGCCCTTATGCCACAGGCCTATGGAGAGCTGCTGCCTAGTGTCAGGAGCCTGGTGTCCAGCAGTGTGATAAAACACCTACTGTTTCTTGCAGGGTCACCTGCAGGGTCACCAGGGTTTCAAACTTAGCTCAACCAGAAACCAGGCTGCCTTTTATGGTCCCACATGCCTCTACACCTTCTATTGATACTCACTGCTCTCCCTGCCTCAACAATAAACAGCCCTTATACCAGGTCAACTGTATGGTGTGATTTTTCAAAGGGACACCTTGTCATAGTCCTGTCATCACTGTGCCCCTGACACTACTGCATTACAGTTCATAACAAGTAGGAAATTGGTGAGCAGCCTTAGGAATTAGTCAGTCTTAAGAATGTGGCCAAATAAGGGAATAAATGTGGACATGCCTAAATAAGGGAATCTGATGGTTTAGTAAGGGAGACAGAATGGGGGAAAGTAAAACGTGTGGCCAGGCTTGGTCCTGTTTGAGACCTTCAGTTTACACTCAAAATTACAGCTAAGAATGGGGTTATTACTATTTATGGTTTTATTATTTGTTCATTGGTAAACGAGAAGTTCTGCTGCTGCTAGATGTTTGGTGGTCTGTTCTTATTTGATTTTATTTTTTCTTTTTGTTTTATTTAATGAGATAGAGTATTTTTAATAGCAATAATAGATAAAACAGTAGATAAAATGACAAAATCTTCCTCAAGGATCTGTTCTCAGTCATTTTTATATCTTACCATAGGCTTCCCCATTATATGACCATCAAATTCCTAGTAAAGATAAACAGAGGAACAAACCTCTAATCCATGGACCTACCAAGTTCACCAACCAGATGTAAGCATAGGATTACCTATGGCTTTATAACTTTTTTACTCATTATTTACTTTTTCTCTAACAAGAATTTTAAAATTAATAAGCATGCCAGATTTATTTTTTCACTTGGCTTATGTATCAATGACTGACTGTACTATTATCATTTATGACTTGATGTTTTTCAAATAGGATACATTATCATAGAATTTTCTATCCATAGACTCATAAATTAAGTCTGGTTTTCAAATGTCAAAGATATGCAAATAATATGTTTTATTTATTTATTCATTCATTAATTCATTTATGTGTGTATAGTTCTGTGTGTGTGTGTGTGTGTGTCAGTGTATGTGTCACTTTGAGAATTGGGAGGACAGAAGACAACATTCTGGAATTAGATTTCTCCTATGTTTTTGTTTTGTTTTGTTTTGTTTATTTTGCTTTTTGAGGCAGATCTCTCTAACTTCACATTCCATTCTAGCTGGCATGAGAGCTTCCAGATGACTCACTTGCCTCTGCCTCCTATTTCACATTATGATCACTAGGATTATTAATGGGTACCATTATATCTGGCTATTTTTGTTTTTTTGCATGAATTCTTGGGATTTAATTAAGGTCATCAGTTTTGTGTGGCAAATACTTTCACCTGATAAGCTACATCAACAACCCTCAAATTATTTTTGAATCTACATCAGAACATATATGTTTTACTCCCTTTATCAAGCAAATTCACTATTGTCTCTGAGATGATGGATTTTGTTTGTCATATTATAGTAATGAATATCCATATCACTGGAATAACATGTTTTGGATGTGTCTGTTATATATGACTACATAAATTATAAGTCATTAAATACATACATGTTGATATTATATACATATACTGTTATTTATTAAAAATATCAAAGTATGTATGACTGAGTCCATAAAGATTATTGCGATACTTTTGAGGTGTTATTTTGCTTTATTTTGTTTTGTTTTGTATTTGGAGATAGGGTCTCTCTATGTAGCCCTGGATGTCCTAGAACTTGCTATGTAGTTCAGGCTTCCCAGAAACTCACAGAAATCCACCTGCCCCTGACACTGAAGGGCGAGAATTAAAGATATGTGCAACCACAAATGATGCTTAGATTTAGTTGAAAGATTGATATGGTCTTGAATCCCCATGGAAGAAAGTTTCAACTAAGAATTATTTAGCTCAGTCTGATCCTTATTCATGTCTCTGGAGAGTTCTCTTAATTACTTTAACTGAAGTAGAAAGACACCACCTAAAAGTAGGTGGTATTATATTACATAATGCACAAGTATTACATCTTTATAAATTACACACACAATATCACACATAAATAGTACATACACACACATGCACACACACACACACACACACACACACGCACACACACACACACACATGCGCGCACACACACACACACACACACACACACACACTATACAAGACATCTTTTCCATCTCTCTGGAGAACATTAGCTAACAGAATCTATAGATGAGAAATCCCTAATGATTTAATAAATTCCTTCTTAACAAGCATGTCTTTGTAAATAATATTGTTCAAACTAAACTTTTTGATTCTGCTAGTTTATTGGAAGACTTCATCAATAAAGGAAATATATTCCTATCCTGCTCAGAAGAACCAAAACTCTGACTTTTAAAAATTATTTCAGGTCATGTTTTCCTTCATTAATTTTCAAGTATCACACTCATTTCTCTATCAATCTGGCAGTCATATTAATTTCTTCTTAATAGGAATTGGAGAGAGTACAAACAGAACTCTTAAACCAATTATAATTCTAATCAGCATAATCCAGGTCATGTGCAATTAACACAAAAATTAATTTCAAAACATCTCAGAACCAATACAAACTGCATGCTGTTTACTGTCTCTCAAATGTGTATTAGATATTTGCTGTAATATTTTTACAATGTTTGTCCTAACACTACCCTAAACATAGTACTTTCAGTGTTCCTACCCTCTTTTATTATTAATGATTTTAATGATGTATATGGATCTGTATCTCTATTTATGAGTGTCAAATGTGTGTATTCCTGCAAAGGTCAGAAGAAGGAGTTAAGTTCCCAGAGCAGTAGTTACAGATCTGAGCAGCCTAGCTTGATATGAACTTGAGTCCTCTGGAAGAACAGAAAGCACACTTAACTACAAACCTATCTTCCCAATTACATCTTAGCCTCTTTTAATCCATACAGAATGCAAAACAAAGAACCTCATTGACTTTTCTACTCTTTTATTTTCTCACTGCCCTTTATTTAACCTCTTCTTTATTCAATTCTGCTCCAAATCTTATATTGATTTCTCTGGTCTCCTTTACAAATTCTTTTTGCAACTGATGAATACCTTTCTCAAACAGCATTAGGGATATAAAACCTTTCTGTCCTGTCTTATTCAAATCTCTACAAGGAAATTTCTTTTCCCCTAAATGTGAGTTTAGGAAAAAAATTTATGACCAATGCGTACTTGCTCAATACTTATCCAAAGCGTCCATCTCCTAGATAGGTAGCTGCTCTTTACAGTTCATTATTTAAATGGACCTACATAAATTTCCAATGTTTTTTCAACTTGGATAATATACGTGTAACTTAAATAATTGTAACATTCTGCCCAAAGAAAGGGTAAGTACACTTCTTTTCTAGCGTGCAACTTGCAGTTGATTAGGTAAGCCTCCACTATTATGAACAAACAAAAGCTCTTTTATTGCTATCAAAATTATTTGTAACAACACAAAATAAATATGACATAACAAATTTTACAATGAGTCTTACCTAGTTCAGGTGACTGGAAATCATTACAAAATTTAATGTATAAAAATACCTTTTTATCTTAATGCTCATTTAACAACATAAATCTACTACTAGATATGACAATACTTTGCTGTTTACACAATTTATTTACTGCTTTATTTGCTTGTATTGCTGTTTTAAGCACACACAGTTAGACTTGATTCTATCCTGGTTAGAATTAGCTAATGAATTAATCAGTTAGAAGAAGCTAATGAATTGCTTCTTCTCTGACAGAGCTTCAAAGGAGCCTATTGACCCACTCCTTGACAATTTTATATTCATTCAAACTCCTGAAAATGCAAAACTGATCCAGATATCCAATCACTGTTCAGAATAAAAAAATGCATCATGGCAGGGTTTTTATACAAATCATTAATATACTATAGATGAGTAATTAGATAATTGTCAGTCCAATGCAGATGGATATAGACTACCTAGATAGCCTAAAAAGACTGTAAGCAAATATTCACCAGCTGTAAGCTACTTGTATTTTTAATTAGTTCCAGAAACCTGACTCAGCAAGGACAAAGCTCTTCCCATAGAGTAACACATAGAGTAATGGATTCTTCTGGAACCATAAATGCTTGATCACTTCAAGTCACTGTGGGACACATTGGCTGGCTATATATACTTCAGTGTTTCAATGGAGTTACTTAAGCTTTCATTGTGCTTATATTGCATTTTAGTGGCCCTGATTCTTCTGTGTCATATACAAGACTAAATACATGTCAGTACCAACATCAAAAAAGCCCAATTTGTGAAAGTGGGTGCCACAAATTTTCCAAGTCATCAGCTAAATGACAGTTAAATCTGGCAATGAAACTTGATCATTGGTATTCTAGGCCCTAGCATAAGAATAGGGACACATTCCTCATTCAGATACTAAGCCACTGCAAAAGCTACCCTGAGCAATACCAAATGAAAGCATTAGAAAATGGACAGTCTAAGGATCCAGAATGCTAGAGACTCAGCACATGATCATAATATGAGAATGTTTGAAGTACATGACGCCAACTCACATGATTCATATAGTATAGTTAAACCATGAGGACGAGGTGGCCTGGATGGTTGAGAATACAAATTCAGCTCAGAAATATTGCAGAAATAGAACTTTTAGCTGATTAAATATGAAACGTAAAAAGGACAAGTGAAAATTCTTCACGAGGAATATGATTTCAAGGTTTTTCCTGTTCGCTGTTTTGCCTTTTATAAGCCCACCATTTCTGTCTCCTGGTCTGTACTTTCTTATTCCATTTATCACACTAAATTTTGCAAGCAAAAATGTTTGATTTGACTCATGATACTTCATATATGTAATATTATACATATGTTATTTAAGTGAAAATTCAACAAAATTATGGGTTTAAACTATACATATGAGAACAAGTTAAAATTGTGTACCTGTCTTAGTGTTATTATTGCTGTGACAAAACTCCATAACCAAAGATACTTATTGAGGAAGTATTCATGTGATGTTAAAATTCCACATCATTGTTCATCATTGAAGTCAGGGTAGGAACTCAAGCAGGGCAGGATCCTAGAAGCAGGAGCTGATAAAGGAGCTTTAAAGGAGTTCTGCTTATTGACTTATTCCTCATGACCTGCTCATTCTGCTTTCTCATAGATCTCAGTACACCCAGCACAGTGGTGTCCCCTCTATAATAGGCTATTCCTCCCATATCAATCACTTATTATCGTCTTCATTTACATTGCCAATGGTAAAACCATTTCTGATTTCCCCCCTCCCCAAGAACCCCCAACCCCTCCTCCCTCCCCCTGCCTCCACGTATATGCCCTCCACCTGACACACTCCCACCTCCCCCACATTGGTATCCTTTTGTTAGGGCCTCTGTTGAGCCTTTACCTGACCCTGAACCATTCCTCCCACTGATGCCCAATAAGGCCTTCCTCTGCCACATTTTTTACTGGAACCATGTGTGCCCCTTGGTTGATGGGTCCCTGGGGATCTTGAGGAGTCTGGGTGGTCAAAATAATTGTTCTTCCCATGGGCCTATAAACCCCTTTAGCTCCTCCAGACCACCCTACAGAAACACTATGATCACCCAAATGATCACATAAATGAAAACATTAAATTGGAGCTGGGTTAGAGTTCAGAGGTTTAGTCCATTAACATCATGGCAGAAAGCATAGCAACATTTAGACAGACATGTTGCTGGTAAAAGAGGAGAGAGTTCTACATCTTGATCCATAGGTAACAGGCAGAGAATGTCATGCCTCACAGGGCCTAGTGTGAACACCTGAGATGTCTAAAGCCTCACCTAGTAACATACTTCCTCCAACAAAGCTATATCTCTTCCTACAAGGCCACACTTCCTAATCATGCCAATCTTTATGACCCTGTGGGGCCATTTTCAAGTTTGATAAATATACCTGAAAGTTTATAACAAAAATGTACATTTATTGAATTGAGTGTATGTTCCTATGACTTTGGAGTATATTTCCTTGCATTTAAGATTTAGAAGTTTCCCTACACTGTTGCACTGAGCCTTTCTAGGACCAAGGGCCTCTCCTTCCTTCTTCTTGGGCATCATTTGTTATGTGAATTAATTTTTGGCTATTCTGAGCTTCTGGGTTAATATCCGCTTATTAGTGAGTGGATATCATGTATATTCTTTTGTGATTGGGTCACCTCACTCAGGATGACATTCTACATTTCCACCCACTTGCCTAAGAATTTCATGAATTCATTGTTTTTAATAGCTGAATAGTACTCCATAGTGTAAATATACCACATTTTCTGTATCCATTCCTCCACTGAGGGACATCTGGGTTCTTTCCAGCTTCTGGCTATTATAAATAGGACTGCTATGAACATTGTGGAGCATGTGACCTTATTACATGCTGGGGAATCCTCTGGGTATATGCTTAGGAGTGGTATAGCGGGGTCCTCTGGTAGTATCATGTCCAGTTTTCTGAGGAAACACCATACTGATTTCCAGAGTGGTTGTACCAGCTTGCAATGCCACCAGCAGTGGAGGAGTGTTCCTCTTTCTCCACATCCTCGCCAACACCTGTTTTCTCCTGAGTTTTTGATCTTAGCCATTTTGACTGGTATGAAGTGAAATCTCAGGACCGGGAAGCAGGAAGGGGTTGATTGGGGAACAGGGGGATGGACGAGGGCTTATGGGACTTTCGGGGAAGGAGGATTCAGGAAAGGGGAAATCATTTGTAATGTAAATAAAGAATATATCTAATTAAAAGAAAGAATCTAGAAAAAAGGCTCTATTGTTGATAATATGCTGTCACTCTGAGATTTTTTCATTTATTAATCATTTTTTTTATATTTCATACATTATCAATGAACTTCCACCCTATCCCCCTCCTGTTTTCCTCTAAGAGTCTCCTGTCAGCAAGCACATCAGCAATAGTGACTGGGTTTGGTGTCTGTGTCTGTTTGGTGTTCAGGTGGGACAGTCTCTGGATTACTTTCCCTCAATCTCTGCTCCAGTTTTGTCTTTGCAATTTTTTTATGACATTAGCTAAAATACCCAACATCATAGAGATAGAACTTAGGATACCAGCTCCAGTAGAAAGGCACAGGCCCCAGTGGAGGGATAGGGCCACCGACCTGTCTCAAAAATTTTAATCCAGAATTTTCCCTGTCTAAAGGAAATGCAGGGACAATAGATATAATTTAATCTATGTGTCTGTAGAGTTTCTTACTCATTTTCATATTGGCTTAATTCTATCCATTTAAGCATTTCCTATATGTACATCTAAACTTCCTTACATTATCAAAAATTTTATTCCGTTTCTTTACGGAATGCTGAGAGATTTAGAAACCAAGAAAAGTTTAGAATAAGTAATACACAAAGGACATAAGAACTATGAAATCATTTCAAAAGGCAGGTCAATCACTCTTAAGGTTGTCCTAGTGCAGGGTTAGAATTTACATACTATTAAGAAGGAATGCCTCTGTCTTCATCAGGGTTCAACTGCTGTAAACAGACACCATGGCAAAGCCAAGTCTTATAAAGGACAACATTTAATTGGGCTGGCTTACAGGTTCAGATGTTCACTCCATCATCATCAAGCTGGGAAGAGGGCAGCATCTAGGCAGGCATGATACAGGCAGAACTGAGAGTTCTACATCTTCATCTTAAGGCTGCTAGTGGAAGACTGGCTTCCAACCAGCTAGAGTGAGGATCTGAAAGCACACACTCACAGTGACACACCTACTCCAACAAGGCCATACCTACTCCAAAAGGTCCACAACTTCAAATAGTGCCACTCCTTGGACCAAGCATATACAACCTATCACATTCCACACCCTGGTCCCCATATGTTTGTTCAAACATAGGAGGCTATGGGGGACATACCTAAACATAGCATAATGCAAAATACATTTAGTCTATCTTCCAAAGTCCCCAGAGTTTAAAACAGCCTCAACAATATTAATAGTTCAAAGTTCAAACTCTCTTCTGAGATTCATCCACTTAACTCTAATCCCCAAAGCAAGAAACCAGCTTTGCAAACTCCAAACTCTGCACCTCTATAGCTGATGTCAAGGCAGTCTTTTTTTTTTTTTTTTAATCTTTGTCGACTGAAACAAGCTTCTTTCTCCTAGGATGGTTCCACTTACTTTTATCAGCTTTCCTCAGCAGATAGACCATCATGGCTCTCACATCTCAAACTATCTTGGGGTCTCAAAGGCAGTTTCTTTCTTTCTTTCTTTCTTTCTTTCTTTCTTTCTCTCTCTCTCTCTCTCTCTCTCTCTCTCTCTCTCTCTTTCTCTCTTTCTTTCTTTCTTTCTTTTTTTTATTGAATATCATCTTCATTTACATTGCCATGGTAAAACCTTTCCCAGTTTCCCCCCTCCCAACCCCCTTCTTCCCTCCCCTTGCCTCCATGTATATGCCCCCCCACATGACACACTCCCACCTCCCCCCAAACACAGTTTCCCTTTGTTGGGGCCTCCATTGAGCCTTTACCTGACCAAGGACCACTCCTCCCTCTGATGCCCAACAATGCCTTCCTCTGCCACATTTTTAGCTGGAAGCATGTGTGCCCTTTGGTTGATGCTTCAGTCCCTGGGAGTCTTGGGGTTTCTGGGTGGCCAAAGTCATTGTTCTTTCCATGGGGCTGTAAGCCCCTTCAGGTCTTCTGGAACTCCCTCCAGCTCCTCCATTGGGGACCCCATGCCCAGCCCAATAGTTGGTTGCTAGCAACTGCCTCTGTATTTGTAGGCTCTGGCAGGGCCCCTCTAGAGATAACCATTGCATTCTCCTTTTGGTATACACTACTTGTCATCCTTAGTAGTGTTGGGGTTTGTTGACTGTTTATAGAATGAATCCCCAGGTAGGGCAGTCTCTAGTTGGCCTTTACTTCAGCCCCTGCTCCACACATTGTCACCCTTATTGCTTCTGTGAGTATTTTGTTCCCTTTCTTAGAGGAACCAAAGCACCCTTACTTAAGTTCTCTCAAAGGCAGTTTCAGTGTTACAGCTTCTTGTTTCGGTGTCTGAGAAATATACATTAACTTCTGGGGTCCTCCAAAGGGTGGCGCCATTTCTCCAGCTCTGCCCTCTGTAGCACTCTAAGCTCAAGTTGGTCTACTCCAGTGCTGCTCCTGTTCTTGGTGATCATTTCATGGAACTGGTGTCTCCAATACACTGAGTCTTCCATTGCAAAGAGGCTTCATCAATAGCCTCTCCCTTCATGATGACAAGCTTCAACTCCCTTGCATGACCCCTTCAGTCCTGTTCTATCAATGGCAACTAAGGCTGCACTTTCACCAATGGCCTTCCATGGCCTCTCACAGTGCCAAGCATCATTTGTTCTTTATGATGCCTTCATGCCTTCAAAACCACTACTACCTGGGTGACTCTTAACATTACCAAGTACAACTGCTGCAGGAGTTACAACCTTTGCTATCTCTGGAGTACAGCTTCTTTGTGTTCTCAGAAAAGTTTTCAGAAGATTTCACCTCAGTGATGCTGGTCTCTTTGATCAATCCAGCTCGGTCAGTCAACAGGCTCTCAAGAGTAGGAGTGAGGCTTGAAAAGTAAAAGACAAATAGATAAACATTATAACATGACTCCAGCCAGTGCTGAGTCTGAAGGGGCTTTAATTTTTGCCCAGTCAGCTTGTATACCATTCTAGGTACTTGCAGAGAATAGGGTCAGTTCTTAGATCAAAGGTAAAGTAACAAGGAAATGAACAAAGAGGTCACATGAGGTAGTAATCAACAAAGCAATAAACCAAGTCCCCAACTCACTAGGTCTGAGGGCTTTTCAGGAGTACGAAGACAAAAGGGAAGTCACACATTCTTTGGCTGTGTTACCTTGATCCTTGTATTAGCCCAAATGTGAATATTATTATCTGAGCCTACTTCCTTGAGCCCAGTGACAAGTACTTGCCAAATTTCTACAAACAGTACCCAAAGGTCTCCACATCTCTTCTTAATTACCACCAATTTCTTAACTCCATCTAACCAGCATCAATTGTCCCAGTAGTCCCTTCTAATCTGGATTCTAAAGTCAGAGCTACATGGATAAAGCTGCTGAGCTCTGCTGCTTGCTGGGGCTGGAACACAGCTCCTTTTATATAATCTATTTTTTTCACCAGCTTTCTGATTTTCAACTCCTTCGCTGCCTAAACTTGGCTGTCCTGGAACTTGCTCTATAAACTGATTTTGAACTCAGAGATCTGTGTGCCTGTCTCTTAAGCACTAGGATTAAAGGTATGGTCTATGCAGCCTGGATTTAAGTTCTTCTTAACTAGAACTTGCTCTAGGCTGGCCTTGAACTCAGAGATTTGCTTGCCTTTGCCTCCTGGGATTAAAGGCTTGTACTAACATGCCTGGATCTAAATTTAGTTGGGTAGGGTCTTGCCTGAAAGTCCCACTCCCTTAATCTGCTATCTCTTAGAAAACAGAATTCATTCAGCTCCATTTCACTTACTGGTGCCTCTTAAATACTCTCTTTCTTTCTTTCTTTCTTTTTTTTTTCCTTTCTAAGCTTGCTACACTTGTTCAAAATGTTCTTCATGAGATTTAACCAAAATCTATCCTGGGCTTTTTTGAGACTTCCTTTGCCAATGTAAATCATATAAATATTTTTACCTTAGCCTCAGATAGACTCTTCAGACAAGGGCAAAAAACAGACACAATCTTCTCGAATATTCCAGAAATATAGCAGTCCCTTTTATAGTGGCATCATCTATAGGGCACATTCTGAAATTCTCCATTGAAAACTCTTGGTCAAGGTCTGTACGTTTCAGACCCCATTCAGCAACACAGACTTCCACATTCCTACTGGGATAACCCATTGAGCCCATCTTGAAGCATTCCACTGCATTCTAAAGGCCCCAAATCCACTTTGTTAGGATTCTGTCTTAGCTCCACCCCACAGTTACCTGGCAACAGTCAGGTGTGCCCCTCTCCACTGTTACCTGGCAACTGCTAGGTAGGTCTGGCCCACTATAAAAGGGGCTGCTTGCCCTTCCTCTCTTTATTGCCTTATCATCTTGTTCTCTCTTGCCCTTTTGGGCTCTTCCCTTCCCCCCTCTGTCCATAGTCATGGCCAGCCTCTACTTCTCTACTCTCTCCTTCTCTCTGCCTTTCTCTGCCTCTCCTACTCTCTTAACTCCCCTCCACATGCCCTAAATAAACTCTATTGTATATTATTAAAAAATAATTGGTGATGAAACACTTTATTTGGTTTTCCCTTTAACATTATTTATCATCAACGGAAGTCAGAGCATCATAATTCCCTGGGCTGGGATCTTAAATTGAATACAAAGGACAAAACATACAGACATCATCTTGTGATTATGACACTACCATTATATCTTGGTAGTTGGTAGTTGTATACAAGGACTGGGAATACTGTAAGACCCGCGAAATGGGGAGACCCCAACAAAATGGGGAAACCCCCCCACTCAAGTCTCGGGATAAATCGACACCCAAAGAATCAGCCAAAGTCCGTTCTTGCTGCAAAGCATATAAAGCCTTTATTGGGGATCCAGTGCATTGGGATCAACTATGCAGGGTCAGAGGAGATCGATGTTCTGTGTCTGGTACAAAGAGTATTTGAAACAAAAAAAAGCAGAAGGGGAAGGGCTTGGGGGATTCAGATAGGGAAGTTAAACATAGATCATGAGGCAATGCATCCCTGGGACCTGGTGTAACTGCATTCTGCAAGATAGATTAAGTGCATTCTGCAAGATGGATTAACTGCATTCTGCAAGATAGGTTGGGTAAACAGCAACTATCTATAGAATGCAGAACAACCTTTGCGGTTAGCTAGCTCCTGGAATAGAGGTCAGTGAGTGTAGGAGTTACAGAGTACAGATTTAAGATTTTTACAAAATGGTGGCACTCTGGCCTTCTAAAGCAGGATTTTCTCTGGGTAAATAAAATTTCAAGGCAGGATCTTTCAATACAGGTCATTGACAGAATTCTCATCTAGAATGCACAAAGCTCCAGTTTTACTAGGTTCAACTTTAAATATAACAATGAATATAACAAGAAAACTAGCATAGGATAAAGCAGTAAGCCAATTGATGGTACTAACTTCTGTCTTAGTGATGGTTTTTATGCAGTAAACAGACATGGTGACCAAGGCAAGCTGTATAAAGGGCATCTAATTGGGCTGGCTTATAGGTTCAGATGTTCATTCCATCATCATCAAGGTGGGAACAGGGCAGCATCTGGCAGGCATGATACAGGCATGATGAAGAGTTCTATATCTTCATCAGAAGGCTGCTAGTGGAAGACTGGCCACCAGGCAGGTAGGATGAGGATCTTAAAGCTCATATCCACAGTGGTATACCTACTCCAACAAGGCTATACCTAGTCCAAAAGGTCCACACTTTCTAATAGTGCCATTTCCTGGACCAAGCATATGCAAACCGTCACAGCCTTTTAAGAATTGAATTCTCTTTATACTGCCTTAGGACTTGTTCATGTATGTTAATGTAAGTATAATGTGTAAGTCTTCAAAATACATCAATTATTTATCATGAGAAAGTTTAAAATAAAAGAAAATTACTATAGTTTTAAGAAGGCACATTCATGACTATGATACCAATATCAGTAAGTACTTCAATCATAATATGAGAGATGGGAAAGGATCTGGTCAAGAAAATACAATCTCTTTTTGATTCCTAATATTCCAGTCAGGTGTCCTTGTTCACATAGCCAAAAGACCACTTCTAAGAATGCCAAATCACTTTAAGCCATGCTAAAGGCATGGACAGAATAAATCGTCCTTTAAAGAGATATTGTAGTTTTCCACCCCAGAATCGCTGCCTGTAGGACAATAGCTTATCAGGCCAGAGGCTCTCAGCCACATAATTTTTAAGTTTGCTTACTCCTAAAGGCAGACAATTTTCTTTCCTTAGCTCTATTACTTTTCAAAGTATGCTTTATTCCCAGCTGTTTGGGTCTTTTCGCTCTTTCTCTAAAGTCTCCTTCTCCACTGTGTGACTGCTTGTCTATCATGTATCTGACCTGTACCTGAGGTCTTGGCTTCACAAGTTTCATGAGAAAAAAAGTCTGCATTGAAAAAAGCTGATGATTCAGACAAGTTTGAGGGAGTTCATGGTGGAAACTGCTACTGAAATGGCTGCAGTCAGTTTGAGAATAGAGTGGCAGAATAAAACTTTGAGGTGAAGAAAGTGAGCCAAGTCTGAAGCATAAAAATGTTTCAGGAGCAAGAAATGACTCATAAGTAGAAAAGAGCTAATCAGGTCCAGGATGAGACACATAGTTGGATAGGTAGTTCAAACAAGTAAATGACAGGTAACATGTAGACTATATCAGAGGTGTAAAAACAGTAAATTCTCTGACACTCTGGCTCTTACAGAATTTCTGTCCCTTCTTCTGCAATGTTCTTTGAGTCTTAAATGCAAGAGTTGTTTTATACGTCCTGAAAAGCAAACCAATTGGTTATTCAATACCAAATGGTCATTACTAAACTTTTACACAAAGGTAATATTACACAGACTGAACAAATTTTATTTTTTACACACACACACATACACACACACACTCACACACACACACACACACACACACGTGTGTGTGTGTGTGTATATATATATATGTCTATATTATGCATATAACAATAATTAATGAAAAAGAGGCCATTAATTAGAAAAATAGCAAGGAGGGCTATATGGGAGGGAGTTTTGTTAAGAAAGTATCTTAGTCAACACAAAAAGGGACTGGAGAAATGATGTAATTATAGTACAATCTCAAAATATAAAAGACTAAAAACAAAAACATTTTCAGTATAGTCACCCAGAACAAAAAAGAAAAATGTCCCTTGTTCTCATGTCAGTGGTCTGAGCTCTAAATCTTCTTGTGTGTGTATATAATGTTGTTTAAATGTGAAGAAACAAATCTAGTCTCTCCAGACTTGCTGCCTCCTGCTTGAGCCTCTCCTAACCAAGCTCTATTCTCCTAGGATTCAGTATCTTGATGAAGAACAAAGGTACATTGTCTATCTTGTACTCTCCCCCACATCATTCTCCAATGACCTACAGAACCACTCCCTAACAGGAAGCCAGAGCTGCCATACTAGGCTGGGACTTAAGTTAGGAAATATTTATCTTCCTTTCCATTCTGGTCTCTCTAGACTTACCCTTAGACTTGGTGATGCCTACCCATATGGCTTCCTCCTCCCAAACTACTTCAAAGTCTGCCTCCATCATCTTGGAACTTGAACTTGGTTTCTTCTTCCCTGTCTACCCTATGCAATCCCCCTGTCTTAGTCAGAGTTTCTAATACTGCACAAAGCATCATGAGCAAGATGCAAATTGGGGAGGAAAGGGTTTATGCAGCTTACATTTCCACATTGTTATTCATCACTAAAGGAAGTCAGGACTGGAACTCAAGCAGGTCAGGAAGCAGGACCTGATGCAGAGGCTATGGATGGATGTTTCTTACTGGCTTGTTTCCCCTGGCTTGCTCAGCATGCTCTCTTATAGAAACCAAGAATACCAGCCCAGGGTTGGTACCACCTACAATGGGCCCTCCCTGCTTGATCACTAATTGAGAAAATATCCCATAGCTGGATCTCATGGAGGCATTTCCTCACCTGAAGCTCCTTTCTCTGTGATAAATTCAGCCTGTGTCAAGTTGACACAGAAAACCAGCTAGTAAAAGCCCCATTACATCCTCCATTATCTTTGCCTCTATTAGGGTGCACCTCCACTCACATACCCTCTCCTGCGTCACTGCTCTAGCATTCCTCTCCACTGGGGCATCAAGCCTCCACAGAAACAAGGGCCTCACCTCTGATTAATGCCAGATAAGGCCATACTCTGCTACATATTCATCCTTCCATGTATATTCTTTAGTTGGTGGTTCAGTACCTGGGAGCTTTGGGTCATCCTGTTAGTTGATAATGTTCTTCTTATGGGGTTGCAATACCCTTCATCTCCTTCAGTCTTTCTCCTAGCTCTTCCATTGTGGTCTCTGGGCTTAGTCAGCTGGTTGGCTGTGAGTATCTGTATTGGTCAGGTACTAACAGAACCTCTCAGGGGACAGCTCTATCAGGCTTCTCTCTGCAAGCATTTCTTGACATCAGCAAGAGTTTCAGGTTTGGTATCTGCAGATGGGATGAATCCCTAGGTGGGGAAGGGGGGTGTCTCTGAATGGCCTTTTCTTCTATTTCTGCTCCATTTTTTATCCTTGCATTTCCATTAGACAGGGACAATTCTAGCTTAGAAACTTTGAGATGGGTGGGTTGCCCTAGCCTTCAACTGGTGGCAGTGCATATCTACTGGAGGTAGTCTCTTCCAGTTTCTATCTCCCCTTTTTTGTTACATAGGCTAATGTTCTCCCCATTGGTTTTAGAACAGATACAGGGCAGTGGAACAATGGAATAGAATTGAAGACCCAGAAGTGAACCCCAACACCTATGTTCACTTGATCTTTGACAAAGAAGCTAAAACCATGCAGTGGAAAAGAGAAAATTTTCAACAAATGGTGCTGGTTCTACTGGAGGTCAGCATGTAGAAGAATGCAAATTGATCCGTTCTTATCTCCTTGTACAAAGCCCAAGTCCAAGTGGATCAAGGACCTCCACACAAAATTTGATACACTGAAACTAATAGAAGAAAAAGTGGGGAAGAGCCTAGAACACATGGGCACAAGAAAAAATTCTCTGAACTGCACACCCCAATGGCTTTTACTCTAAGATCAGCAATCCACAAATGGGACCTCATAAAACTGCAAAGCTGTAAGGTAATGGACACTGTCAATAGGACAAAACAGCAACCAACAGATTAGGAAAAGATCTTTACACTTCCTACATCAGATAGAGGGCTAATATCCAATATATACAAAGAACTCCAAAAGCTATACTTCAGAGAACAAAATAACCCTATTAAAAATAGAGAACAGAACTAAACAAAAAAATCTCAACTGAGGACTATTGAATGGCCGAGAAACAACAAAAGAAATGATCAACATCCTTAGTCATCAGGGAAATGCAAATCAAAACAACCCTGAGATTCCACCTCACACCAGTCAGAATAGCTAGTCAAATTCTCAGGTGACAGCAGAAGCTGGTGAGAATATGGAGAAAGAGGAACAGTCTTCCATTGCTGGTGGGATTGCAAGCTTGTAATACCACTTTGTAAAACAATTTCTATTGTTTTATGCATCATTTGTATCTGATTGGTCTGAACTCAGCTTTATACTCTGTACTGGCTAGTTTTGTGTGTCAACTTGACACAGGCCGGAGTTATCATAGGAAAAGGAGCTTCAGTTGGGGAAGTGCCTCTATGAGATCCAGCTGTGGGGCATTTTCTCAATTAGTGATCAAGTGGGGGAGGGCCCCTTGTGGGTGGTACCATCTCTGGGCCTGTATTCTTGGGTTCTATAAGAGAGCAGGCTGAGCAAGCCAGGGAAACAAGCCAGTAAGTAACATCCCTCCATGGCCTCTGCATCAGCTCCTGCTTCCTGACCTGCTTGAGTTCCAGTCTTGACTTCCTTTGGTAATGAACAGCTGTGTGGAAGTGTAAGCTCAATAAACCCTTTCCTCCCCAACTTGCTTCTTGGTCATGATGTTTGTGCAGGAATAGAAACCCTGACTAAGACAAATTGGTACCAGGAGTGGGGTATTCCTGTGAAAACCTGACCATGTTTTGGGGAGGACTGTGGAAGGACTTTGGAACTTTGGGCTAGATGGTCCATTTAGTGATGAGACCTCTGTGAGATGTTGTGGAGGAGCTTGGAAGATTATGTTGAGAACAGTGCAGAAGATGGACGCCTGGCTTTTGAAATTTCAGAGGGAAGATTAAAGACTCTTATCAGGGCCATGAAGACTCTATGGTTTTGGTTAGCTGGAGCTGAAGAATCAGCTGTGAGTAACAAGATACCAAAACCATTAAAGTCAACCTTTGTGTTACTGGGACTATTGATGCTGGTTAGCTGGAGCTAAGAAATTAGTGGTGATTAAGAAGAAACAAGCATCACCGAGGTGAAATCTTCTGGAAAGTGTTTTCTGAGAGCACAGAGGGTGTGTTCCAGATAGCCAAGGTTGTGCCTCATGCTGTAGCAGGACTTGGTACTGTGTAAGCGTCACCCAGGTGGTACTCCTTTTAAAGGCATCATGAAGAACAGCTGAGGCTTGGTACAGTGAGAGGCCATGGAAGGCCATTGGTGAAAGTGTACCCTCAGTTGTAATTGACAGCCCAAGACTGAAGGGGTCATGCAAAAGAGTTGAGGCTTGGAGATGCCAGTACTATGTGATGACCACCAAGGACAGCAGCAGCAGTGGAGTACAGGCAGCTGGAGCCTAGAAGACAAGGTGTGTGCTACAAAGGGCAGAGCTGGAGAAGTGACCCAAGCCCTTGGAGGAGCCCAGAAGATCGTGAGTTGGATCCCAGACATTGAACCATTGGAGTTTGAGTTTTGCTTTTGATTGTGACTATGCCCTGATATTTCTCCCTCTTGAAAGAAGGTATTTTAGTGGAGCCCACAGTTCAGAGACTTGAATTTTTAAAAGACTTTGAATTTTAAGATATTGGACATTTTAAAGGGATTGAACTTTTAATATGTAAAGACTGTGGGACTTTTTACATTATTGAGATCTTGGGGATGAATAAGAAAGTAAGGGTTGAGGCTTAATAGTGATATGTTGGTGTGTCAAGTTGACAAGGGGTCAATTGTACTGGCTAGTTTTGTGTGTCAACTTGACACAGGCTGGAGTTATCATAGGAAAAGGAGCTTCACTTGGGGAAGTGCCTCTATGAGATCCAGCTGTGGGGCATTTTCTCAATTAGTGATCAAGTGGGGGAGGGCCCCTTGTGGGTGGTACCATCTCTGGGCCTGTATTCTTGGGTTCTATAAGAGAGCAGGCTGAGCAAGCCAGGGGAAGCAAGCCAGTAAGTAACATCCCTCCATGGCCTCTGCATCAGCTCCTGCTTCCTGACCTGCTTGAGTTCCAGTCCTGACTTCCTTTGGTAATGAACAGCTGTGTGGAAGTGTAAGCTCAATAAACCCTTTCCTCCCCAACTTGCTTCTTGGTCATGATGTTTGTGCAGGAATAGAAACCCTGACTAAGACATACTCTAACATGATTGACTCATTTAGAATGATACAACTGACTATCTGAATAGAGTTCTGAACAGAAAATGCATCTGTCAACACTTTTTGATGTTAAAAAGTGCTGACACTGGAGGAATTTGGATTTTTGCAAAGTGGCTTCTTTAATTTTACTTAATAGAATCTTTTCTTATTTAAACTTTTCATAGAAAAACAATTCATTTCTACCATTAATCACTTTCATTAACACTACATTTTTTAAATAATATATTTATTTTTAATTTCCTTCTTGGTGGTATTCATTGGTAACATACTTTGATGAGATGTAGGAAATATGTTACCGTTTGATATTTTATTTTGTCATTGGAGTAACCCATATGTACACAATCACGTCATGACTTATGTAACTATAACAAGGGAGGTCATGACTGAGGGTTTTTCACTCCTGTTCAATTATCAATGAATCATTTATTGGATTTCAAAAACTGTTCTTTTTTCCCTGAATATTTTGTTTACTCCTTATACAATGTAGTTTGTCTATGAAGAGCTCTTCAAACTGTCGCATTGGGATCTGTATTATTGGTGAATAAAAGTGCAATATCTTCCACTAATTAGAGTAACAATACTCCCCTTTCTTTCTAGCATCATTGTTTCAGGAAACTATTCAGTTTGTGGTATCTAGCTGGTTAGATAATCATTTAGTGGCTTCTTTGGTATAATGGATAATTCATTTTTAACTGGTGAACATTATTCTTTTTTCTTGGCCAGTGACTTATAACTATTTTAAATCCTTAGCTACTAGGTTTTTAAACTTAAATTATTTTTGAAACTCCAAGACCTCTTCTAGCAGTCTTCTCAATCTTCCTAATGCTGTGATGCTTTAATACAGTTCCTCATTTTCTGGTGAGTCCCCAACTATAAAATTATTTTTCTTGCTACTTCATAACTGCAATTTTGCTATTATTATGAATTCTGTCTTTTTGAATAGTCATAGACAAGCTCTGTGAAGGAATTATTCAACCCCCAAATGATCATGGCCTACAAGTTGAGAACTGCTCGACTATAGAATCAAGGCAGACATCGAAGTACCTGGTATTAATTTCTTTGTTCTAGGTTTGCTTGTTAACAATATGTAAAGGCCATAGAAACTATAACTAACTGAAACTATTCTTTCTTTATTTCAAAAGTTATCTTTTGGTAAATTTTTTATTTTCCCTATGTTCTTTTGCCAGCAACCTTCTTCGTTTACGTGTAATGTGTGTAAATTTTTCAGTCATCCAAACTATAATTGCTGTGGTAAGTAGCATCAAAAGGGGTGCCTCCCTTCAATTTTATTACTTATTTGTAGAATGAAAGCTTATTTTTCATATAAAAATGTATCATTTCCTAAAAGCCTGTCCCTTCTTTTTGATCCCTTCAACCATATACTCACATCTTTCTAATAATTTTCTGTCATACACAGATTTTCTTGTCCTCGCTCTTTCTTTTTTTCCTTTCTCTCTCGGTCCTAGCCATGAAACTGCTTTGGTTACTAAGCCAGGCATCAAGAAAAGATGAACAGGAAAGGGAATAATATTTGAAATGTAAATACATAAAATATCCAATTAAAAAATAAATAAAATTAAAACAGAATTTAAAAAAAAGATGAACAATGGGCATGTATTTTTCCCCTGGCTAATATAAATATAAGAAAACCATGACATCACCACTAAAAAGATCAGTTTATTTCTTATATTATTTTTAGACCAAGAGTGGAATCCAATTTGCATACATAATATATTATAGCAAATTAAGTTTATAAACACATATATTTATTAACATTTATTTTTCTGTTGCCAATCTTAAGAAAATCTCCTTTTCTTTTAGACTTCCTCTTTATATTTTTATATACACACACACACATACACACACACACACACACACACACACACACACACACGCATATACGCACATCCTGCCTGAGATCTCAAAGCCTGAGAGTTAGAAATAGATGCATTACTAAAATTATATTGAGCATGAAATTATATTTTTACAAAAACAAAAAAGCAGAAAAGAAATTACACAAAGGACCAATTTTTCTTACATATTAATCCTATAGACAAAAGACCTTTGATAATATTTTTTAATTCCTAGCAAATGTCTTGATATGTATTATTTCTTGTTCTCTTTTGTGATGTCCCTTACTCCTATATTTGTTGTAATTTTTCCTTCTCTGTGTCACCTTGTTTTTATCCTTTAAATTCTTAATGTTTTACAGTTGTCTTGCAACACCTAACCATATATTACTTTCAAAGCATAATTTTCACATCCACTGCCCTTCTGTGTTTAATCCCACATACTTTTAAATCTAAACTTAAAGCTTTACTGGCAACATTATAATTTGTTCTTTCACTTGCTATACTTTAATGCCTTTATTTATATACTATTACTTGGATAATGGTTTTAATTCTCTCTTATGAACAAATTTCAGATATCCCATGTAGCCATCGAAGGCTTCATTATTATTATTCTATTCAGATTGTTGGTTCAAGAATTTTTTTTTTAATCTGTGTGTATTATTTTCCAAGCAGCCATGGTATCCTTTCTACATTTTTACATTTTTCTACATTCCTTAACTAGTGAAAATAATACTCACAAGTGATATCAATTTGGGCCAGATATAAAGTTGAAGTCCTAGGAATTAATCTCAATTGATCAGCTTTGTCATATGGTTATTCTGTCAAAAGCTTTGGTTCTAATTTAAACATTTGGGAATTTGGAAAGATAAAGAAGGGTACTTACAAGACAAAATTCCCTAAGCAGAATCATTGGTTGAGAGGGTTCCAATGTCTGGAAGAAAGCATTTTGAATACCATCATGGCTTTTATGAAATTGAGTGGGGTAATTTTTTTCTTAGTGGTGAGTGAAAGATAAAGAGGAATGCTGGAAAAATCTGGACCTGAACTTAGTATAGGAGTTGATGCATTGGGCACTGTGGCTTCTGGCACCAGAGGAGCATGGGAGTCATCAATCTATATACCATATAGAAGTGGATTCTTTTCTTGTTCACTTGGTTTCCATTGTTTCACAGAAAAGTATCTCCCTTTTTCCAGCAAACAGCATCATATGTTTCCACCTAACAAGGCATATTTCTTTAATTTATTCTAGAAGAGATTAATATATCCAATTTTTATTTGCAGGTTTTCTTCCTCCTTTTCAGAGATTAGCACCTAAATATTGGAACATGTACTCCAGAATACTATGTAAAGGAATCTTATTCTTATTAGTCTCATATCTTTTATGTTTTCCCTTAATCAAAGAATTATAACTTTTTCTCCTTCTCATATATTTATAATGTTATAATCACAGGCTCAATTTTTCCATTTTCTATCATGAAAAGCTCTGGAAGCATTATAAAGGCCCTTTTGGGCTAATGCTATAACAACTGCCAACTAGTGTTCTCCTGAATAAAATCCTTATAAACCAAGTCATGTTGTATAAAGTTGTCCTTCTGAACAATTTACTAGGTTCCACACAAAGGTCCTTATATTCTGCCCATATTCTGCCCAAAGTGCTTCTTTCATCTCCAGCCAGGTCTTGCACTGGAAACTGAACAGCAAACTGCAAGTCCATACTAGCTTCACATGTGAATAAAGTTCTCAACCCACATAACCTCTGTGTTATCCCAATAACCACAGCAGAACTACAATTTTAATAACTTTTTCTTCTTTCTGTTCCTCTTCCCAGAACCTTAATAACTACTCTTATGGACAGTTGTCAGAATGTACAATGGAGATCCTCATTTCTCCCTTGTTTGGTTCTCCCTGGAGTTACTCCACATCCATCCACATATCTTTACTATCATATATATATATATATATATATATATATATATATATATATATATACTATCTGTTATGGTTTGTATATGCCTTTTCCCAGGGAGTGGCACTATAGGAGGTGTGGTCTTGTTCGAGTAGGTGTATCACTGTGGGTGTGGGCTTAAGATCTTCACCCTAGTAGGCTGGAAAAGACCCTCCACCTGGCTGCCTGGAAGTCAGTCTTCTACTAGCAGCCTTCAGATGAAGAGATAGAATTCTCAGCTCCTCCTGTACCATGCCTGCCTGGATGCTGCCATGTTTCTGCCTTGATGACAATGGACTGAAGCTCTGAGCCTGTAAGCCAATCCCAATTAAATGTTGTCTTTTATAAAACTTGCATTGGTCATGATGTCTCTTCACAGCAGTAAAACCCTAACTAAGACAGAAGTTGGTACCAGGGACTGGGGTATTGCTGTGATAGGCCTGACCATGCTTTTGTTCGGAAGAATGTGAATTTGGGGACTTTGGATTTGGAAAGCCATGGAATTCTTTAAGTGGGGCTTAATGGGCCAGACTAGTAGGAGTATGGAAGACAGTGGTGCTGAGGGTAATTTTAACTGTGTAGGCCTGACAGCCCAAGAGGTTTCAATGGAGAAAAACTTTGATATGTGGCTGAGAGACTGTTTTTGTGATGTTTTGGTAAAGAACATGGCTGCTTTTTGCCATTGCCTGAAGAGACTGCCTAGGGCTAAGGTAAAGAGATTTATATTAATTGCATCTGCAAAGGAAGTCTCGAAAAAGCCCAACAAAAACTTTGTTCTCTGGTTAAGTCTGATGAAGAGAATTTTGAACAAACATAGCAAGCTGAGAAAGGAAAAGTACAAAATATATAGTTTGAGTATTAAAGGGCTCTAGGAAGTGAAATGGAGCTGAATTCAAGGATATAAAATTGAATTAAGGGAGTGGTGACCTGGGGACAAGATTCTACACAGCTAAATTTATGTCCAGGCTTGGTAGTACAAGCCTTTAATCCCAGGAGGCAAAGCTAGCCTAGAACAGAGCAAATTCTAGGTGAAGAAAAACTTAAATCCAGGCTTGGACCACACCTTTAATCCCAGTGCTTAGGAGACAGGCATGCACATCTCTTGAGTTCAAAGTCAGTCTAAGGAGCAAGATTCAGGACAGCCCACTTAGGCAGTGAAGAAGCTGGGGGAAAAAGGAAGCTAGTGATAATGTAATAGAACAAGGGAGCCAATGTTCCAGCTCCTGCAAGCAGCAGAACTCAGCAGCTTCGGCCACATGTCTCTGGCTTTATATTCAAAAGAAGGAGACTACTGGGACAATTGATGCTGGTTAGCTGGAGTTAAGAAATTAGTGTTGATTAAGAAAAGACCAGCACCACTGAGGTGAAATCTTCTGGGAAGTGTTTTCTGAGAGCACAAAGAAGCTGTATTCCAGAGATAGCCAAGGTTATACCTCATGCTGCAGCTGTACTTGGTAACTGTAAAAATCATCCAGGTGGTACTGGTTTTGAAGGCATGAAGGCATCATAAAGAACAGCTGAGGCTTGGTACTGTGAGAGGCCATAGAAGGTCATTGGTGAAAGTGTACCCTCAGTTGTAATTGACAGCCCAGGACTGAAGGGGTCATGCAAAGGAGTTGAGGCTTGGTACAATGAATAGAGCCTATGAGAGGCTTTGGTGAAGCATAGTTGCAGTGGAAGACCCTAGCATATTGGAGATGCAAGTACCATGGGATGACCACCAGGAATAGCAGTGGCAGTGGAGTGGATCAATCTGAACTTAGAGTGCTACAGAGGGCAGAGCTGGAGAAGTGACACCAGCTCTTTGGAGATGCACAGAAGATCATGTGTGGATCTCAGACACTGAAACAAGAAGCTGTGAAGCTGAAATTGACTTGGGGTACCCAAGATGTTAAAGATGCCAGAGCCACAGAATGCCTGCCAAGGAAAGCTGCTAACAGGGAGTGGAACAAGCCCAGGAGACAAAACCTTGTTGAAGTCAGCAAAGATGAAAAAGGAGTTGGATATCTGAAGACAGCTTTGCCATCAGACATGGAAATGCAGAGTTTGGACTTTTCCCAGCTGGTTTCCTGTCTTGCTTGGGGGATTACAGTTAAGTGATTGGATGAATCTCAAAAGAGACCTTGAATTTTGGACTTTTAACACTGTTGAGACTGCTATAGTCTACCGGGACTTTTGAAGTTGGACTAAATGTACTTTGCATTAAGCTATGTTTAAGTATGGCCCGCATAGACTCATGTTTGAACAAGCCTATGGGGGCCAGGGAGTGGAATGTGATGGTTTATATATGATTGGCTGAGGGAGTGACCCTATTTGGAGGTGTGGTCTTGTTGGTGTAGGTGTGTCACTGTGGGTGTGGGCTTAAGATCTTCACCCTAGTTGGCTGGAAAAGACCCTCCCCCTGGTTGCCTGGAAATCAGTCTTCTACTAACAGCCTTCAGATGAAGAGGTAGAACTCTCAGCTCCTCCTGTACCATACCTGCCTGGATGCTGCCATGTTTCTGTCTTGATGACAATGGACTGAACCTCTGAGCCTGTAAGCCAATCCCAATTAAATGTTGTCTTTTATAAAACTTGCATTGGTCATGGTGTCTGTTCACAGCAGTAAAACCCTAACTATGACACTATCTTAATATCTGTATGAAGATAAAGTCTCTCCTATATGAAAGATTATGAGGGAGATTACTGAATCTTTTGTTTCCCACTTTTGGAGTGATTTCATGACAGACATCTCATTCACATCCTCTGAAAATATCCAACCAACAAGGTGGTAATTTTGTAGTCCAATTTTCTTATTTTTGTGTGAGTGGGCATTTGTTTTTTAATCTTAATGTAAAGGTTTCCTGAGCCTCTCAGTGTATTCAAAGTTAAGCATTAGATTGTAACATGATAAGTTGATACAAAGTGATGCAGTTGATTGGCTGAATACAATTTTGAGGAAGTGAAACCTTCGTTACATATTTTGATATTAAGAAAAGTTGATCCTAGAGGAATATGAATGTCTTCTAAATTACTTCAATTTTTTTATTTATTCTTTTTTTCTATATTCTTTGTTTACATTCCAAAGGCTTTCCCCTTTCCCAGTTCCCCCCCACCATACATCCAATTTTTAATAGTTTTTGTCTTGTTTAAAATTTTTATAGAAAGTCAGTATATTTTACTAACATCTCTTACATGATATCTTTAAATTAGTTATTTTTCTCTATTGCCCTGGATCGATTCTTCAGTAAAATTTTGAAAATTTGGACAGATGGACAGTTATGACTGCTTGTATATCTGAGGGAGAAAGCTTTAAGTTTTTCACCACTGACTGAAGTGTTTGTGTAATTTCATCTGTGACCCTTATTAGGTTGATGAAGTTACTAACACATTGAATGCATTAAAAGTTTGGACACTTAGTCTCAGATTATTATGATCATAGTTCAGTTTGGAAGATACTACCACTGTCTTAAATTTATGGATATGAAAATTGATACATAAAAAGATAAATGAGACATGGTGGTTTATTTCTATGATTTTAATACTGTAGAGGTTGAAGCTGTATGTTTGCTTCAGTGTTAAGACCAGTCTGGATACATCATGAGTTCAAGGCAAGCCTAACCTACAGAGTGCATCCTTAACAAAAAAAAGGAGTAAAAAAGTTCAATTATTTGCACAACCTAGCATTGATAATAACTTCAGAGAATGAATTTAATCATATATAGTTTTGTTCTATGCTTCTAGTAACTAATGTTACACTAAAAACACATGATTAAAATTCTAGGAGTGCCTGTTAACAGATATTTCTATTGTCACATAAGAGAACAGAATTGTATATTATTTCAAGTTAAAGCTTTTACTATTAGCACACTGATATCAGATTTATTTTTAGTAGTAAAATGAGATAACACTTTTATTGATTTATTTAAGTTTCTATCCTGGAACATATTTTAGCATTACATATATTGACACCTTTGAAATGTGTTTTAGCAGAAACAACTACACAAAGGTATTCCTGCATAAGTCATGAGCAACATGAGGTTAAGTTAAATCAAAACTGTCAGGAGCTATCAGGAAATCCTGAAGAGAATCAGCTAATTCAAGATTTAGACAGAAGAGATGGCACTGTCAAACACGTGAATAAGTTCTGCATATTACAGATTTTAGGATGGAAATTAAAAAGTTATGAAAATGTTTTGTAAAAATTAATATATGAGAAATCTGCACATTTTCAGTTGTATCATCTTTGAGTTTCATAAATGCGTGCTAGATGGGATCTGTGATCACATAAGTCAATTACAAATTAAAATTACTTTCAATGTTTGATGCAAATGTATGAAGTATTTGTTTGGACATCATTGTATAATCCTATATTCTTAGCACCCCATGCCTGAGAACGACAGATAGCTAGTGTAAATATAGTTTGTGATATAGAGTGAAAAACTATAATATTTTATGCCTTTATTCCTAAGTTCTTTCTTAAAGAATCAATTATGTCAATATAAATGTAAATTTTGCAGAAAAAATAACGAAAAAAAGAAAGGAGGAAAAAAACTTCTAATTGGTGTCCTTAAATTTTCTGTTAGAGCTTTCATTAGCTAGAATAAATCAGTAAATATTCTTATAAATCTCTCCCAAAGACAATTTAAATGAATCTTTCCTAAATTTAATATACATTAAATTCATAAAATCAGTATGTAAACTTTCTGTTACTTACTGGTTTCATTTGGCAATCTGTAATATGATAATGTTATAAAGAGTGGCATATGTGGAAACTCAAGGAGATAATCATTTTGTAATTACAAACATCATGTAGATACTACACAATATTTTTCAATGATTATTAGTGTTTCCCTTTGCAAATAAAATGCAAACTTTTTTGTGTTTCCTTGTTGTAGTGCTTAACACACATGCACACTCACACAAACAAATGCACATACCTGGAAATATGGGTTGCTGGAAATTAGAATATTTATTCTGAAAATTGAATATAGAATTTTATGACAGCTCCCTGGTGTTTGCATCCTTGTGTGTAATTTCTGTTTCTGGGAAAGAAGGAAGTCTGGTTGATTAGAATTTGATTATCTCTCATTTCTAATGCAAAGGTTTCTTGCTTAGTATAGCCTTCATATCCTCAAGGAAATCAAATTGATACTATATTGAAAGTCAGGGAGACATTCTATCACAACTGTTGTGTCACTGTGTCCTTTTCATTTCTCTATAGATTATCTTCTTTGAAAGCAATTAAAAGCAATGCATTGAGGCTGATTTCTCTCTTTTCTCTTGGGGAGACTAATGCTGTCAGCAGCACAGATGTGATTGAGTCCTTATTCTGGGACCCTTTAGAAGTCATTTTAATATAGGAGAATTCAGAGGCATGCAAATTTGAATGTGAACAAAGTTCTATTTCTTCGTTACCATGAACTTTAACATCTCTGTCTAATCATTGATTCAAGCAATAATCAGCCATCAATAAAAACTGCAAGTATTTTTTGTCTTTTATTGACTTACTTTTTAAACTGGAGATCTTTTTCCTCCCCTCCCAGATCAACCCTCTCTCTGTTCCACATCTGATACTTCCTCCTCACCCCACTGTCTCCACGAGGATGTCCCTACCACCCACCCTCACCCAAGCAGACTTCTAAACACTCTGGGTTAGGTGCATCTTCTCTGACTAAACCCAGACCTGGGAGTCCTCTGTTGTATATATGTTAGGGGTCTCATATCAGCTGGTGTATGCTTCCTGGTTGGTGTTCCAGTGCTTGAGAGATCATGGGGATCCAGATTAATTGAGACTGCTGGTCCTCCTACAGAGTCACCCTTCTACCAGCCTTCCCTAATTCAGCCACAGGGATCAGCTGCTTCTGTCCATTGGTTGGGTGGAAATATCTGCATCTGAATCTTTCAGCTGTTTTTGGCTCTTCCAGAGTGTAGTCATGTTAGGTCCCTTTTTGTGAGTTCTCCATAGCCTCAGTAATAGTGTCAGGACTTGGGACCTCCCGTTGAGCTGGATCCCACTTTGGGCCTGTCCCTGAACCTTTTCATCAGGCTCCTCTCCATTTCCATCTCTGCCATTCCTTCAGACAGGATCAACTGTGGGTCAGAATTTTGACTGTGGAACTTATAGAGCCTATTTCTAATAGGAAGACAGTGAGGGAGGGGGTTACCAACCCACAGTCAAAATCTGCAAGTATTTTTATATAATATTTTTTCTTTTTGCATAAAAGAATATGAAACAAGATTAATATCCACTACTTCTTCCAAATAATGCTGCATAATAAATCTTGTGTTTTTGTTAGACTGGCATAACTGCATTACAAATTTTAAGAACAATTTGTATAACTGTATTTCTGTATAGCTTAGTTTGTGATTGTATAAATGATTGTACACAGTCAAACTGATAGTCTAATAGTAAATTCATGGGTTTCACAACACTACCAAATGGGGTTCGTGGCACATAATATATTAAGTAGCTCTTCCATAGAGGAAGAAAATGTTCCAGAGGCCAGAAGAAAGGTTAACTTTCCTGTAGTTTAGTCAGTCTTCTTTAGAATTCCAGAAATTGGTGCTGTCGAGATAGTTCAGTGTTTGAGAGCATATGTTACTTTTGTGGAGGACCTAGGTTTTTGTTGCTTGTGCCCATAGGGAAACTCACAACTGTCTATAGCTCCTGAACAGGTGATATGATGCTTCTCCAGGCCTTCATAAATACCAATGCATGCATACGATTCCCATACATACATGAAGATTACATCTCTTAAATACATAAAATGAATCTAGATGATAGAAATTATTTAATGGATAAGTCAAAACCTCAAATGCACAACCCAAATTATATTACCTTTACATTTCTGATGCAAGAACGTTAATAAGAAGTAGTGAGATACCCCTAAAGTGATGTTCCTTATTATTAACAATGCATTGAAATCCCCAGAATTAATGTTTTAAATTTTAAATAGTAAATATGTTTAAGCTGGGAGGAAAGCATCATAAATTGGATATACTAATAATTAAAGAATCTATACAATTGTGTTTTCATGTACTATGTGACTTAGTAAAAATAACTTTCTTTACTTTTTTCTTTTTTTTATTTGATATATTCTTTATTTACATTTCAAATGATTTCCCCTTTCCTGGATCCCCCCTCCCCGAAAGTCCCATAAGCCCTCTTCCCTCCTCCTATTCCCCCATCCACCCCTTCCCACTTTCCTGTTCTGGTATTCCCCTACACTGCTGCACTGAGCCTTTCTAGAGCCAGGGGCCACTCCTTCCTTCTTCTTGGACATCATTTGATATGTGAATTGTGTCTTTGGTGTTCCAAGATTCTAGGCTAATATCCACTTATCAGTGAGTGCATACCATGGGTATTCTTTTGAGACTGGGTTATCTCACTTACGGTGATGTTCTCCAGCTCCATCCATTTGTCTAAGAATTTCATGAATTCATTTTTTCTAATGGCTGAATAGTACTCCATTGTGTATATATACCACATCTTTGTATCCATTCCTCCGTTGAGAGACATATGGGTCCTTTCCAGCTTCTGGCTATTATATATAAGGCTGCTATGAACATAGTGGAGCATGTATCCTTATTACATGCTAGGGAATCCTCTGGGTATATTCCCAGGAGTGGTATGACAGGGTCCTCCTGAAGTGTCGTGTCCAGTTTTCTGAGGAACAGCCAGACTGATTTCCAGAGTGGTTGTACCTGATTAATATATTCATAAACATAGCACACAATACTTTTAGTGTATATTTTAGAAAGTTGCTTTTTAAATGCCAATAAAGCTTCAAATAATATCAAAAATGGCAGAGCGAGTCATGATCGAAATGAATAAGAAAAAGAAAATTGAGGAGTAGAAACAATTTGATATGAATAGCTCTGAAATATAAGATCAACATTTACCTTGTACTTTCTTAAGCTGTAATTTGAAATGTCATATAGGAGTCATATAATTAAATGAAAGTAATGAAAAACTCACTGGTAAAATGGTGTTGAACATGCAAAATGTAAAGGAAGTAATTAAAAATAAAATGTGTAAGGTATCTAAAATGATTGTCAGAATCTCCTGTCTGGATTACATGATGCACCTTCATGGAAGCCATTGTACTTTTTGAATATTTGTGTTTGTGTGTGTGTGTGTGTGTGTGTGTGTGTGTGTGTGTGTGTATGTGTGTATGTGGGGGTATGAATATACAAAGATATGTATCTGTATGTGTGTATATATATATATGTACATATACGTATACATGTATACATATATGCATTCCATCATTTTTGCAGAAGGGTGTTGTTCTCTACTGTGTAGACAAGGCTAGCTGGTCTCCATTTTTCCAGAGAATCTTCTGTCTCTGCCTCTCATCTTGATGAAGAAGCACAGTGATTATATGTCATTATGTCAATCTTTACATGGGTTCTAGCAATTTGAACTTAGGTCTTCACATTTTTGTAGTAAATACATTATTCATTGAGCCATCTCACCAACCCCAAGTTTTATTTTGAATGCATAACATGCACATCTTCTATGTTCTATGCTTAAGTATTCAATGTTTTCAAAGTTAGCAATCAGAAAACCAAAACTTTGATAAACTCTGAATAAAGTGAATTTTTTGAGACTGGTTTTCTCTGTGTCATTCTGGTTGTTGTGGAACTCAATATGCAGACCAGGCTCACCTCAACACATACAGAGATTGACTTCCTTCTGCCTCTCAAGTGTTGGAATTAAAGGCATGTACCATTACTGCCTGATACAGTGATTATTTTTGGTGTCCTGTTGTATGAGATATTCAGCAAAAATATAATGCCTTAAGCAAAGTTTAATTAATATATATTTCTCGTTAGTTAACAGAATTTCGTTCACCGTTACTTATTAAATGATCAAAATATATGCAAGTTGAAGATGTCTTAATATTTATTTTATTATGATTTATTATTGGTAAATATTTTATTTTGTATACCTATATTGCATACTATATGCATCTAGAGGCATTTTAATACTCCTCAGATGAAAGGGGTTGCAATTGAGAAAAATCTTAACACCTGGTTTGGGAAAATTCTCTGTAAAGTCACAATCAGAGTGACATTCAGGACTGGGATATCATGTAGGACTCAATTAGAGCAGAAATCACATCCAAACTCATGCAGTTGCAGAAAACATCCAATTTTTGTTAGGCTGCCAGGATAAGAGCTTTTTTCTCTTCATAAAGCTGGTACATATTTTTATTCTATCATGAACATCAGGGCACTGTAGAGGAACATGCAGTCATTTCACTGAATTGTACTAAAGTCAGCCCTACTCCTTAGACTATCACATTTGTGCTGAGATCTTTAATTATTTTCCTTATTGTCTAGTTTGCACTTACTATACAATTGAAGGTTTCAGCTTCAACAATTGTATGAGCAAAAACTACTAAATAAGTACTTATTCACATATGTATCTTTGTATGTATGTATGTATGTATGTAAGTATAAATTGAATGTTCTACTGCCTCTCTCCACAATCATCTTCTTATGTTTCTCTGGAAACCCCAACTGATGTGGATTTGAGTGCCAAAAGTGGTTCTAGTTTAACAAAATTAGAAGATTGATTTTACTAAGTTGTTTTTTGCTTCCTGAAATTGGCTCTTTAATCACTTAATTTTTAAAAAAGAATACTCATATCAATACTATAAACCACATGGCTTATCTACCATATGAAATATGAACTGATCAAAGAGATGAAGTTTTCATAGTGGATACTCCTCATCAGTTACTCACAATAGTGACTTAGTAACCAAGAGATTTAGTAACTCAGAATATGATACATCAAATATTTGTGAAAAACTGAAGAACATAATAAATTGGTTTCTTGCTCAGGACTATCTTTCACAAAAGTGAAAGAGAGAAAGATGAGCTCAGGGATTTGAATACTCAGATAATGTTCTGAATAAATAACCTATAAAATTTTGTAAGGAAACTTTGAATGAATATTTTATTTCTTTTAACCACAAGAATAATGTTGCTGAGAATCTACCTGATGTTTTCATAATGCAAATAGTTGTATTAGAAAGTTGAGCTAATCATATGTGATTTTCTATTTTTAAAATAAAGATATTACTTGACTGAAAACGATGCATAACTTCTTTTTTAAAAATAGAGACCTTTGATAAGATTCTAATAAAGCTGAAGAAACATTAAGCACCTGAAATGCCAAGCCTTTTTTTTTTTTTTTTTTTTTTTTGCCAAGCCTTTCTTGCTTTGGTAAGAACAGCCTTTCCACCCAGAGAAGGGAACAGTTTTCCTGTGACCAAGGGCATAAGTTCTCCCTTACATCTTTGACAGTATGCAACTCTATGTTGCTTCAGAGAATGGCAATCACTAACAAGCAACGTTTTCCTGATTCACTTTAGGACCAATATTTAGGGTCTCTTTCTGATTCTAAAACTGTATAATACTCAAGCCCTATGTGGCTTCTAATTGTAAAGTCCAAACTATGCACTCTCTAGAAGGATATTTACTATGTGTAAAAAAAATACCCCCCAAAAAGCCCTTCATTGTTCTAATATATATAAGAAGTTATTTAGAGAACATTTACAAAAATGGATACTAAGGTTATGGAATATATTTTGAAGGAGCTTAAATGTGTATCAAGCAATATTTATTGATATAATGCTTATGAAAATGAAGATATATTATTTCTGTTATCTACTAGGGGCATTTTCTCTTTATTATGGGGTAGCTCTATTCAAGTTTTCTTTTAATTCATGTTGTATAAAACACTGATTTTTTTCATGCTTTTCCTTGATCTGAGAAATTCATTTTTAATATGTTCATATTTATATATATTTAAGCACTACATAATAGTAGATTTTCATAAGCCTTTTCCAAAGGTGTTCAGTGTTAAATATCCCCACACTTGTTCCTTTATCCATCCCTACAATCCCCACCCTATTTAATCCTTACTCTTTTATTAGTCCCATTACCCTGTTCTTCACAAAATTCTATTTTCTCCCATTAAAATCCTCCTAATCCTGGGCCCTTATGATTTTCCTGACTTTTTTGAATATTTCAAATTAAAGACACATATAAAAAGATTGAAAAATAGCATCTAAATATAAGAGAAAACCAGATGCTTGTATTTTTAGATCTGGATTAACTCACTCAGTATTGTCTTCAGCTCCATCTATTTAAATTTCATTACTAATTCTTTAGTTAAATGATATAAAAATTTTAATTGAAAACTTATACAATATATTCTAGTCAATTCTCCACCTTTATCTCCTTCCAGACCCTTCCCAATTTAATTCAAATATATGAATTAAGCCATACCTCATACCATGAAAATTAGAAAAACTAGTATTTTTTTAAAATTTCTTAAAATGAAGGATGACCCTTGCATTTCATGCATAAATGAAAGGACTTACATATTTTAACTTTAAATATTTAGAAATACAGGGAATCAATAGCATATATTTTATTTCTCCTAAATTGTTAATTTGCTAAAGTATGAAACTATAGATTTTGTAAATAAGATTCACATTTCATATATAATTATGCTACATATAGCACTGACATAAAGTAGGTTTAACAGGATTTTTTTGATAAATTGTAAGTATGAAAAATTTATAAGAATGCCTGTGAACCATAGTAATTCTCCAACAGTTAAAAGTATGTACTGCTATCCTGATACATAAGTTTAATTCTTAGAAGCCAGATAAGCCTCAAAACCCCTCATAACTGCCTGGAATTACAACTTTGGGGGATACAATGTCTCTGTATACATATATATGTACATGTACACACACATACACACACACACATTCACACATAAACACATATGGCACATACTCATACAGATATAAAAGTGATTTAAAAATTAAGAAAAACTTAATAAATGTAAAAGAATAACTATACAAAAACATTAATTACTAGCTATTTAGTCACATGTACTATACAATATTATACTAGAACAGATGGCAGATAATAAAAATAATTCAAGTTAAGAAACAAAGATTCAGAGATGGGTATTTAGGTACAGAGCAGATTGCTTACTTAAGTATTTATGAATGTCAAGGTTCCCTCTTTGGAATTATACACAGAAGAAGAAGGATCCATATTACACACAATAAAACTGTGTGAGCTAATTTATATTCATTGCCAAAATTAAGATACACAAATCTTATTATACTCATATAGGAAACCACCAAAAGTTGATAAGAATATAAAATATCATTTCAAGGAAATGTACAGACAATATTGAAAGGACAAGGTATCATGATGAATGATAAAAATATTGCCCCAGGTACTAGATTGATTGAATATCTAGGCACCAGTATGAGAATGATGAATTTAGAGAAATCTTAGTAGTGTCTTTGTGTTCATGAAAAATCCATGGAACTCAAGACATTGTTAGAGTTCAGAGAAAGAAATATTTGACCTGGGTGGAGACATAACAACTGGAAAGGTCAATCACCTAGATAATAGACTATTCTTCAGGAAGACAGGACCTTCACTGGAATGCACAAACACCTTAAGCTGTACTAAAGAGAAGGGGGAGAAGTAATAATTATCACTAAAATAAAAGAATAAACTTATTCTTCCCAGAAATTTCACCATCTCAAAAAGTTGCTTTTGGAGCCATAAGCCTTATGACCCTCTTCCTTCTACTTGGTGCCTTTCTGAGTCAAGGCATTGACTTTACTTTTTCTTTCAAATTTTCTTTCAGATGCTATCCAAAGACAGTATATTTTTTTCTGATATACTAATATTCCATACTCTTTCTCTATTTATTTTCCTCCTCATAGCTGTGTACTTCCATGTGACTGATTTCCATGCTGGCTAAAATGAAATAGCATGGACTTTCTTATATGCAGTTGTTGGTATTTATAGCCTGCTGCCCTGTATGTTGATTTGTTTGTTTTCTCTAATAATTTTTCTCTAACTTCCATTTGAATCTTCTCCTGCATTATTTTACTAATGAGTTGAGGACCCAGGAAATCATATCAATTTTCCTGTAACAAGTATTGATTCTGATGAAAATTTCAATAATTTCCAGTGATGGTATCATGATTTTTCAGACAATATGCTAGAGTAGAAAGAATTTAAATGAATAAGAGTTCCATTTATCTGATATTTTCCCTGTTTTAGCTGTGAAAATATCATCTGTAAAGTTTGGAAAAGAGCTGCTCCAAAGAAATAAAGGTCACTGTCCAATAAGTCAAACATTTAGATTTCCTACCAGCAAAAACAAAACAAAACAAACAAAACAAAACAAGAACAATGATTTATTTTTCCTGTGTTTTGGTTAAAATACTCAGTCATGATGTGCCTAAGACATAAGAAAACACTACAAATGTAGGGAAACATAAGGCTTTCCAAAATTACACTTAAAATTGAAAACAAGGAGGCTCCTTTCCTTCTCGAATATTTTCATTCATTTATGACTCCTACTGTATAATAGATACATTTAAGGAAAATAAACTGACCATAGAAAGGTGGTTCTCAGGGAGACAATCACATTTGGCTAGGACCCAGAATTGGTAACAGTAACCAAATATTGAACACCCATCTAAAAATGTCAGTAGCAGCTCACTATACCAAGAAAACTTAAAAGATCATAATTCCAGATAAGATCCCAACACAAAACAATCAGAAGGAGAGAGAGAGAGAGAGAGAGAGAGAGAGAGAGAGAGAGAGAGAGAGAGACTTCATCCAGAAATAAGAAATCCTCTCATGATAGGTCCAGTAAAAAGCAATTTAGGTGATGAACAAGAGTAGGACTTAAAAATAGGAATTATCAACATCTTCAAGTACTTGACAATATAGAATAGAATATGAACAGAGGTGTCAATGAAGAATCTGAGAACACAAACAGTTGAATTTTACCATGAAAAAAATTTAAGACATGAAAGGGAATTTAACAAAGAAATAAAATCATGAACCAAAACTGAAATTGAACTCAAGATATCAAACATAAACCCCAGAAGTATTCCTCATGAATAAATACTAGACGTGGAAGAAAGAATTTCAGGTATTGAATTAAAGGAGAAAAATGGGAATATCAATCAAAGACAATGTTAACTTTTAAGAATTCTAAGCACAAAACATCCTGAAAATCTGGGTCACTATGAATAAACTATACCTACAGAAAATAGGAATTGTGGAAGGAGAATAAACCCAGGTCAAATGTACCTTACTTTTTTTAGCATTGTAGAAGAAAACATTCACAATCAAAGGAAACAAATTCCTACAATGGTACAAGAATAATACAAAATGTACGGGTCCCTCCATGTGTACTCTCCGTAAGCTCTAGTGGTACTGGTTTATTGATATTGTTCTTCCTATGAGATTGTAAACACCTTCAGTTCCTTCAGTCCTTTCTCTAACTCCTCCATTGTGAACCCCATACTCAGTCGAGTGGTTGACTGTGAGCATTTGCCTCTGTATTTGTCAGGTTCTGGCAGAGCCTCTCAGGAGCTAGCTATATCAGACTTCTGTCAGAAAGCAATTCTTGGCATCCACAACAGTGTCTGGGTTTGGTAACTGTTTTTCTAATATAACCAAAATCATTTACTCACCATCAAATAAACACATCACCATCACTTCAGGGTAAAAGTATGAGAAAAATATGGGTCAAACAATGCAGAAAACAAAAAAATAAACCAGGGGGAGCTGTTAAACCAAGACTCAAACCATGCTTGGGCTTGTTCCCTTTCTCACTTTCTCTTGGCTAGTCCTTTTCATATCTTTGCCATAGACTCTTTAATCACTCCTGAGTGGTTGAGGTAAAAGTAACACTCTTCCCTTACAGCTGCACAAAGCCCTCCCTGTTGTAAAAAGAGCAAATCTACACCACAGCAGTTCTGTAGGACTACTTAAGAGAGGGAGTTTAGGGACTCTTGAAGGTAAGTGATTAATTCTTCAATCCTCTCTATGTCTAAGTTTATGGCAGCCCTGAGCTCTTGGTAGCTTTTGCCTTGTAGTATAAGGGAAGAATTCCTTGTTGCTACACTGTTTGCACCCAGTGTAACTAAGAGAGACACTGTAAAATCAGTGATGGGTTCTCTTTTAGTACTGATAATCCCCACACCATGAATCTAACATTTCTTCATAAGGGTGGTAACCCAGTCTGGGCATCAACTGAACTAATACAAAAAATCTCTAGATACATTCTGAACACTGAGGTGTACACAGGGGGGTGAAAATCTACACCATTCACTCTTTGGCAGGATGACATATGAAGCAGTAGTATTCCATTGTATACATATACCACATTTTCTGTATCCATTCTTCCTTGAGGGACATCTGGGCTCCTTCCAACTTCTGGCTATTATAAATAAGGTTGCTATGAATAAACTCAAGATAGAAGCCCCTACCATCCCTGTGGGACCCAATAAGAAGACATAGACAAACAGACTGGATATGGAAATAGGACACTACATTTTGCTATATACAGGAAACACATCTAGAAGGGGTTATAGAAAGTCTCCCAAACAAACAAACAAACAAACAAAAAAGTATGGGACCAGATGGTTTTAGTACAGAATTTTGTCAGACTTTCAAAGACCTAACACCAATACTCTTCAAACTATTCCACAAAATAGGAACAGAAACTAAAGAGGGACACAGTGAAACTAATTGAAGCTTTGGAACAATTGTATTTAACAAATATATATATAGAACATTTCATCCTAAAGCAAAAGAATACACCTTATTCTCAGCACCTTATTGTACCTTCTCCAAAATCAATCACAAGACAGACCTCAACAAATATAAAAAGATCAAACTAATCCCATGCCTCCTATCAGATCACTACAAAGCCACAATTACACTGATACCAAAATCACACAAAGATCCAACCAAGAAAGAGAACTATGGGCCAATTTCCCTTATGAATATCGATGCAAAAGTACTAAATAAAATCCTTGCCAACCAAATCCAAGAGCACATCAAAACGATCATTCACCATGATCAAGTAGGCTTCATCCCAGGGATGCAGGAATGGTTCAATATACGGAAATCCAACAATGTAATCCACTACATAAACAAACTAAATGAAAAAAAAAACACAGAGTAATGGTCATCTCATTAGATGCTGAAAAAGCATTTGACAAAATTCAGCATCCTTTCATGCTAAAAGTCATGGAAAGAACAGGAATTCAAGGCCCATACCTAAATATAATAAAAGCGATATACAGCAAACCAGTAGCCAACATCAAAATAAATGGAGAGAAATTTGAAACAATCCCACTAAAATCAGGGAATAGACAAGGCTGCCCTCTCTCTCCATATCTTTTCAATATAGTACTTGAAGTTCTAGCAAGAGCAATTAGATAACATAAGGAAGTGAAAGGGACACAAATTGGAAAGGTGGAAGTCAAAATATTATTTGCAGATGATATGATAGTATATGTAAGTGACCCAAAAAATTCCACCAGAGAACTCCTACAGCTGATAAACAAATTCAGCAAAGTGGCTGGTTATAAAATCAACTCAAGCAAATCAGTAGCCTTCCTATATTCAAAGGACAAGCCGGCTGAGAAAGAAGTTAGGGAAATAACACCCTTCACAATAGCCACAAACAATATAAAGTATCTTGGCGTGAATCTTACCAGACAAGTGAAAGATCTGTATGACAAGAACTTCAAGCCTTTGAAGAAAGAAATCAAAGAAGACCTCAGAAGATGGAAAAATATTTCTTACTCTTGGATTGGCAGGATCAATATAGTAAAAATGGCCATCTTGCCAAAAGCAATCTACAGATTCAATGCAATCCCCATCAAAATCCCAAATCAATTCTTCATAGATCTAGAAAGAGCAATTCTCAAATTCATCGGGAGTAACAAAAAACGCAGGATAGCTAAAACTATTCTCAACAATAAAAGGAATTCTGGGGGAATCAATATCCCTGACTGTAAGCAGTACTATAGAGCAACTGTGTTAAAAACTGCATGGTATTGGTACAGGGACAGGCAAATAGATCAATGGAATAGAATTGAAGACCCAGAAATGAACCCACAGAGTTATGGTCACTTGATCTTTGATAAAGGATCTACAACCATCCAGTGGAAAAAAAAGATAGCCTTTTGAAGAAATTGTGTTAGTTCAACTGGAGGTCAACATGCAGAAGAATGCAAATTGACCAAATCTTATCTCTTTGTGCTAAGATCAACTCCAAGTGGATCAAGGACCTCCACATAAAGCCAAACACACTGACACTAATAGAAAAGAAACTGGGGAAGACCCTGGAGGACATGGGCACAGGGCAAAAGTTCCTGAACAGAACACCAATAGCTTATACTCTAAGATCAAGAATTGACAAATGGGACCTCATAAAATTACAAAGTTTCTGTAAGGCAAAGGACACTGTCAGAAGGACAAAACGACATCCAACAAATTGGGAAAAGATCTTCACCAACCCCACATCTGACAGAGGGCTAATATCCAATATATACAAAGATCTCAAGATGTTAGACCCTAAAGAACCAAATAACCCTATTAAAAATGGGGTAGAGAGCTAAACAAAGAAATTTCACCAGAACCAGTTCGGATGGCTGAGAAGCACCTTAAGAGATGTTCAACATCATTAGTTATCCAGGAAATGAAAATCAAAACAACCCTGAGATTCCACCTCACAACAGTCAGAATGGCTAAGGTTTAAAACTCAAGAGACAACAGGTGATGGCAAGGATGTGGAGAAAGAGGAACACTCTTCCACTGTTGGTGGGATTGCAAGATGGTACAACAGCTCTGGAAATCAGTATGGCAGTTCCTCAGAAAATTGGGCATGACACTTCCAAAGGACACTGTCATACCACTCCTGGGCATATATACCCAGAGGATTCCCCTTGCATACAATAAAGACACATGCTCCACTATGTTCATAGCAGCCTTATTTATAATAACCAGAAATGAGCCCAGATGACCCTCAAAGGAGGAATGGATACAGAAAATGTGGTATATTTATACAATGGAATACTACTCAGCAATTAAAAATAATGAATTTATGCAATTTGTAGGCAAATTTATGGATCAGGAAAATATCATCCTAAGTGAGTTAACCTAATCACAAAAGAATACACATGAATTGCAACCATTGATAAGTGGATATTAATGAGCCAGAAGCTCTAAATACTCAAGTCACAATTAGCAAGTCAAATGATTCCCAAAAGACTGATTCAAGTTTTGCAGGAGAGTACCAGAACAGAGAAAGGGTTGGGGGGTGATTGGGGAATGGGTAGGGGGGAGAGGACTTATGGGACACATGGTGAGGGGGGGAACTGGGAAAAGGGAAAGCCTTTGGAATATAAACAAAGGATATAGAAAATAAAATAAAAATAAAAAGTAAAAAAATGAATAGAAACAAAGAAAAATACAAAGAATTCGTGAAACAAAGTGTTGGTTCTTTGAGAAAATTAAGAAAACTGACAGACATTTAATCAAATTTACTAAAACATGGAGAGAAAAATCTAAAATAATGTAATTATATATGAAAATGAAGATTTTATAATCGATAGTGGGGGAATTCTTGGGATTAAAAGAGTACACTATAAAAGTATATATTCTACCAATCTGGAAAATCTAAAAGATATAGATAAATTTCTTAATGTATACAATATACCAAAGTTAAAACAAGATGAAAGAAACAAAACAGACACATAACCCCTAGTGAAATAGTAGCAGCAATTTTAAATTTCTCAATAGTGCCAAATGAAATCAGCTGAGAATTCTACATTCAAGGAATAATTAACAGCAATATTCCTCAAATTATTCCCCAAAATATAAACTGGAGGAGTGTTGTCTAATTGTTTTTTTCAAAATCACAATTAATATGATACTGAAAGTATACAAAAACCCAAAACAAAACCACAACTGGAATGAGAATATAATGGCTTCAAAGTGTGAATTAGAATTGCAATCATTGTCTTTCAAGTTCACTCACAGTTATTATTGGGTCACATACTGAAACATTGGCTCTTTATAACACCTGTTTCTCTGGGAGGCCAATAACAATATAATAGAACAAATAAGACCCCAGAATAAGAAAGCTGTAATACTTTTCAGACTTTAGCTAAAACTTCCCAACCTATAACCCTTACATAAATCAATTACTGTGACTTTTTTGTAATTTATGATCAAGAGAAGAAAATTATACTCATATATAAACCCCAAAGGCTTAGATCACCCCGTGTGTAAAGTATGAATACCAGAGTAGTACATAATAATTAAATTGATAAAATATGGGGATAAATTCTGACTTGCTTTATGGCTCACTTAGTTATATTCACAGCATGGTACTTGAAAAAAGTGCTCTTGTTGAATCTCAAGTACCATGAAATAAAGTAATTATATAACCTGCCTTTCTCCCAGTAGTGTAATTTTTTCTCTGTGATAGGAGAGGAAAATCATGCATTGTAAATGAAGAAGGCAGCCTTAAGAATGGAACCTATTATTTTTTTGTAAAAGAAGAAACTGAGAAGACAATACAAGACTTTGTTTTAAAGTCAGAAATGAAATACAGTGTTGTAAACTACTTATACTATAGAGGCACTGGAATGCTACAGCTAAATATTTAATGCTTAACAACAAGTATATTTATTTCAATATATTAAGACATACATAATTCATATGATCCAAGGAGACAGAATAAATCATTTAAAAATCAAAATCAATGTTTCAAGTTATAATTAAATCTGAAAGCTTGTTACAAATACATAATGTTTGAATGTAATGGTCAGTATCCACTTCTCAGAAATTTTTTATCCACTGGCTATTTAACAGTTGCCTTTATTAAGTTCTAGTTCTTCAGTTTCTTACTGATTGTTACTTGTACAAGCATATTGCAAAATACATCTAAAACCTAAACTGAATATTCCTGTCTTGATTTTTTGCCTTTCATTTGTATTAAAAAATAATTTTATGATGAGTTCATTGGAATGTTGCATTAATATTAAGATGAATTGAATTACACAAGTGTCCTTAAAAGCAAAAAAGCCAATTCCCTGAAGAATTTATAAGTTGTACCTGAAGACAGAAAGAATATTTACTGCTCCAGACTGTTTGCTAATTATTGTTGTATTTCATGGACTTTTAGATTTTTAGCTGCTCTAATCTCTTAAATATGTTTCTTGAAGTAAGTTCTAAAAAAAAACTCACAAAACATCTAGTTTGTACTACTATGTATATCTCTATGGTGTCTATAGGGTAAACTATAAGTGTGGCCAACTAGGAAATATAAAATGTTTCAAAATTGTTGTAGGATTTTTTTTCTGATCCATATAAACCAAAATCAGAGAAAATATTTGAAAGAGTAAAAATTGGTTCAGGGTGAATATACTGAGATAGAGCCACCAAAGAATGATTGGTTATGAACTCAAGATTATAGCTGAAGTATTTAGAAATGATTAAAAAGAAATATCTCCTTGGTTTAAACACAGAAAGGGGTAGCCTACCATAAATAAAGCTGACATGTTGAAACTGCATTTGTATGTTGTAGAGGAAGGCAGGATAAAAATGAAAATAAATTTAGACTTAGTATGTAACAATAGTTCAAATTTTAAGGCAATTCATAGAATGTTTTAACAACAATTTTGGTTTTATAGATGAGGGATTAATATAGAAAATGCTGCTACATCATTTGAAACCCTAAAGTAAAGTAGAGATCTTAAAGAGGAATGACAACAAAATTAAAGGAGTAGTCATCACTCTAGCATACAGAGACAAGTAATTATCATGTCCATAGACCTGGAATATATGATAACTAAAGTTACTGAATTCTCACTTGCCCTATTTAGGTGGACATATTCTGGGATGAACAGATAGAAATTTAACTTGTACTGTTAAAACAGGAATGTGAAATTTGCACTGGTTTAAAAGTGTTCTACAAAATTTATGTGTTAAACTGCATCTCCAATATAATCATGTTAAGAGTTGAGAATTTTAGGGGATGATTAAATCGTGAAACAGATTAATGACCTTTTAAAAGAGAAGTTCATCCTCTTCTATTTCTTCTGTCCTGTGAGGATATCTGGTGGATATAATATATGAGAAGCAAACTTTCAGTAGACTCCAGATTTGTTGGCATTTGTATCTTGGCTATCCTAGGCTCAAAAGTTGTAAGAAATAAATTTCTTTTATTAATATGTTACCCAGCCTATTATATTTTATTATACCTCAGTAATGGCCTAAAATATTGCTTCAATTAGTTCTCAAGTTTCATCTTATTCAGGATATCTTGAAGGTAAGAGAAGCAATGTCATTTTTGTGAAGAACTCTAAAATTTTAGAAAATTTCATTTGTTTAATCATTCTCCTAACCTAAGGCTTTTTACTAGAGTTATAGTATTTTGGAAAATAAGACCTTTTCATTCATTACTCTACACCAGCTCTAAACTGATACTAATGTTAAGGGAACCAAACTATCACCATAAAATACTGGATTTTACCTTAATATTTAGCACAGAGTGGATACAATAGTTACAGGAACTGATGTTCTTAAAATATTTAATCAGAATAGACACAGTTAGTATCTAATAGAATGGCACATTCTTTTTCTTATCTAGATTTAAATGGAAGAAAAAGTCAAGTATAAACTAAAGTAACTGTCTTCTGTTTATATTTAGGAAAATAGAGAAAAAATAGCAATCCTCTGTCCCTAGATTGAATGCAGAAGCTAATGCTTTCATAAAGGCTTGATAGTTACAGGAATGGCGATTCTTTCCACATCTCCATTCAACACACCTATTTGTCCTGGAAAGAAAGAAAATGTATCTTGGAAACTGACAGTAGTTTATAATAAACAAAACCAGATGGTAACTTCAACTCCAGCTGCTGTACCAGATGTGGTTTAATTGCTTGAGCAAATTAACATATCATTTTTATTAGTATGTGACTTTTGATGTGACAAATGTTTTTTTTTCCTTCAGTATTTACTATCCAAGCCCAACAGAAGTAACTTGTTTTAACCTGTCAAAGCAACATTTGTTATCCTACATTAAGGATATATGGACTCTTAAACTTGGTCATTATTTAATCTGCAGGAACCTTGATCTACATTTTCTCCTATAAGATTAAAATGAACCATTCCTTAGGTGACAATATGCGGACTTGACTTATTGAACAGATATTTGGAACTCCTCTACATTTCTTTAAATGTGTATCAGACAGTATAATTTACACTTAACAAAAATTCAAAGACTTTCCAACTCTGCAATTTCTAGAATCAAACTAGTGTTTGTTTCTGGATGTGGGTGTTGTATTCAATTATTTCTTCCCAGGTATAGAGGAAAATTATTTCATCAAATTTCTGCTAAAAACAATATCTGTGAAACTTTCTAGATTACTTGGAGGATGGGGTTTTTATCCTTATTTGCCATTCTACTCAAGACTTCTTATTGAGTAAGTTAAAATGTTGTTAGTTTAGAATAAAACTCAGGCCAAGAGTTTCAATAATAGGGTAAGACTGCTTCTTTTAAGAAAATTACAAGAATAAAAATGCACACACATAAAAACATACACACACACTCACACACACACAAATATATATATATATGCCTAGACACTAGGTGGTAGTTAGTCCAACAATGACTGTTTGAATGCCGGAGAGAGAGAAAGACAGTAAGGGATTTGCTTGGTCAAAGAAGCTAGATATCTCAACAGTCAAATTTTGTGTTAAATGTTTAGAAATATCTCTGTGAAGTTATTGAGATTGCCACCACCTTTGATAATAAAAGAACCTGGACTTCTATGTAGGCTGACTATCTGAGCATCAGGTTAGAAGCAAAGCAAAATATTGTGTGTGCATCCTGCTTTGACCTCTGACCTCTCAACCCTGGGTTGAGAATGTGCCATGTTAGAATGTGTCATGAACTTGAAGGACATGTCTTTCTTATTCAATTAATCCTTTCTCCAAGAGACCTCCATAATACTTCTATATGATGCTCAATTCTATTACTCTAGAAGCCCATATGAAGGAACAGAGTTTTTTTAATTTATCAGGAAGAAACATAGATGTTTGGACATATTACTACAGCTAGATTATACTATAATAATTAAATATTGTTTAGGAAAATCCTGCAATCAATTTTCATGTAACTGTGATCCTCTTAGTAATCAAATGTTGGCATGTTACTTTAGTTCAGTAGAGATGAAATACTTAGACATGAGTCCCTGATTAACAATAGTAAAAATGAGTTATAAGTTACATTTGTAAACTGAGCCACAACTTGGAAATGAATATCAATAGTATATTATTAAATAAAATGCCATATATGAAACAGAGTCAAAGCTCTCTTTGAATTTATTAGTATCTTATAAAAATAATTGGTCAGAATCCCAGGGAAACAATGTCTGCTGTTACACCTCAGTTCTTTCAACCCAACACATCAAACTTGGTATCTACTTTTGTTCAAGTTATATTTTTAAAAGATGTATTTCTATGTTGAATGGAAATAGTGATAGAGATGGTGTTATTTGAACTACATTTTAAATCTTACAGTAATAACATTCAGTCTTTTATCATTATGTATGATTATAGATAGAAGTATTTTACATCTTTTTTTGTTTCAGACAGGGTTTCTCTGTATAGCCCTGGCTGTTGTAGAACTCACTCTGTAGACCAGGCTGGCCTAAAACTCATAAATCCACCTGCCTCTGCCTCCAAAGTGCTGGGATTAAAGGCATGCACCACCACTGCCTGATTATGATTTTTTTTAAGAGTCAATACATTTATTGGGGTTGTTTTAAGGATTATGTGTGGGGGATTTCCTATGGGTTTAAAAATGACAAAAAGATAGCTGCTTCACCAAAAGCCCACCACAGAATGAACAAAAATTAGGGCCCTGAAACTTTCTACATGATTTATAGGCATATCAATAGATCAAAGAGTTCCTTTTAGGAAGACCAGCTGCTCTGAATCTGCTGAGCAGTTCTTAATATTTCTATTTTTATTGGATATTTAATTAATCCTGGTTTCCCCTCTTCAAATTCTTCCCCTACCCCTGCTTCTGACTGGTATGAGGTAGAATCTCAGGGTTGTTTTTATTTGAATTTTCCTGATGATTAAAGAATTCAAACATTTCTTCAAGCATTTCTCAGTCATTCAAGATTCTTCAGATGAAAATTATTTGTTTAGCTCTGCACCCTAACTTTTATAGAGTTGATTGGATCTCTGGAATTTAACTTCTTGATTTCTGTGTATACATTGGATATATGTCTTCTATTGGGTATAGGTTTAGTAAAGATCTTTTTCCATTTGGTAGTTTGCTATTTTCTCCTGTTGGCAATGTCCTTTGCATTACAGAAACTTTTCAATTTCATGAGATCTCATTTGTCTATAGAAGATCTTAAAGCATACACCACTGGTGTTCTGTTCAGGAAAATTTCCTCCAGACCAATGAGTTCCAGGTTTCCACTTTCTCTTCTATTATATTCAGTGCAACTGGTTTTATGTGAAGGTCCTAGATCCACTTAGATTTGAGCTTTTTACAAAGAGATAAGAATGGATTGATTTATATTGTTCTACATGCTAACAGAAACTTGAACCTTTTGTTCAAAATGCTGTTCTTATTTCATTGGATGACTTCTGCTCCTTTGTCAAAGATCAAGGGAATATAGGTGTATGGGTTCATTTCTCAGTCATCACTTCTATTCCATTGTTCTACCTCTCTGTCTATGTACCAGTACCATGCAGTTTTCATAACTAATACTTTGTGGTACAGGTTGAGGTAACAGATGGTGATTCTTACAGAGGTTCATTTATTGATGAGAATGGGTTTCGCCATCCTGAGTTTTTGTTATTCCAGATTAATTTGAGAATTATTCTTTCTATCTCTGAAGATTTGAGTTGGAATTTTAGTGGGGATTGTATTAAATCTATAGATTGCTTTTGGTAAGATGGCCATTTTTACTATATTAATCCTGCAGATCCATGAGCATAGGAGATCATTCCATCTTCTCAGGTCTTCTTTGATTTCTTTCTTCAGAGACTTGGAGTTCTTGTCATGCAGATCTTTCACTGGCTTGGTTAGAGCCAAACAGATATTTATATTATTTGTGGCTATTATGAAGACAGACATTTCTATAATTTCTTTCTCAGCCTGTTTATCCTTCGAATAGAGGAAGACTACTGATTTGTTTGTGTTAATTTTATGATAACCATATTTAGTTAGATAATGAGTTAATATTGTCATGTTTTCCAATAAGGCTCTACAGTCTCAAGGTTTACAACCTTACAAATGTGTACCATGGACTTTATACAAAGTGTTCAAAAACATGGGTTTATTGGGACATTTATTGTTTAAAACAAAGTCACAGGAAAAAATTCAAATCAACTTAAAGAAATGAAAAATTGAGACACAGATCTGTGCTTACTGCAAGGTTTGTCAAATATTTAAGGGAACAATATCAGTTATATAAAATACCTTTAAAATAAAAGAGAGAATCACTGTAACTTTTTCTAGTAAGTCATTTTTCTAATGCTATATGTAAAACTTTCTCTCCAATTTCTTCTTTTTGTATTTTGCATTGTGAAGTATTTTTTAAACTTAGTTGAAAATCTTGAAGAATCATTTTTTCTTTTTTTTCTTTTTTTCATTTTCTATTGTATTTGGCATTCATGGTTTTATTGTGCTTTACTTCATGATTGGTTTGAGTTTCAATACTATTCTCTTAAATAAAACAGACACTCAAATAGACATATCTTTTATCTTTACAAATATGCAATCATAAATTTATAATCTATGATTATTAGTTTGTAAGAGTTGTGTATGTATCATGTCTGACAATGTTCAAAAGACTTTTATTCTTTATATCTCAAAACTGGAAGGAACAAATATAACTATTTTTAGTATAGGGAACAAAAACTTATGCATATTTCTATAGTGAAATATGACACATCAATTGAAATAGTTAAATATTGTTAACGTACCAACTAGCTTAAATATAACAATCACTTCAAGCAAAAACACGGCATATATATGTTGCATGATTCAATCACGTTATATACATTTTGTTTTGTAATATATTGTCAGATTTTAGAAAAGAAAAATTATGTTCCTGATTATGCAATGTATTTTAGTGGGAGGGCATAGAAAAATCAGGCTGGAAAGTTGCATGTTAGCTATCTTTGATAGTGCCAGAAGGTACTATACAGGTCTCCTGAGGAGAAAAGTCATCATATTTATTACTCAGCTGTGGACCATGTGTATTACAGTCCTGACTGAGATGCCAGACAACATATACCCAGTGGTATAGGAGTAGAATGAAGATTATGGGTATATTCAGCTATTTTCTGATTGCATTTGAGGACGGATCCACAGGAGGGACTCCACACCTGGTACTGTAAATCTGACCAAAAGCCCATGGATTGTGTTGATGTAGGCCCAAACTATTGTTGTGCTAAATAAATATGCTGTCAAACTACCTATAAATATTTACTTCCATATTTTAGATTAGCGCAATTCTCAACCTGGTCCTGAGAGGCAACCCTCATTCTACAGTAGTTAAAGGAGAAACTTATAAAAGTTAAAATGCTGAGAATAAGTGAATGTTAGAGCTTCAGATGCCTCAGGAACCTAAGAGTACACCCTGATCTTGCAGCAGGCAGAGTGCAGATTCCAAAATTCCTGTAAGTCCTGTTCTGGGAAATGAAACAATTTCTTTTGGCTTCCACAAATACTTGTGTTCATTTTCACATACCAACACTTAAACATACACAAATGCACATAATTGAATATAATTAAAAGTTCTGAAAATCTATGAATAATTGATTAATTTGTGCTTAGCCCTAAATGAGACATATATAGCAAGGTCCTACTCTAAAGGTTTGAGAAACATCATGGATCAAGGGACAAAACAATGTAAGAGATGGGGTATGAAAAAAAATGTTTTTTGAATAAGAAATGACAATTTTATTCATGAACTCACATCAACTATGAGTACCTAAATAAGATCACTCAACATTCCAAGATGGAACAAAAATTGGATTCAGTGAATTAGCAAAAACAAAAAACAATGCAACAACAAAAACTCAAGGAGACGTCATGAACATAGGAGAGTCATTTGGAAGTGCTTACAGTGACTACATAAGAAATTAAATTGTGGTAATGACCAAAATACATTACATATATGCATAGAATTGTCAAAACTGAAAAAAAACAAAAAGGTAATAAATGAAGATGTAATTCCATTTTAACTGAGGTTATTCATTATCTTTTTGTAGATGTGTAGATGGGAGCAATAATGAAACAAGGTAAAGAATGGAAATTCTGTGGGTCTTCTCATAATTTATCTGTGATTGATTATTTTTTCATACAGGTGAATGTTACAAAACTAAAGAAATCTTTAGTTTTTTCCTTTCCCCACTTCTCTTCTACATTTTCTCTATTGTTGCTTTCTCTAGTTGAATATTTTTGTCCTTAAATCTAATTTATATTCACTGATCCACTTCAGAGAAAATACAGTATAGTAATATATCCCTGGATAACACTCCTTGCTAAGAGTTTGTTTGTTTTGAGAAATATATTTTATGTAACTTCTGAAACTGTTTCCTTTTCTTACTCTAAGTAAAGGTTCATATTTTTCTCTGGATACATCTATCTAAAGGCTTTTAATATGTAATCCCCTTGGCCTATTTCATATTGCAATAGATTACCAGAATGTATCACAAGTCCAAGTGGCCCAAAGGTCCTCTGTTAGTAATTATAAAGAGATTTATGCCAGATGCAGCAAATTCATGGACACTTCAGTACATGCAAAACACGACTTTAAGTGTCCTTACAGTCTAATTTTCTTGGTTCAATTTTCCTGTAGAGTCACAACTCTGTTTACTAAGTCTTTATCATATGTCCTATTGTCTTTTTTTTCCTCATCTACTATCAAATGTGATGTGAGAATTGATAGGCCCCTGTATATTGACTTTGTAACATTCTCTAAAATAGTTTTTGAAATATTCAATGCAAATTCTATCTTTTGTTATGTGAAGCACTTTTCATTATTTGGGCTTAAAGATTGGACTTCTTTCATAGACAAAAAATATTATATTTCAAAAAATCTGGTAATAATTTAAAAAATTATTACTTTTATAGACTAATTTGATCTGATATGAGGACTAAAAATGAAATCAACAATCTGCAATAGTCTTGGAATGGTGACAAAGAGGCTTCATGCCGTGACTGTCAAAGTAGAATCATTTTCAACATACAAACTTTATTTCTAAACATACCATGCTCAAATCATGGTTATTTTCATAAGGCTTTAATAACTCTACTAACAGTACAAATTACTTATAGGTTTGTTGATTGAAATTATTAGATAAAATGACCAGTTGAAACTTAAATTGTTCTGGGCATTAACCTCAATATCACTGTGTAAAGTTTCTTGCCTACAGGTATGAATATTAGTTATTTATAACTGATCAGATTTTAGTGGCAACTACTGGATACGTATGGAAAATGTTCAGCATTCAATATATGCTGGGTACATACTTTTCCCTTTTTCCATTTGGACTAAACTTTTGGCAGAATTATGTTAATGAGAGCCATTATGTGTGTTGAAAAGGTGGGAGATTACATTAGCAGAATTATAAGGCTTTTCAGTGATCATCAGTTAACTAAGAAAGTAAAATAATAAAGGATAGGCACAAAGCAAGTAAATGTGTAGTCAATATTTAAGGATTCCCAATAGGTCTTGGAAAAGTGAAAGCAGAACTTCTAGAATTCTTGGAAATTTTCTAAATCATGATTTAGTATGTTATTTCCATAATGATTTACTTATATTTTAGCAAATAAGCAAATAAGTAATCCTAATAACAAGGAGTGAGTCTCTTTCCATGATGGTATGACATTGGTTGTTTCTAATTTCTTTTTCCTTTCAAATAATACATTAATAAATATAAAATGTATTATTAGCACAGATAATACAGTATAATAAAATAATGAATTTTAAAATCCTTTAAAAGTACGTGCTTGCTATAGTTATAATAGTGCTACTTCTCTTAAGCTTTATTAATACCAAATACATGTTAAACAAGTATTTGTTCACAAATAAAAAGAACATACTAAAACAAGCTGTCATTTAATGTAAGTGAAATGCTAAAATATGCAAAACACACTTTGTTTTTTGATAGTTGTAATGTTTCTTTCAATATAAATATTTAAGGCTGAATATTTTACTTTTCACTGATATTGGCTGAAAATTTAAGGGTGTAAGCTTATATACCTTCAATTTAATCATTACAGTACCTATGGATTGAGAAAATTTTATTTCTTTTTTTTTTAGGACTAATCTTGAAATTTTTTTTCTTTTTTTTTCTTTATTTTCTATATTCTTTGATTACATTCCAAAGGCTTTCCCTTTTCCCAGTTCCCCCCTCACCATATATCCCATAAGTCCTCTTCCCTCCACCCATTCCCCAATTACCCCTCCCATTTCTCTGTTCTGATACTCTCCTAAAAATCTAGATCCAGTCTTTTCAGGACCAGGGTCCTTTCCTTCCTTCTTCTTGGGAATCTTATGATTTGTTAATTGGGACTTGAGTATTCAGAGCTTTTGGGCTCATTAATATACACTTATCAGTGATTGCATTTCATGTGTATTCTTTTGTGATTGGGTTAACTCACTTAGGATGATATTTTCCAGATCCAACCATTTGCCTACAAATTGCATGAATTCACTATTTTTAATTGCTGAGTAGTATTCCATTGTATAAATCTATCACATTTTCTGTATCCATTCCTCCTTTGAGGGACATCTGGGATCCTTCCAACTTCTGGCTGTTATAAATAAGGCTGCTATGAACATAGTGGAGCATGTGTCTTTATTGTATGCAGGGTATTCCGCTGGGTATATGCCCAGGAGTGGTATGACAGGGTCCTCTGGAAGTGTCATGCCCAATTTTCTGAGGAACCACCAGACTGATTTCCAGAGCGGTTGTACCATCTTGCAATCCCACCAACAGTGGAGGAGTGTTCCTTTTTCTCCACATCCTCGCCAGGACCTGTTGTCCCTTGAGTTTTTAATCTTAGCCATTCTGACTGGTGTGAGGTGGAATCTCAGGGTTGTTTGGATTTGCATTTCCCTGATGACTAATGATGTTGAACATCTCTTAAGGTGCTTCTCGGCCATCCGAATTTCTTCTGGTGAAAATTCCTTGTTTAGCTCTGTACCCCATTTTTAATAGGGTTATTTGGCTCTTTGGGGTCTAATTTCTTGAGTTCTTTGTATATATTAGATATTAACCCTCTGTCTGATGTGGAGTTGGTGAAGATCTTTTCCCAATTAGTTGGTTGCTGTTTTGTCCTTCTGACAGTGTCCTTTGCCTTACAGAAACTTTGTAATTTTATGAGGTCCCATTTGTCAATTCTTGATCTTACAGCATAAGCTGTTGGTATTCAGTTCAGGAACTTTCCCCTTGTGCCCATGTTCTCCAGGGTCTTCCCAAGTTTCTTTTCTAATAGTTTCAGTGTGTCTGGTTTTATGTGGAGGTCCTTGATCCACTTGGAGTTGATCTTAGTACAAGGAGATAAGAGTGGGTCAATTCGCATTCTTCTGCATGTTGACCTCCAGTTGAACCAGCACCATTTGTTGAAAAGGCTATCTTTATTCCACTGGATGGTTGTGGCTCCTTTATCAAAGATCAAGTGACCATAAGTCTTTGGGTTCATTTCTGGGTCTTCAATCCTATTCCATTGATCTACTTGCCTGTTGCTATACTAATGCCATGCAGTTTTTAGCACAATTGCTCTGCAGTACTGCTTGAGGTCAGGGATATTGATTCCCCCAGAAGTCCTTTTATTGTTGAGAATAGTTTTAGCTATCCTGGGTTATTTGTTACTCCAGATGAATTTGAGAATTGCTCTTTCTAGACCTATGAATAATTGATTTTGGATTTTGATTGGGATTGCATTGAATCTGTAGATTGCTTTTGGCAAGATGGCCATTTTTACTATATTGATCCTGCCAATCCAAGAGCATGGAATATTTTTCCATCTCCTGAGGTCTTCTTAGATTTCTTTCTTCAAGGACTTGAAGTTCCTGTTATACAGTTCTTTCACTTGTTTGGTTAAAGTCACACCAAGATACTTTATATTGTTATTTCTATTTTTTTTACAATTTTTTTTCTATATTCTTTGTTTACATTCTGAAGGCTTTCCCCTTTCCCAGTTCCCCCTCACCATATGTCCCATATGTCCTCTTCCACCCCACCCCACCCCCTGCCTATTTCCCAATCACCACCCCACCATTTCTCTGCTCTATTCTGGTACTCTCCTACCAAACTGGATCCAGTCCTTTCAGGACCAGCGTCCTCTCCTTCCTTCTTCTTGGGAATCTTTTGACTTGCTAATTGTGCCTTGAGTATTCAGAGCTTCTGGGCTCATTAATATCCACTTATTAGTGATTGCATTTCATGTGTATTCTTTTGTGATTGGATTAACTCACTTAAGATGATATTTTCCAGATACAACAATTTGCCTACAAACTGCATGAATTCATTATTTTTAATTGCTGAGTAGTATTCCATTGTATAAATATACCACATTTTCTGTATCCATTCTTCCTTTGAGGGACATCTGGGCTCCTTTCAACTTCGGGCTATTATTCTGATGAAATGATGTGAATATTTTATCTTCTTGTAATTATTCTTGTTTCAAAATTAATTACATTGATTTTTTTTACTAATTGATATTTTAGATAATTTTTTATTTAATTGAAGTATATACCAGAGCAACACAGACAACTTCTTTTCACATGTATTCTATAAAAATATTTAGAAGGAATCATTTCCTATATGAGATAATTAAATACTAGAAAACAAAAACATCATTGAATAATATTTTGAAAGTGTAAATTCAGATCTCCTTGCAAGATTTATAGCACTAAAAGTAATCATGTGTCAAAATTGTGAATTTATGGATGTACTTCTCTTGTAAGACTTGTTTTCCTTAAAATTCCACTCATAGGACTTATATGAAGTATATTATGAACATATATTTATTTTATTTTCATAAATGATTTACCACTTAGAGTAAACAAGGCAACAGATACCCATTTGTAACATAACAATAGCTACAGGCAAGCCTGACTGATTGTGTTTGCTTTACATCTATGTGCCCTTTAACTCCTGGACAAAAAGAAAGTCACACTGAATTATTTAATCCATGCTACTTTTGCTGTCTTCTCCCTGATGTTAATCTACTCCTTAGTTCCTGTAATGATATTGGAAGATTTAAAACCCTTAATGTTCACAGGATTCATAAAATTTTTCCCACTGGGGAGATTTCTTAGATTTGATATTTGAAAATATATGTATATAATTTGAGAAAAGTTTTTATTATTTTATTAATAAGTATACATATACATACATATATGTATATATGCTCAAATTATCTGTCATAAATGGATGATTAAATCTCTCTTACTCTACAAATCAGTAGTGTTATGCATTCAGATTTAACTATAATAAAATCAGGAAAAGCAGAATTTGGTTTTCCAAACCTTTAATGTGAATATATTCCCTTTGTTTTTAAATAGTTATAATTTTAGATTCACTCTCATGGCAGTTAAATATTTATCATGCCTTACTTAGTTTAAATAAGTACCTATTCATAACAAAAAAATGGGAAGTGACTACATTTTTGCCAAATGAATTGTTATTATATTTGTAAATGGGGATCAGAAATATAGAATTTTGGGGGCGTAGAGTGTTGGTTGTTTCTGGCTCCTTTATGTGTATTGGCAGAATTTATCTTGTTTATGCCTAAGCCTCCTATACCTAATGACTGGATATAAAAACTTCCCACAAAAAATTCCATATTTGATATATCCCTATTGTAAGCCATTTTTATGATTCTGTCATTCCAAAGAAAACACAGGGAAATATAAGACATTTGGTAAAAGTCAATACAAAGCTCAATATACAGTTGTTATTGCCTAGACACTTACTATTATATCTAAATTTTTATGGATAACAGAATTAAAATTAAATACATTTGTTTACCTTTAAATAATCAAAGAATTTCGAAGTTTTTAATGAACAAAACTAGTACATTTTATATCCCCTAAGTTGAAGTAGATTTTATATGGTATGTAGTTTTAATAAACAAATAAAGTGTAATAAGTTAAATTCTTCTAAAAGTCATCTTTTTCTTATTTTTGATGATTGGAAAACTTTTATACATTAATGATGAAAATTATTCCTTGATGAATCACTAAGAGTTCTTTGCAGGAAATCTGCTAATTTAAAATATACACTGGTCACAGGCAATTAATTAATTTGATATCACTATATCAATTCAGAAAAAGATTTATAAATTGAAATTTTCACATTATATATAAGTACCATTCAAAATAATATAAATATTTTTATTTATTCTGTTTAAATAAACCACTATTTCCTATCATTGAGGCACAAATACAAATACAGAAGCTTTCATTTATTATGCTTTGATTTGTGAAGTAAATTTTCTTCTATCTCACTAGTCTCTCCAACTTATATAAGCAAAGATAACATAATATTCAAATAGGAGGTGGCACATTTTAAAGAGAATCTAGATTTCAACCTGAAAGCTAAATGTTGGACCTTAAACTGCTTTTGAGATTCAAACACATCAGAAAGTTTATAAACGGCCAAACAACAGCCAGATATTATTCTGTTCTCCTTTATGTGAAATCCATGATTGTGATAAGCTACCTCATCTGTTCACACTCTGTGCCTCTTTCCTAAACAATGAGGGTTGGCAGATTCTATGTGCTCTTTGCTACCCTTCAGGGCAACACATGGTGCTCTCTGGGCACAGGTCTACACTTGCATTCTTTTAAAATGATATTTAATTTGTGGCATGTCCATAAATTAATACATTTTTGGTCATTTGTTTTGCATATACAACACCATCTGCTTCCTAGATTCCCAAATGTCTGCTTGATGTGCTTTGCTTCCCATTTCAGAAAAGTACCAGTTGTGTTGCCAGGTCTCTGGAGTACTCACAGTAACACACTATTTTTACCAGTAATGGTATAATGAGATACATCACACACATTCCTAACAACTGGGACTCTTGTCTGCCATTCCAAATTGATGTATGATGCCAGTGACAGTAGAGCACCTGATATTTACAGGTTCTCCTCAAATCATGACGCCTTCCCAGGGATCTAGTTAAAAAAAGAAAAAGAAAAGCAAGCAGTCTGGCCATTGCACTACCACCTTTTCTTACTTATTTTAACATTGCTTGTCTTTCAAATAGCATTTTTAAGAGGGTATCTTGACACACTGAGGTGACACAATCACCAAACATTGCTTAAAATCATGAGCAACTTGAACTAATAATGGTTAACAATACTGAGAAGGAAGGTCCTAATATGAAGTAGAGCTACCAATTTTGCATATGCTAAGCTTGTATTTTTCATACATGTGCCTAAGCAACAAATTGCAACATAATTCAGGGATGCAAAGAAGATTAATAGAACCTATTACTAAAAACTGTATCTGTTCATTGAAAACTTTCATCTCCCATGTTATATTTCTATAGCACCATTTTCAATCCTCTTTTCAGACAATTTCCTTTACTAAAACTTAGACAGGCTTATTGAAGTTTTCTTTTAGACTATACTTCAACTTTGAATTGGTTGTGACTTAGCATAACCTTTAAAAGAATATATGACAAATCTGTCACAAGGCAGCTATGAAACTATAGGTAAAGGTCTTCATGTGGGGGTGTATACATAAGTGAGTTAATGTAAAATTAAAAGAAAATACTGGCTACTTATAAGAAAATACTACCTTCCTGATAACAAAATTCCTAATTATGGATTCACAACTGTCTTGGGACCAATGTTTGAAATTAAGTTCAATCTTTTACCATATTATAAAAGTCTTCTCCCTATCACAACAACTCAGAATAAAGTCAGTCTCAATTCTTCAACATGAGTGTGAATAACTTTTGATGTTAATGTTTTAAAGTGAAATTATGGAAGAAGTACTGGCATTTGTTTATTGAAGTTACTAGGATTTTGCATAGAGTTCTAGCCCATGCAAAATTAACATTTTAGAAAACCAAGAAAGTTTACATATTATTTAATCATGACATACTCCATCTTCTCTATTTAAAAATCCCCCCCCAAAAACCATAATCCATGCTTTTAAATTCCTTATAGGAAATAATATTTTACATATAACACAAATCTGCCTTAATTAATACTGGTGAGTGAATTATAATAGTATTATGCTGGTTAGCTCCAATCTATATAATAAAGGTTTCCAGACAGTTTAAATTACTACCTAATTGTAAAATTGAGAATTTTCACTGTCCAAAATATAGTCACTAATGATCTCTGAGCAGAAATAAAAAATATGTAATCAAGACTAATGTCCTTGGTTGCAAATAATTATGATAGAGATAAATTTGTATGTATCACATATGGAGAAGTGTTTTTGAAGAGATGCATGCTTGTAAAATATATGTTTCTACTTTAAGAAACATTTAGTATTTTAATATTAAAAGTTAACCAAATGTGCTTTGAAAATAGCATGTTTCTAGCCTATTAATGAGGATATTCAACAAGTAATAATATAAATGTTTAAATGCCTTATGACAATGTAAAATCTTTCCTAAATATTGGTAACATTGAAATATTGTCACATACAGATATATCTAGCTCACTTCAAGGGTTATTGGTAAAATAAATCTGCCTTCTGACAGTTTCATGTATTTTTTTAAACCAGGAAGAACATTTTTAACATTTAACCAAAAGCTAATTATAAAGACTGAATAATTGATGCAAATGATTCATCAATTGAGCCAGTCATCACATGTAATATTCTGAATCTTTTTTTCAGATATTTACTCAATGGAAACATCCTATAAATGTACAATTGCAAGGAAATGTAATCCACCTCGATGTCCATCTATTGTGTGGCAATTCCCTCTGAATTGAAATAATCCCTCATTAAGGGAGAACTGAGATGCAGTGAATCAGGGAGTGGAGTATACAGTACCTTACCAGTCTAGAAATGCTGAAATTTAAAAGCTTTGTCAGACCCCCTCCCCAAGTATTTACAAGCAACGAACAATTGCTGAGGAGAAAGTTGTTGTTCCAGTTTTCTGAGCTGCTAACAAGTACTTTAGAGAACTTCATGCTTGCAGTTTTCACAGATTGTCACCTATACTGTGAAGGGATTTTTCAGTGATGCTACTGCCTTTGTGTCACTCATGTTCCTGTAAATAACTCCTCACCAGTACTAATGAACCTCATTTGGTTCATCAAGTTGTGAGTTATTGAAACTCTTACTTTGATATTTGGTTCAATGATGAAAATGTATTCCTTTCATCTCTCCCCAGGAAATGTCACATACAACACAAGAATATGGAAGAGAGAGAGAGAGAGAGAGAGAGAGAGAGAGAGAGAGAGAGAGAAACATAGAGACAGACAGAGACAGAGAGAGACAGAGATAGAAAGGGAGAGAAAGAAACTATAGAAGAAAGGATAAAATAAAGAGTTGCACAGTTTTCTTAATGGGGTTTGCAATATTCACCTGAGGGAAGATAGAGGTGTTATCTTGGTATAAATACCTTTACCCCAAGTGTTGAGGAGCACTGTTCCTTTCTGGATGTAATGGTGGTTTGATACTAAAATAAGCAGTGAACACTCAGAGAATATATTATACCCAAAGTAGTTGTCAACTTCTCTGTCATATAGAATGGTGCACCTCTTTTATCACCAGTGTCCTCTGTGTATGTGTAGGGATACACTGAATTCAGTTGAAGAACTGAAAGCATAGACTCATTTAGGACAGATATTTAGGAAGTGTTAAGGCATTAGCAATGGACAATAAGGAAGAAATCATGGTAGAAGCAATAGGAGATAGCACTTTAATAGAAAAGTCCAGGATTCAATATTCAGATGGCAGCCTTAACAATGACTCAATTAAAGAAACTTAAATGATTGAACTGAGAAAATCTTTTAAAAAATCAATGAAACACCATTCTAAAATATAGTTTGTGAAGTTGTGAGACATGTGGTTATTGTGAGAGTAGTCTAGAAACTATGAAAGTAGAAAAACTACTTACTGGTTTCTAGAAGTATTCAATATGATGTAGAAAGGTTTGTATTAACCAGTCCATAAGACATTGATTTCTTTTGTATTCCCTCAGGTAACATAGTCTTTTTATTAAGGATAATTTTGTAGTTATATTATTTAGTTTTTCTTCTATCATCGTTTCCAGACTGTTCCATATACCCACATTTCTCAGTTCAATTTTGATTTTATAGTTAGTTTAATTTTATTCTGAAAATTAACGTGAATTCAATATGACAAAGGGTGGAAATATTGCCAGATATTTTGAATCGATATAAGATATACTTTAATTTTCTAAAGTATTATATATATTTGTATTGTGGTTTGCCTTCATGTATATAAGTATGTGAACTAGGTATACACCTAATGTTTAAGGACAGAAAAGGTAGTCAGATCTGCTGGGACTAGTGTAGCATTAGGGGCCACTGTGTGGATACTGGAACATAACCAGGGTCCTCTGCTAAGTGCTGCTAGTATTCTAAATTAATGAGATATCTCTCCATCTCTAACAAATACACTTTAAACATCACAAAATTCAGAAATTTACTTCTAATTTAAAAGTTCTGGACTTGACAAATGGATATTTTTCCCAAAGTCTATGCATTTCTTTCACTCATTTTAAAAGTCTCTGTATTCTAAGTAAAGAGCAATATATAATTACTCAAAATCAGTTTAGTTGTGATTAAAATATTTAATGCATCTGTCAAAACTGATGATTCCAGATAAGCTGAAGTTAGTAAATCTAATCTAAGATTTTATCATGATATCTGAAGTTAATTATAGGAAATGGTATGTAATGTGAAAAGGGAGTAATAAGATGATACAAATTAATATATGGAGCATGATTGCTCTATTAGGAATGAAAGAGAATCCTTAGTAAGAGTAGAAAAAACTGGAGAAAATGTGATTTAACTATGCAGTGCCACAGCCTATACTATAAAGCATGTTTAGAGTGCTTTAGCCTTGAGACAGTCAATCTACTGAGAGTGGAATACAACACTGTCATCTTTATATGTGTTAGGCTGTACGCAAAATTATACTGGAATGTATATGGGCTCCAGGTTGTGCTCTAGTTGAAATTTGTCAAATAGATGAAACTGATATCAAATTAAAATTAAACATTTGAGAATTGATTTAGAACTCCCATATAAACATAACACCATAAAATGTACAGTTACAGTTACCATGCATTATAAAACTGTGCTCAACATATATGCACATTAATTTTCAAACACAGGTTTTGATAAAGTATTTTAATATACTTTATGGAGTTTTAAATTCAGAATGCATGAACTTCAAACAAACTAACTGTTCATAGACGTTTGAATTTATATACACTTTTAACACACACATATATTTACATATATACATAAACCATATACATGCCACCTATATTATCAGAGTACAAAGAAATCTCTTGGACATACAGGTGCACCAATGAAAAACAGACACAGTTAAGTGCTATTAATCAGATAATAAAATAGTGGTTAATTAAAGACAAGGAAAATAAGTAAATGATATAGATTAGTGATAGAAAAACTACATGATGGAAGACATAGCCCAAATCTATCATCGCTTGGGTCTCATCTTATGAGGTTTTTGCCTGCACCCAGGGCCTGGGCAGCTCTGTGGGCTGTCTGTGTGCCAACCCTGTTGGGGATCCTTTGCACTGCAGACTGACCAGCACTTGGAGGGACTCTACCATCTTGGCTCCTGAATTCCAGAGATATCTAACAGACAGCACCAGGTATACAAACATAGCCCAAGTCTAACATCTCTTCTGTCTCAGCCTGTCAGACTGTTGCCTCCACCCAAGGACTGGGCAGCTTTGTGGGTCATCTGTGTGCCAGCCCTGTTGGGGGAAGTTTGCCCTGCAGACTGACCAGCACTTGGAGGGGATACCCACCATCTTGACTCCCAGACACAAGATAGAGCTGATAGGCAGCACCAGATACACAGACAGAGCCCGAGTCTAACACGACTTGGGTCTCGGCCTGTCAGGCTGTTGCCTGCACCCAAGGACTGGGCAGCTCTGTGGGCCATCTGTGTGCCATCCCTGTTGGGGGAAGTTTGCCCTACAGAGTGATCAGCACTTGGAAAAGGTCACCACACCATCCACCATCACCACCTTTGCTCCCTGACAGAGCACATGGGCAGTACCAGGTTCACAGAGACAACCCGAGTGTAACAGTGCTTGCCTGGGGTAAGACACACCAGGGCTCCAATGACACCCAAGAGGAGGGAAGCTCATCAGCAATCTGTGCCAAGGGAAGCCCAGTCATACAGTGGTAGGGAATTGGCCTTACAGGCTCACAGGAGGTTCAAGTACCAGCCAGTGACAACAAGAGCAACTAATGCTAGAGATAATCAGAAGGCAAGAGACAAAAGTAGGAAGGTTCCTAAGAGAAATCAAGACAATATAGAGGCATCTGAACCCAACTCTCTAACAACAGCAAGTCCTGGATAACCCAATACACCAAAAAACCAAGAGTTGGGTTTACAATCACTGGTCATAATGCTGTTAGAGGAACACAAGAGCGACATAAATAAATCTATTAAAGAAATATAGGAGAAAATGGATCAAATGGTAGAAGCCCTTACAAGGGGAACAAAAAAATCATTTAAAGAAATTCAGGAGAATATGGGTCAACAGATAGAAGCAAATAAAGAGGAAAGGCAATAATCACTTAAAGAAATACAAGAGAACTTGGGTCAACAGGCAGAAATAATGAAAGAGTAAACTCAAAAATCTCTTAAAGAATTACAGGAAAACACAGGCGGTGGTGGCACACGCCTTTATTCCCAGCACTTGGGAGGCAGAGGCAGGTGGATTTCTGAGTTTGAGGCCAGCCTGGTCTACAGAATGAGTTCCAGGACAGCCAGGACTACACAGAGAAACCCTGTCTCAAAAAAAAATCAATCAATGAAACAAACAAAAAGAGATAAAACAAAACAAAAGAATTACAGGAAAACACAAACAAACAAGTGAAGGAACTGAGCAAAACCATCCAGGATCTAAAAACAGAAGTAGAAATAACTAAGAAATCGCAAGGGGAGACAACTTTGGAGATAGAAAACCTTGGGAAGAAATCAGGGGCCATAAATGCAAATATCAACAATAGAATGCAAGAGATAGAAGAAAAAAAATCTCAGATGCTGAAGATATAGAAATCATTGACCCAACCATCAAAGAAAATGTAAAGTGAAAAAAGCATGTAACTCAAAACTTCCAGGAAATCCAGGACACAATGAGAAGACCAAACCTAAGGATTATAGGTATAGATGAGAGTAAAGATTTACAACTTAAAGGGGCAGCAAACATCTTCAACAAAATTATGGGAAACTTCCCTAACCTAAAGATAGAGATGCCCATGAATATACAAGAAGCTAACAGAACTCCAAACAGATTGGACCAGAACAGAAATACCTCCTGTCACATAATGATCAAAAACCCAAATGTACTAAACAAAGAAAGAATACTAAAGGCAGTAAGAGAAAAAGTCCAAGTAACATATAAAGGAAGACCATTCAGAATTACACCAGACTTCTCACCTGAGAACATGAAAGCTAGAAGATTCTGAGCAGATCTCATACAGACTCTAAGAGAACACAAATGTCAGCCAAGACTACTATACCCAGCACAACTCTTAATTGCCAGATGGAGAAACCCCGATATTCCATGACAATATATATATATATATATATATATATATATATATATATATATATGGACAGATGGATGAATGGATGAGGAGGTGGATGAGAGATGGAGGGGTGGGTGGATGGGTGGGCTGGTGGGCAAGAGATGGATGTGGTGGATGGGTGCCACACAATATCTTTCCACAAACCCAGCCTTGCAAAGGATAATAGGTGGAAAACACCAATACACAGAGGGAATCTACACCATGGAAAAAGCAAGATAGTCACCTTCTTTCATCAAACGCAAAAGAAAATAATCACTCAAATATAAAAATGACATAAAATGACAGGAAGTAATAATCACTATTCCTTAATATCTCTTAACAACAATGGAGTCAATTCCCCAATAAAAAGACATGGAATAAGACTGGATACAAAAACAGGACCCTACATTTTGCTGCATACAGGAAACAAACCTCAGTGTCAAAGACAAACACTACCTTAGAGTACAAGGCTGGAAGACAATTTTACAAGCAAATGGTCTCTGGAAACAAGCTGGAATAGCCATTCTAATACCAGATAAAATTGACTTTCAACCTAAAGTAATCAAGAGAGACACAGAAGTTCACTTCTTGCTAGTCAAAGGAAAAACCTCCAAGAAGAACTCTCAATTCTGAATATCTATGCTCCAAATGCAAGGGCACCCTTATTCTTGAAAGAAACTTTACTAAAGCTCAAAGCACATATTGCACTTAACACAATATTTGTGGGTGACTTCAACAGTCTACTCTCAATGGAATGATCAGGAAAACAGAAACTAAAGAGGGACACAGTGAAACTAATTGAAGCTTTGGAACAATTGTATTTAACAAATATATATAGAACATTTCATCCTAAAGCAAAAGAATACACCTTATTCTCAGCACCTTATGGTACCTTCTCCAAAATCAATCATATAATTGGTCACAAGACAGATGTCAACAAATACAAGAAGATCGAGCTAATCCCATGCTTCCTATCAGACCACCATGGAGTAAGAGTGGTCTTCAATAACAACAAAAACAACAGAAATCCCACATACACATGGAAACTGAACAATACTCTACTCAATGACACCTTGGTCAAGGAAGAAATAAATAAAGATATCAAAGACTTTTTAGAATTTGTTGAAAATGAGGGTAAAACATACTCAAATCTATGGGACACCACGAAAGCAAGGCTAAGAGGAAAACTCATAGCCCTGAGTGCCTCTAAAAGGAAACTGGAGAGAGCCTACACTAGAAGCTTAATGGCACACCTTAAAGCCCTGGAACAAAAAGAAGATAATTCAACCGGGAGGAGTAGAAAGAGAAGTAATCAAACTCAAGGCTGAAATCAATCAAGTGGTAACAAAGAGAACCATATAAAGAATCAACAAAACCAAGAGCTGGTTCTTTGAGAAAATCAACGAGATAGATAAACCCTTCTTCAGACTAACAAAGGGGCACAGAGACAATGTCCAAATTAACAAAATTAGGAATGAAAAGAGAGATATAACAACAGAAACTGAGGAAATTCAAAAAATCATCAGATCCTACTACAGAAGCCTATACACAACACAACTATAGAATCTGAAGAAAATGGACAATTTCCTAGACAGATACAAATAACCTAAATTAAATCAAGATCAAATATATCATCTAAAGAGTCCCATAACCCCTAAAGAAATAGAAGGGGGCATAGAAAGACTTCCAAACAATAAAAGCACAAGGCCAGATGGTTTTAGTGCAGAATTCTATCAGACATTCAAAGAAGAAATAACACCATTACTCTTCAAACTATTCCACAAAGTAGAAACAGAAGGAACTCTACCCAACTTGTTATACGAAGCCACAACTATGCTGATACCAAAACTACACAAAGATCCAACAAAGAAAGAGAACTTCAGGCCAATTCCCCTTATGAACATCAATACAAAAATACTCAATTAAATTCTTGCCAATCGAATCCAAGAGCACATCAAAACATTCATTCACCATGTTCAAGTAGACTTCATCCCTGGGTACAGAGATGGTTCAATATCTGGAAATCCATTAATGCAATCCACTACATAAATAAACTCAAAGAAAAAAAAACACATGTGCATTTCATTAGATGCTGAAAAAGGTTTTACAAAATTCAGCATCCTTTCATGCTAAAAGTCTTGGAAAGAGCAGGAATTCAAGGCCCATACCTAAACATAGTAAAAGCAATATACAGCAAACTGCTACCCAACATCAAACTAACTGGAGAGAAACTTGAAGCAATCCCACTAAAATCAGGGACTAGACAAGGCTGCCCTCTCTCCATATCTTTTCAATATAGTACTTGAAGTTCTAGCCAGAGCAATTAGACAACATAAGTAGGTCAAAGAGAGTCTAATAGGAAAGGAAGACGTCCAACTATCACTATTGGCAGATGATATGATAGTATACTTAAGTGACCCAAAATACTCCACCAGAGAACTGCTACAGCTGATAAACAACTTCAGCAAAGTGGCTGGTTATAAAATCAACTCAAGAAAATCAGTAGCCTTCCAATATTCAAAGGATAAGCAGGCTGAGAAAGAAATTAAGGAAATGACACCCTTCACAATAGCCACAAACAAAACAAATATCTTGGTGTGACTCTAACCAAACAAGTGAAAGATCTGTATGACAAGAACTTTAAGTCTCTGAAGAAGGAAATGGAAGAAGACCTCGGAAAATGGAAAAATCTCCCATGCTAGTGGATTGGCAGGATTAATACAGTTAAAATGGCAATCTTGCCTAAAACAATATACAGGTTCAATGCAATCCCCATCAAAAGCCCAACTCAGTTCTTTATAGAGTAAAAACGTGCAATTCTCAAATTCATATGGAATATTAAAAAAAAACCAGGATAGGTTAAACTATTCTCAACAGTAAAAGAACTTCTGGGCGCCAGTATCCTGGACTTCAAGCAATACTACAGAGCAATAGTGTTAAAAACTGCATGGCATTGGTACAGTGACAGGCAGGTGGATCAATGGAATAGGACTGAAGACCCAGAAATGAACCCACACACCTATGTTCCCTTGATCTTTGACACAGGAGCTCAAAAACTCCAGTGGTAAAAAGATAGCCTTTTCATTTTCAACAAATGGTACTGGTTCAATTGGAGGTCAGCATGCAGAAGAATGTGAATTGATCCATTCTTATCTCCTTGTACTAAGCTCAACTCCAAGTGGATCAAGGACTTCCACATAAAACCAGACACACTGAAACTAATAGAAAAGAAACTGGGGAAGACCCTTGAGGACATGGGCACAGCGGGAAAGTTCTGGAACAGAACACCAATAGCTTATGCTCTAAAATCAAGAATTGACAAATGGGGCCTCGTAAAATTTCAAAGCTTCTATAAGGCAAAGTTCACTGTTACAAGGACAAAATAGCAACCAACAAATTGGAAAAGATCTTCACCAACCCTACATCTGACAGAGGGCTAATATCCAATATATACAAAGAACTCAAGAAGTTAGACCCCAGAAAACCAAATAAACCTATTAAAAATGTAAACAAAGAATATAGAAAAGAAAAAAAAAAGAAAAAAAAGTTTCTCCGTGGCATACTGAAAAGGAAGATACTCAGTGTCTGATGCAGTGATAAAAATAGTAAATGGCTTAAGACTAAAGAGACAGGAGAGCTAGGGCAGTGCTTTCATGTGTGGTTGCAGACCTAGTATCTATAGAGGAGAATGTGCAGGAAAGAAATCTTTCAATTACAGTAACAATGCATAGAAAAAAATCCCTTGCAAGATGAGAAATCTCTAGTCAAATGCCCTTATTCTAAAAATTCCATGTTCCACAGGAATAGACATATATTTTCCATACTGGGACCTTCTTAGAAGAGATGATCTAAGGTAGACCCAGTAGAATGGCAATGGGGACAGTAATGGAAGTAACATGTAAGAAATGTACTTTTGAAATCTCCACCTGTTGATTTTTCTTGAACAAAGAAAATAGAAAATATAAATAAATGGAATATAATAGAGTTATTCTAGGTAAAGTATGGAGTACTTGATAGCATACATTCAGTCTACTTCAGCTGATAACTCAAGACAGTGATATTTTGGAGGATGGGACATGAGCTTCCTGTTAAGGAGACAATAATGTGTCATAATTTTGAAGTACAATTGTAATGTGGTTTAGTAAAATAATGGCCACAGGAATGTTTAAATGTGTAGACAAAATACAGTTATGTTTCAGTGTGGAAAATAAGAGAATGATTTAATTAGAAAACACAAAGTTTCTAAACATAAGAATGCATCAGCTTAAAGGCTGTTATGTGTAAATTTGTCTCTGTGAACCTTAATAGTGAAGGTATTTTTGAATTCTTTGACATTTGGAGTTGTAGATATCTAGAGTATTATTAATTTCCATGAGCACTCCATGTTTGTTTACATGTTAATAAACACCCTCCCTTATGTAAAAAAAAATGGGGTACAGAGCTAAACAAGGAATTTTAACCTGAAGAATTTCGGATGGCTGAGAAGCACCTTAAGAAATGTTCAACATCATTAGCCATTAAGGAAATGCAAATCAAACAACCCTGAGATTTCATGTCACACCTCTCAGAATGGCTAAGATTAAAAACTCAGGAGACAGCAGGTGTTGTTGAGAATGTGGAGAAAGAGAAATACTCCTCCACTGCTGGTGGGAATGCAAGCTGGTACAACCACTCTGGAAATCCTTCTGGTGGTTCATCAGAAAACTGCATGACACTTCCAGAGGTCCCTGCTATACCACTCCTGGGCATATACCCAGAGGATTCCCTGGCATGCACTAAGGACACATGCTCTACTATGTTCATGGCAGCCTTATTTATAATAGCCAGAAGCTGGATAGAACCCAGATGCCCCTCAATGGAGGAATGGATACAGAAAACTAGGTGTATTTACACAATGGAATACTACATAGCAATTAAAAACAATGAATTTATGAATTTTTTAGGCAAATGTTTGGAACTGGAAAATATCATACTAAGTGAGGTAACTCATTCACAAAAGAACACATATGGAATGCAGTCACTGATATGTGGATATTTGCCCAGAACCTCAGAATACCCCAAACACAACCCACATATCAAGTCATTCCCAAGAAGAAGGAACGACAGGGTCCAAGTACTGGAAAGTCTTGATGCAGCATTGTAGGGGTTTGCTAGGACAGACGATTGGGAGGGGGTTGATTGGGGAACTGGTAGAGGGAAGCAGACTTATCGGACTTAGGGGGAGGAGGGAACTGGGAAAAGGAAAATCATTTGGAATGTAAACAAAGAATATAGAAAATTTAAAAAAAGGAAAGAAAAAGAAAAATACTTTGTGTTATGAGATTAAATAATGGGCAACATAACCTCTGAATCACTGACAAAGATTTTCATATGTAATAAAATTTAGTTGAGACTGATATAATAAGTTGATTTTAATTACATAAAGTCATTAAGATATGACAATGCAAATTAGGTATAATAACATGTAGGCAAAGTAACAGAGTGAATAAGGAAATAATATCTTGCCAATATTGTGGGACTAAAAGGGAGGTGGAAGAAATTCACTTTTAAAAGTTTAATTACCATAAGTGTAGTTAAGAACAAGAAAAAGGAATGGTACAGGAATTTAAAAAGTTTGAAATTATTAATTACACTAAAATAGGATTAATTAAAAAACAGGAAAGCATGTATGTGACTCAAAAATTTGTAGGCTTATTGAAATATATACCATTCACTTCAAGAATTTATAATAGTGTAGTGACTGATAAAACAGATATTTATGAATCCTGAGTTGAGAGAATTCTATGTCTTTAGGAGTCAATATGTTCAGTGATTTTTGGTGAGTACATTTTTAAGGGGGACAAATCATGTAATAAAATTAACTTTAAATAACATTTTGTGGTTCCAGGATATTGATACAGTGAGTAAAAAGTGTTCTAAAGGCATAAACAGCTATCAAAAAAGCATATGTATCAGCTTCAGCAGTAAAGATTATATAGTAACAATATATTACAAATGAAATCCATCATAGAGTTGGTAAAATTAAGGAATACTGAATGTCTTGTAATTCTGTAGGCATGCATCTTGGTTCGTTAAAGTGGGAAGGCAGAATTCATCAATATGTATCTTCATACTTTCAACTATTTAATAGAAATAAGCAGTCGCAAAGAAAACAAGTTAGTGCTTATCTGGAGGAAAACAGCATAATGAAAGACTGTTGAAAGGTGATATCTTTTCTTTGAAAGAAAAAATTAGTTCTTGTGATAGTTATACAACACAATGTAATGAATTCATTTTAAGTCATTGTATTATACACTTTAAAATGGTTAAGTTACTGAATTTTATGTTGTATGATTTTTTTCACTATTAAAATATGTGAATGAATATTCAAATTAAACATTTGAATAATAAGGCAGAGGTTGTTATACTAAGAAAATAATCAATAAAGATAATATCAATGCAGGTTATAAATGGGAAACAAACATTACCTCCAAATATATGAGTAGGAAAGTAAAAAAAGAAAAAAAATATATACATCCAAACAGTAAAAACAACATTCATTTGCAGACTGAAATTCTTCTATTAGTATCAAGCAAAACTAAACTTTAAAATTAAAATGGCAAAAGAGAAAATTACATAAGAGCTCAAAGCATCAAAATGTTAATAGCATCAGGAGCTGGAAAGATAGTTGAGAGGTGAAGAGTACCTGCAGCGCTTGTTGGGATCAGTTTCCATTATCCACATGGTGACATAGAACATCCTATATTCCAGGACCAGGGTATCTGACACCTTTCTTCTCTGTATGAAAAGGATGCTCATATGATATGTGCACCTGTATATGTGTACAAGGTAGACAATTATACACACAAATCAAAAAGATAAGGCTGGGTGGTGGTGGCGACGCATGCCTGTAATCCCAGCACTTGGGAGGCAGAGGCAGGTGGATTTCTGAGGTCGAGGCCAGCCTGGTCTACAGAGTGAATACCAGGACAGCCAGGGCTACACAGAGAAACACTGTCTTGAAAAAAAAACAAAAAACAAATCAAAAAGATAAATTTTAAGGAAATTATAATTATAAATATGTGCACCAATCAATAGAGTTTTAAAACATGTAGGCCAGAAACTGACAGAAATTAAGAGCAGAGAAGCACTCTGCAAAACAAGACACTCTAATAGCACAGCACAATTCTAGAGAAACTTAACAATAAAATAAGTATGGATTATATTATACCATAGCTAAAAGAAACAAACTCTACAAAATTCTATATCTCTTTGGTAGCTTGAATATGCTTGGTCCAAGGAGGAGCAATATTAGGAGATATGGCCTTTTTGGATTAGGTGTGCCCTGGTTGGAAGAATTTTGTCACTCTGTGGGTAGGCTATGAGATGTTCCTCCTACCTGCCTGGAAGCAAGTCTAGTCCAGTTTGCCTTCAGAACAAGATGTAGAACTCTCAACTTCTCCAGTGCCATGCTTGGATGGATGCTGCCCCACTTCTCACTGTGATGGTAATGGATTGAACCTCAAAATCTGTAAGTCATCCCTGATTAAATGTTTGGCTTTATAAAAGATGCCTTGATCATGGTGTCTCATCACAGCAATGGAAACTCTAACTAAGATAACATGTTAATGAAAAAATTATCTGGAATGATGAAAAACTGAGACTCACCAAAACAGTACTCCCAAGCATACAAGTAAAAGCATAAGACAAATATCTGTGCACAAATATATGTGTGTGTGTATGTATATATATACATATACATATACATATATATGTGTATATATGTATAATATTAATATTATAGAAGCAAGATTTCATAACAAAATGCTAGAATTTTAAAAATCTAAAAATATTAGATTTTAAAATGTAAAAAGTATTAGATGACAAATAGTATTCCATTATGCAAACGATCCACATTTTCTGTATCCATTCTTCTGTTTTGGTGCAAGAATGAGGACATGATGAGTTTCATAGGCAAATGGATAGAACTAGAAAATATCATCCTGAGTGTGGTAACTCAGACCCAAAAGGACATGTATGGTATGTTATTAGCCAAAAAATGTTCAGAATACCCAGGATACAATCCACAGAACTCAAGAAGTTTATCAAGTCACAGGACTAAGTAAGGATGTTTCAGTCCCACTTGGGAGGGAGAATAAAATAATTATAGGAGACAGTGGGAGGGAGAGAGCTAGGTGGGAGAGGTGAGGAGGAAGGTAAAAGGAGAACATGATCAGATACTGGGGTGTAGGAATGAAGCCCGGAATGTCAGCAGAATGAATGGAAATATACAACCTTGGGAGTTGGGAGTGCGATGTGGGGGGATGCTCTAGATAGAACCAGAGACCGAGGAGTTGAGAAACTCTCAGGACTCAAAGAGAGGGTCCTTAGATGAAATACCCAACAATGGGGAGAGGGAACTTGTAGAGTCCAGCTCCAGTAGAAAGACAAGACATCAAGTGGAGGGATGGGGTTGCAAGAGGTCAAAAGTTCTGACCAAGAATTGTTCCTGTCTAAAAGTACTGCAGGGACGAAAAACAGAGAAGAAGCAGAGGGAAAGGAGGTCTAGTAACTGGCCAAAACTGGGATCCATCTCAAAGGGAGGCTTCAAAGCGTGACACTATTACTGATGCTATTGTGAGCTTACAGACAGGAGCCTAGTAAGGCTATCCTCTGAAAGTCCCAACCAGCAGCTAACTGAAATGGATGCAGATACTTATACCCAACCAATGGACCTAAGACAGGGACCCCAGTGGTTGAATTAGGGAAAGAAGCTGAGGAGGAAGATGACACCATAGGTAGACCAGCAGTCTCAACTAACCCAGACACTGAGCCACCACCAGGCAGCATACAATAGCTGGTCTAAGGCTCCTACAATATACAGCAATGAACTGCCTGGTCTCTCCTTAGTGAGAGATGATTAGCCTAACCCTAGAGAGAACTGAAACCCCAATGAGTAGGCAGGCCTGGTGGTGTGTATGTAGGGGTGACATTCTCTTGGAGACAGAGAGGAGGAGGAATCAGATGAGGAACTCTGGGAGCGCAGACCAGGAGAGGGATAATGGTTGGACTGTAAAAAATAAAAGTAATAAAAATAAAAAAGCATGTCTTCCTTTCATGGGCACCATGGACTCACCTCATACTTACCATTATCTCCATAGATTACTGTTTTGTGGGTCAATGAGAGCCTGTGGATACTAACACAGTATGTGGTTTATAAAGGCCAAACATTTTTCAGTTGACTTCACACACGTAATTTCTGACAACATCACCCTTTAGAGCCTAATACAATTAATGACAAATACAATTCCCAAGAGATGCAGTCATGCACAGACTGACACTTAAGGAAATGTTCTTATTAATATTTACTTCAATATTATATCACCAATGAAAATTCAAGTTTTTACCCTTGCTTTCTTATACTATTTACTAGCTTCTAGGTGAACTGACCCCTTTCTTTAATTTATTTATTCACTTACTGAACAGTTATATTTGAACAGCTATATTGCAGTCTTATTATTTCTAATACACTTTCCTCCTCCCTTTTCATCTTTTGAGTCTCTAGTTCCTAATTTCATCTAATAGGTTGATAATGATAATTTGGATTAAAGAGTATTTTAAGTTAGAAGAAATTATATATGGAATACAAAGTTGATTGAGAGATATATTTACATATATATTTGTGTATGTGTGTGTGTGTGTGTGTGTGTGTGTGTGTGTGTATACACTGCACCCATGGGTTCATGAGAAGGTAGCTACACTCATGGACCACAATAAGTTTTCAGATTCCCTATAATTGGGGTAACACATGTTTATAATTTGTACCCAGATCCATTGTAAGTGTGATAAGCACTCTTTACTGCAAAGAACTCTTTCCCAGCCCCTTCAATATTGATTTAGTAGCTGGAAAAAAATCATTGAATTTCATATAAAGAAGAAAATGAGCAAAAATGCCTGACTAGGAAGCTAGCATTTTGTTACAAGCCTTTAATCCCAACACTCTGGAGTCAGGCAAGTATAGGAGTTTTAAAGACAGCATGTTCTACTCAGTGAGGAGACTTGTGGGAAAAAAATAACAAACCTCAATACCTGATTAGGGCTGTTGCTCAATAACAGAATTCTGGCCAAATACGTGCCAAAGATTGGCTTCAATCCTTATTACCACTAATTAAAAAAATCCCATTTGGCATTCTCAGTGATTAAAGATGTACTTATTAAAATCAAACAAATCTTCAAGATGAGTAGTCAATGAGTGAAGAATAGAACACATATTCTTTCTTTTTTCTTGTTATATTTTACTTGGTTGAGCTTTTGTATGGCTTAACTTTTTAAACATTATCTTTCTTTGCAGCTCAGATAATCCTGACCTTGATTAAGCCATGGCTCCTGACTAAGAAATCCTTTTCTTTCAGCTTCCAGAATGCTGGGATCATAAAAGCACACCATCATACTAGTTCTGGAAGTGAATTTCCTCAACATCAAAAAGGATACTAATTTTAAAAAAGGCTCTCACAAACAAAGAAAAAGTATTTCCTATTTGTTCTGGCTTGTTTTATGGCAGTTTGACAAAAGCAAGAATTTTCTAAAAGGAGGACACCTCAACTGAGAAAATGCCTCTACAAAATATAGCTATAACATTTTCTTAATTATTGTTTGATATGGATGGCACAACCTGTTATATGTGGTACCATCTCTGCACTAGTGGTCCTAGGTTCTGCAAGAAATTGGACTTAGCAAGCCAGTAATCAGCACCCTTCTATGGCCTTTGCATCAGGTTCTGTTTTCAAATTTCTGCTCTATTTGAATTTCTATCTTGAATTCCTTTGGAGATGAACAGCAATGTGAAAGCATAAGCTGAACAAACACTTTCTTTTCCAATTTACATTTTTGTCATGATATTTTGTTGAAGCAATAGAAACCTTAACTAGGACTATTTCAAGGGAAAAAAAAACACATCTATTTTTGCATGTATTAAACAACAGACCAGGGGAAATCATCTTTGCATCTGAGAAAAAATCAAATTACCCAGATAGGAAAGAAAATTAGATAACATATGTCTAAAGACAGAGGAATGATCATATAGCCCAAAAATACTGTGGTGGTTATTGATTTGATCCCACAACTGTTATTCCAAAAGAAAAGCAAAATAGAAAAGGTAAAAGTATGTCTACACTGACATGAGACTTTATAATCTACTTTCCACAATAAACCACTAAAATGCTACTAAAACTAAAGTTAGTTCAACAGAAGTACAAGCCAAATGAATTCATACCTATCTCTGGTATTTCCACATCATAGTAAGGAATAATCCAATCAGTGTATTTAAGTAAGTTCTTTAACAATACCATGAAAAGAAATATTTCTCAGAAATGAGTTCAGCAAACATTCCAAGTATATAAACTGAAAAATATTTTCCAGTTCCAACCATTTGCCTAAGAATTTCACAAATTCATTGTTTTTAATTGCTGAGTAGTATTCCATTGTGTAAATATACCACATTTTTTGTATCCATTCCTCCAATGAGGGACATCTGGAATCTTTCCAGCTTCTGGCTGTTATAAATAATGCTGCTATGAACATAGTGGAGCATGTATCCTTATTTCATGCTGGGGAATCCTCTGGGTATATGCCCAGGAGTGGTCTAGCAGGGTCCTCTGGAAGTGTCATGCCCAGTTTTCTGAGGAACTGCCAGACTGATTTCCAGAGTGATTGTACCATCTTGCAATCCCACCAGCAGTGGAGGAGTGTTCCTCTTTCTCCACATGCTCTCCAACACCCGCTGTCTCCTGAGTGTTTAATCTTAGCCATTCTGACTGGTGTGAGGTGAAATCTCAGGGTTGTTTTGATTTGCATTTCCCTGATGACTAATGATGCTGAACATCTCTTAAGGTGTTTCTCAGCCATCTGAAGTTCTTCAAGTGACAATTCTTTGTTTAGCACTTTACCCCATTTTTTAATAGGAGTATTTGGTTCTCTGGGGTCTAACTTCTTGAGTTCTTTGTATATATTGGGTATTATCCTTCTGTCGGATGTATGGTTGGGGAAGATCTTTTCCCAATTTGTTGGCTGCTGTTTTGTCCTTTTGACAGTGTGGTAACTCATTCAGAAAAGAACACACATAGAATGCAGTCACTGTTAAGTGGATATTAGCCCAGAATCTCTGAATACCCAAGACACAACTCACATATCAAACCATTCCCATGAAGAAGGAAGGAGAGGGCCCTGGACCAGGAAAGGCTTGATGCAGCATTGTAGGGGATTGCCAGGACAAAGAAGTGGGAGGGGATTGATTGGGGAAAGGGCAGAGGGAAGAGGGCTTATGGGACTTATGGGGAGGGGGGATCCGGGAAAGGGAAAATTATTTGGAATATACATAAAGAATATAGAAAATAAATAAATAAACTAAAAAATATAAAGTATTTCTGAAATGCAACACTTAAATATATGCAAAAGATACTGTATTCATGTTCAAAGACAAAGATTATTTAGTTGTAAATCCTGCAAAATAATGTGCAGATACATTGAAGTACCTACCAAAAATCTGAACTGTTTCCTTTGCATAAATTTACAAGTTGACCATATAAAATATTTTGAATTAAAAACAAAACAACAAAATAAAACTATCAACACAATTCTATCTTGAATAAAAGTACAAAGTTAGAGGTCTCTCATTTTCTGAATTAGGAACTCATTTAGCTCATCAAGAAAACATAGGGAAGGGAATAATTGTCATAGGGGCTAGATGATGATGTAAACAACATGGGGCTGGGGTGAATATCTGAAATGATTCAATTAAAATGACTGATACCATGGGTAGTGTTATCCATGTGTTCTCAACATTTCTGGCTCTTACAATCATTCCTCCCCTTCTTCTAAGGAGTTATCTTGGCTTGACATATTTTTCGGCTGTGTGTCTCAGCACCTGCTCCCATCCATTGGCTGAATAACTCCTTTATAATAATCATTACACTTGGACTATTCATCTATGAGCATAGCAGAGCATTAATAGAAAAATCAACTAAGCAGGGATTATAGGTGTTCACAGACTAAAGCAACACACATGGACATGGGATGGGCCTGACCTAGGCCCTCTGGGTATATGTTATGGGTGTGTAGCTTGGTATCCTGTGGGATTCCTGACAATGTGAGTAGAGGCTATCTCTGAATCTTTTGCCTATATCTGGAACCCTTTTCCTTCTAATTGGTGGCTTTGTCCAGCATTGATATCAGGGTTTGTACCTACTTTTATGTCATGTTTAGTTAACATTCCTGGGAGACCTGCTCTCTCTTGCTCTTTTTGTATTTGAAGGGAAAAGGATAGGGAGTATATATGTGGAAGAGAGGAAGTGGAGTAACAGAATGGAAGGGGTGGAGGGAAGGGAAACTTTGGTTGGAATGTTGTGGGACTAGCTAGGATCTGAGAAGGGGTAGAATCATGCCTAAAACCCTGGATTTTCTCATCCTGAGAGCTGCAGGAGTTTGTCTATTCCAACACCTTGCTCCAGGCTTTTCCAGGAACCTGTAGCAACTGATGAGTTCAGGAATCTCCAGGGTTAGCAGGGCTGGTTGCTGCTTATTAGACTAATAGGCCTGAGAAATCCTGATATGGACTTCCTATATGACCTTATAAGTTTCCTTCCCCTGGCTCTTACTGCTCCTTATTATGCAAATAAAATGCCTTCAAGGTTCTTGCCCCAGCCAATAACAAACCACAACATGGTCCCAAACAAACACTCTTCCTAGGGTGTAAATATCCCCTGCCCCTTCATAATAAACAAGCTCTCCTCCAGCACTTCTCCCATCCTAATCCCCAACATCTTTCAAGATCCTTCCTGGCAGAATAAAATGTATGAAAAAATATGAATTAACCAAAATATGACTTACACTAGATCTGGAAATACATAAGTAAGCAATTTCATATTTGTTATGTAACTCAATATGTAAAAAAAAAAAAAAAAAAAAAAAAAAAAAAAAACTTTTGTGTGATTCTTTTAAAAGTGTCCTGTCCTTGTGACTGTGCCTGCAACCAAGTGTGTAAAAATGCCAATGGTTCCATGCATCTCTCCTAATCTCATGGTTCCTCACAGACCTCCATCATTAGCCTCCAAAACCCATCTTGTTGCATGGTACTAATTATAATGACAGATATGTGGGTTAATGAAGTAGAATTGAATACCTCAAAATATTTTTATACATGTCTGGTTAGCTGAAGTTTTTCAAGAATGCCAAGACTAAATAAATAAGACCATTATTTTTCAAATAATGATGCTAATACAGCTGTACTGAATATAAAATTAAACTCAAGATATGACACCTGAATAGTATTCCTTAAGCTCATCAGCACATATGCCTTAACTTCTACATGCTAGCAACAGGATAGAGCTGTAATACAACTCAGATGATACTGGATTGGGCTAGGAAGTCTTATGCATACTGGTTCTTCATTTTTGTTAATAAAGCTAATGGGCTGGGGGACTTAAAATGAGTTAATAAAGACAAAATGACCCATCTTAAACCTCTATGTTCCCAGTTTGCAGCAAGACAAGTAGCTTATGAGTTATTCTATTTTCATTCTATCTAAAGCAGTACTTTGCAACCTATTGGTTGCAATCAATTTGGAGGTCATATATCAGATACATTGTGTATCAGATATTTACATTATGACTGTAAATAGTACCAAAATTACAGCTATGATGTAGGAACAAAATAATTTTATGGTTGTAGGTCACTATAACATGAGAAATTGTATAAAGTATCACAGCATTAGGAAGGTCGAGAAATACTGAAGGACCAAATTGAGGCCAGAATCCAGCCTTCCAAACACAGATCAGTAGTATGAACTATTTTCTCACATTTAACCGGCTTGTATCTGTAAGACAGAGAATATATTTTGAAATAGCATACCAACTATCTGTTATTCATTAGGAGTATAATCTACTTCTCTTTAGGTAATACTGGTTGATTATACTGGAAAGCATAAATAAGCCCTCTTTTTATAGTCTTAATTGGAAATTGTCTTACAAAACAATAAAATTGATATGATCATAATCCTCAGGAAAATTATAGTCGACATATCTTTTATGTAATTGAAATTTGCAGTACTAAGGACTGATGAAATCACAACTTGAATGAGAATGCCAAACCAATACCTACCAATAACTAGAAGAAATAGATGATGGAACTGACAGATTTTAACAACAGCAATCATAAGTAAGAAAAATAAAAATAGCTTTCAAGAAGCAAGTAAAATCATCTTTATCCTGAAACAAATGGAAAAATCAGAAAAGTCATACCAAGTAGAAATTACAAAACATAGTAAACTTATGTACCTTTAATTTAAAATAATGACAGAATTCAGTGGAAAGAAGTACAACTTAAAGATGAATCAGGATAAAGATCAGAGAATAGGCCAACCAAAAATATGAAGCCTATGGAAAAATAAAAGAGGTAGAATGATTTCTATTATTGAAGTTTTAAAGAAATAAAGATAAAAGTCTTAACAGGACTATTTTTTTAAAATCCATTATCTCCTCCCAAAGGAGAAAAGTAGCCAAAAGTCTTAGGAAGCTGAGAAAGGCACAGTTAAAAAAAAAAGAAACAAATTTAAGCCAAGAAATATCACCTTCAAATTTCTGTAAATCAGATTAAAAGGAAAAAAGTATGAGATGTGTCTAAAGAATAACAGGTTATTTTTAGAGGTATATAATTTCCTATCATAGATTTTCATTGAGAAATATAGAAGCCAGAGTTGAAGTTGCAAAATACTTTTTCTTTCATTAGATATTTTCTTTTATTTTCATGTTTTTTTTTTCATTTTTTATTAGATATATTCTATATTTACAATTCATTTCCCTTTTTCTGGTTCCCCACCCCCAAAGGTCCCACATGCCCTTTTCCCTCCCCCTGCTCCCTCATCCACCCCTCCCACCTCACTGTTCTTGTACTCCCCCACAATGATGTTTTGGTCCATTCTAGCACCAGTGTCCACTCCTTTCTTCTTGTGAGACATCACTTGGTATGTGATTTATGTCTTTGGTGTTCCAAGCTTTTAGGCCAATATCCACTTATCAGTGAGTGCATACCATGGGTATTCTTTTGAGACTGGGTCACCTCACTTAGTATGACGTTCTCCAGCTTCATCCATTTCTCTAAGAATTTCATGAATTCATTGTTTCTAATGGCTGAATAGTAATCCATTGTGTATATATACCACATTTTTTTGTATCCATTCCTCTGTCGAGGGACATCTGGGTTCTTTCCAGCTTCTGGCTATTATATATAAGGCTGCAATGAACATAGTGGAGCATGTATCCTTATTGCATGCTGGGGAATCTTCTGGGTATATTCCCGGGAGTGGTATGGCTGGGTCCTCCGGAAGTATCATGTCCAGTTTTCTGAGGAACTGAGAAACCATACTGATTTCCAGAGTGGTTGCACCAGCTTGCAGTCCCACCAGCAGTGGAGGAGTGTTCCTCTTTCTCCACATCCTCGCCAACACCTGATGTCTTCTGAGTTTTTAATCTTGGCCATTCTGACTGGTGTGAGGTGAAATCTCGGGGTTGTTTTGATTTGCATTTCCCCAATGACTAATGATGTTGAACATTTATTTACATTTCAAATGTTATCCCCTTTCCAGGTCTTCCTTCCACATTCCACCCCCTATCACATTCCCCCCTACACTGCCTCTATGAGGGCGCACCACCACCTACCCACCTAATCCCATCTTCCTACCCTGACATTCCCATACACTGGGGCATTGAATCACCACAGGCCCTAGGGCCACTCCTCCATCTGTTGCCCAACAAGGCCATCCTCTGACACATATATGACAGGAGCCATGTATACTCTTTGGATGGTGGTCCAGTCCCCATTAGCTTTGGGAGTCTGACCAGTTGATACCGTTGCTTCCCCATGGGACCTGGAAAGAGAATAACATTTTAAATGTAAATAAAGAAAATATCTAATAAAAGAAAAAATATTTTGCAACCCCCTCAGCTCCTTTAGTCCCTTCTCTAACTCCTCCATCTGGGATGCCATGCTCAGTCCACTGGTTGGTTGCAAGAATCTGCCTCTGTATTGTCAGTCTCCAGCAGAGCCTCACAGGAGACAGCCATATCAGGCTCCCTTTAGCAAGCACTTCCCAGAATCCACAATATCTTCCGGGTTTGTTGACTATATGTGGGATGGGTTCCCAGGTTGGACATTCTCTACATGGCCTTTCCTTCAATCTCTGCTCCAAATTGTATCTCCATATTTCCTCCTGTGAGTATTTTGTTCCCCCTTCTAAGAAGCATTGAAGCATCCACACTTTGGTTGTCCTTCTTCTTGAATTTCATATGGTCTGTGAATTGTATTTTGGGTACTCTGGACTTTTGCAATAATATTCACTTATTACAGAGTGTATACCACTTGTGTGCTTTTCTGACTAGGTTAACTCATTTAGGATGATACTTTCAAGTTCCATCCATTTGCCAGCAAATTTTGCAAAGTCATTGTTTTTAATAACTGAGTAGTAGTACATTGTGTAAATACACCTTTTTTTATCCATTCCTTTGCTAAGAGACAACTGGGTTGTTTCCAGCTTCTGGCTATTATATATAAGGCTGCTATAAACATACTAGAACATTTGTCCTTATTATATGTTGGAGCATCTTCTGGGTATATGCCCAGGAGTGGTATAGCTGGGTCCTCAGGTAGAACTATTTCGTTTTCTGGGATACCATCAGTCTGATTTCCACAGTGGTTATAACAGCTTGCAATTCCACCAGCAATGGAGAAGTGTTCCTCTTTTACAAATGTGCTGTCACCTGGGTTTTTGATCTTAGCCGTTCTGACTGGTATGAGGTTGAATCTCAGGGTTGTTTTGATTTGCATTTCCCTGATGACTAAGGATGCTGAACATTTTGTTAGGTGCTTCTTGGCCATTTGAACATCCTCAGTTGGGAATTATCTGTTTAGCACTGTTCCACAGTTTTAATAGGGTTATTTGGGTCCTGTGGAGTCTAACTTCTTGTGTTATTTGTATATATTGGATATTAGCCCTCTATCAGATGTAGGGTTGGTAAAGTTCTTTTCCAATCTGATGGTTGCCATTTTGGCCTACTTTCAGTGTCCTTTGCCTTATAGAAACTTTGCAATTTTATTAGATACTATTTGTCTATTCTTGATCTTGGAACATAAGTCAGTGCTGTTCCCCTATACCCATGTGTTCCAGGCTTTTCCCCAGTTTCTCTTCTATTAAATTCAGTATATCTGGTTTTAGGTGGAGGTCCTTGATCCACTTAGACTTGAGATTTGCACAGGGAGTTAAGAATGGATTAATTTGCTTTCTTTTACATGATGACTGCCAGTCTAATTTGAGGCATAGTTGATTAGAAGTGAGACTGTGTCTTGGTGAGTTTCCTAGATTTTCCATCTCCAGATTTGCCTCCTTTTGTGATTTCTGTATTGTTTCTATTTCTATTTTTTTGGTCTTGGACAGTTTTGTTATTTTCCTTCATCTGTTTGATTGTATTTGCCTATAATTTATGAGATGTATTTGTGCCATCTTTTAGGTCTTCTACCTGTATCTCTTCTAGGGAATTATTTATATCCTCTTTAAAGACCTCTATTATTTTTATGAGAAGGGATTTAAGGTCAGAACCTTGATTTTCAGGTATGTTAGGATATCTGGAGTTTGTTGTAGGAGAGCTGGTATAATGGTGACAAGTTGTATTGCCTTCTTTTAATTATGTTCTTGTGCTTGCCTTTTGACATCTGATTTTCTTGGATGTCACCTGGCCTGGGTGTCCTGTATTGGGACAGGTGTCCTAGGAGGCAAGTGGAGCTGTGTGCCTCTGGTTAGAGCAGGCCTACTGGGTGGAAGGCTTTTCTCTGTCTCTGGTTAGAGCAGGCTTCCTGTGGCCCTGGTTCTAGCAGGCCTCCTGGGAAACAGGCAGATATTTAGGGTGGGGGACAGGAGTTCCAATCCAGCCTGAGTGCATGAGCTTTTACAGACTAGGAGGTGTGGCTAAGAGAGGGATGGACAGATCCCTGGTCTGCTCTTCTCTGTGGTTTTCCAGCTGGTATGAATATCTTTGGTTAGAGTAGTCATCCTGGTAGAGATGCACTGCTCTAGGGTGGTGGATTTGGCTTGTCAATCTGAGGTAGATGTAGGTAGAGCTGCAAACTGGAAAGACAATGGGCAGAGATCATATTTTGGTACTTGCTTTAACTTTCCTATTTTATATTTTAAATATTTACTTATTTTTATTTATGTGTATGAGTATTTGATCTACTTGTATATAAGCCTGGTGACATGTGTCTGGTGTATTCCAAAGAAAAAACTAAATTCCTGAAACTAGAATTATAGATGTCTGTGAAACCTGTGAGTACTAATAATAAAATCTAGGTCATGGTAAGAAAGAAAAGAAAGGGAAGGAAGGACTGGCTAGCAGGCTTGCAGCCGGCCACCATCTTCCCTCGGGTCCCAGCGGACTGCCTGCTGGTGGCTGGGTTCAGGTGCGTGGACAGAGATTTGGCCTAGCAAGGAATACCCAGTCGGGCCCTTGCTGGCCCCCAGAGCCAGGAAAGGTCGGCAGGAGCTCTGAGCACCTGCAGCTCAGAGGCTGTCCCTGATCTTTGGGGACCTGCTAGCAGGCTTGCAGCCAGCCATCATCTTCCCTCGGGTCACTGCGGACTGCCTGCTGGTGGCTGGGTTGAGGTGCTTGGACAGAGACTTAGCCTGGCAAAGAACACCTGGTCAGGCTCTTGATGGCGCCCAGAGCCAAAGGAGGATGGAGATAGGTCTGTGCACCAACAGTTTGGCAGTGCACACAGAGCCAGATCAGCTTGGCAAGCAGTCTCTGCGCCAACCCAAGGGGGCACCAACCTGCTAGTGGGTAGGTGCCTGGAGTACAGCCAGAGGCTGACATCGTGCCTCTGGACACCACAGACAGCTAACATGACAGAGCCCTGTGGACTGAGAGTACTACCATCTAGGTTCTAGAAGCCCAACCAGGGAACTCCAGTCCTGTAGGGAACCCAGTGGTTAGACAGAGCCCTGAGACCTGCCACCATTTTGGAGCTGGTGGCCAGAACAGGTCACCATAGAGAACCAACAGAGGAACCCAGGACACCATAAAGATCTAACAGACTAGCCCAGATCAGTGGAGGAAAAAAAAAATCTGATTCTTAAGAGCTAGCAACTAGGCAGGCCAGGAGGAGACAGCGGGAGGCCAATTGCAGGTCCAGCAACGAGCCTCAGGAAGACTTAGATCCAGCACAGCAGAGCTGATCTAAGAGAGCCTAGTAACTGAAACCTCCCGGTCTCTACCTCAGGAGATCGGACGCCCTCCACAACAGCAGTGCCAAACACCAGGCTCACAGGAGCCTCAAACACCAACCACTAAGAACAAGACCAACTAACTACAGAGATAAACAGATGGCAAAAGGCAAACTTAGGAACAATACAAACAAAAATCAAGGCAATATGGTAGTATCTGAACCCAATACGCCAACCACAGCAAGTCCTGGATATCCCAGCACACCAGAAAAACAAGAGTTGGATATAAAAGCACTGGTCATGATGCTGCTAGAGGAACACAAAAAAAGACATGAACAAATCTCTTCAAGAAATGCAGGGGAAAATCAATACGGTAGAAGTTCTTATAATGCAAACACAAAAAGCACTTAAAGAACTCCGGGAGAATATGGGCCAACAGAGAGAAACCAATAAAGAGGATATAAGAAAATCAGTTAAAGAAATGCAGGAGAACTTGAAACAACAGGCAGAATTCACAAAAGAGGAAACACAAAAATCTCTTAAAGAATTACAAGAAAACACAAACAAACAAATGAAGGAACTGAGCAAAACCATCCAAGATCTGAACACAGAGGTAGAAACAACTAAGAAATCACAAAAGGAGGCAACTTTGGAGATAGAAAACCTTGGGAAGAAATCAGGGGTCGTAGATGCAAACATAAACAACAGAATACAAGAGATAGAGATAAGAATCTCAGATGATGAAGATAACATAATAACCATTGACTCCACAGTCAAAGAAAACACAAAATCCAAAAGGCGTGTAACCCAAAACATCCAAGAAATCCAAGACACAATAAGACCAAACCTAAGCATTATAGGGATAGATGAGAGTGAAGATCTACAACTTAAAGGGCCAGCAAATATCTTTAACAAAATTATGGAAGAAAACTTCCCTAACTTAAAGAGAGAGATGCCCATGAATATACAAAGAGCCTATAGAACTCCAAACAGACTGGACCAGAACAGAAATACCTCCCGTCACATAATAATCAAAACCCCAAATGTACTAAACAAAGAAAGAATATTAAAGGCAGTAAGAGAAAAAGGCCAAGTAACAAATAAAGGAAGACCTATCAGAATCACACCAGACTTCTCTCCAGAAACCATGAAAGCTAGAAGATCCTGGGCAGATCTCATGCAGACCCTAAGAGAACACAAATGCCAGCCAGGATTACTATACCCAGCAAAAATCTCAATCAACATAGATGGAGAAATCAAAATATTCCATGACAGGACCAAATTTACACAATACCTTTCCACTAACCCAGCACTACAAAGGATAATAGGAGGAAATCTCCAAGACAAGGAGGGAAACTGCACCCAAGAAAAAGCAAGATAGTAACCTACTTCCATCAAACTCAAAGGAAGATAACTACTCAAAAACAAAAATAACATCAAAATTTACAGGAACAAATAATCACTATTCCTTAATATACCTTAACATCAATGGACTCAATTCCCCAATAAAAAGACATAGACTAACAGACTGGATACAGAAACAGGACCCTACATTTTGCTGCATGCAGGAAACACACCTCAGAGTTAAAGACAAACACTACCTTAGATTAAAAGGCTGGAGGACAATCTTGCAAGCAAATGGTCACAGGAAGCAAGCTGGAATAGCCATTCTAATATCAGATAAAATTGACTTTCAACCCAAAGTCATCAAAAGAGACACAGAAGGTCACTTCTTGCTAGTCAAAGAAAGAATATACCAAGAAAAACTCACAATTCTAAACATGTAAGCTCCAAATACAAGGGCACCCTCATTTGTAAAAGAAACTTTACTAAAGCTCAAAGCACACATTGCACCTAACACAATAATTGTGGGGGACCTCAACACTCCACTATCCTCAATGGACCGATCAGGAAAACAGAACTAAACAGAGACACAGGGAAACTCATTGAAACGTTGGACCAATTGGATTTAACAGATATATTTAGAACATTTCATCCTAAAGCAAAACACTATAACTTTTTCTCAGTGCCTCATGGTACCTTCTTCAAAATCGGCCATATAATTGGTCACAAGACAGACCTCAACAAATATAAAAAGATCGACCTAATCCCATGCCTCCTATTGGATCACCATGGAGTAAGAGTGTTCTTCAATAGCAACAAAAACAACAGAAAATCCTCATACATGTGGAGGCTGAACAATATTCTACTCAATGATACCTTAGTCAAGGAAGAAATAAAGAAAGAAATCAAAGACTTTTTAGAATTTAATGAAAATGAAGGTACAACATGCCCAAATCTATGGTGCACAATGAAAGCAGTGCTAAGAGGAAAACTCATAGCCCTGAGTGTCTCCAAAAAGAAACAGGAGAGAGCATACACTAGCAACTTAATGGTGCACTTGAAAGCTCTGGAACAAAAAGAAGCTATTTCACCCAAGAGGAGTAGAAGACAGGAAATCATCAAACTCAGGGCTGAAATCAATCAAGTTGAAACAAAGAGAACCATAAAAAGAATCAACAAAACTAGGAGCTGGATCTTTGATAAAATCAACAAGATAGATAACCCCCTAGCCAGACTTACCAAAGGGCACAGAGACAGTATTCAAATTAACAAAATTAGAAATGAAAAGGGGGATATAACAACAGAAGCTGAGGAAATTCAAAAAATCATCAGATCCTACTACAAAAGCCTATACTCAACACAACTGGAGAATCTGGAGGAAATGGACAATTTCCTAGACAGAAACCAAATACCAAAATTAAATCAGGATCAAATAGATCACCTAAACAGACCCATAACCCCCAAAGAAATAGAAGGGTTTATAGAAAGTCTTCCAACCAAAAAGAGCACAGGACCAGATGGTTTTAGTGCAGAATTCTATCAGACCTTCAAAGAAATCCTAATACCGATACTCTTCAAACTATTCCACAAAATAGAAACAGAAGGAACACTACCCAACTCATTCTATGAAGCCACAATTACACTGATACAAAAACTACAGAAAGATTCAACTAAGAAAGAGAACTACAGGCCAATCTCCCTAATGAATATTGATACAAAAATACTAAATAAAATACTTGCCAACCGAATCCAAAAACACATCAGAACGATCATTCACCATGATCAAGTTGGCTTCATCCCAGGGATGTAGGGATGGTTCAATATATGGAAATCCATCAATGTAATCCACTACATAAACAAACTCAAAGAAAAAAAACCACATGGTCATCTCATTGGATGCTGAAAAAGTATTTGACAAAGTTCAGCATCCTTTCATGCTGAAAGTCTTGGATAGAACAGGTATTCAAGGCCCATATCTAAACATAGTAAAAGCAATTTACAGCAGACCAGTAGCCAACATCAAAGTAAATGGAGAGAAACTTGAAGCAATCCCACTGAAATCAGGGACTAGACAAGGCTGCCCCCTCTCACCATATCTCTTCAATATAGTACTTGATGTACTAGCTGGAGCAATTAGACAACATAAGAAAGTCAAAGGGATACAAATTGGAAAGGAAGAAGTCAAACTATCACTATTCGCAGATGATATGATAGTATACTTAAGTGACCCAAAAAACTCCTCCAGAGAACTCCTACAGCTGATAAACAACTTCAGCAATGTGGCTGGTTATAAAGTCAACTCAAGCAAATCAGTAGTATCCTTCCTATATGCAAAGGATAAGAAAGCCGAAAAAGAAATTAGGGAAATGATACCCTTTACAATAGTCACAAACAATATAAAGTATCTTGGTATGACTCTAACCAAACAAGTGAAAGATTTATATGACAAAAACTTCAGGTCTCTGAAGAAGGAAATTGAAGAAGACCTCAGAAACTGGAAAAATCTTCCACGCTCGTGGGTTGGCAGGATTAATATAGATAAAATGGCAATCTTGCCAAAAGCAATACACAGATTCAACACAATCCCCTTCAAAATCCCAACTCAGTTCTTTATGGAGTTAGAAAGAGCAATTCTCAAATTCATCTGGAATAACAAAAAACACAGGATAGCTAAAACTATCATCAACAGTAAACGAACTTCTGGGGGAATCAATATCCTGGTCTTCAAGCAATACTACAGAGCAGTAGTGTTAAAAACTGCATGGTATTGGTACAGTGACAGGGAAGTGGATCAATGGAATAGGATTGAAGACCCAGAATTGAACCCACACACATATGGCCAATTGATATCTGACAAAGGAGCTGAAAACATCCAGTGGATAAAAGATAGCCTTTTCAACAAATGGTGCTGGCTCAACTGGAGGTCAACATGCAGAAGAATGAGAATTGATCCACTCTTATCTCCTTGCACTAAGCTCAACTCCAAGTGGATCAAGGATCTCCACATAAAACCAGACACACTAAAACTAATAGAAAAGAAACTTGGGAAGACCCTTGAGGACATTGGCTCAAGGGGAAAATTCCTGAACAGAACACCAATCTCTTATGCTCTAAGATCAAGAACAGACAAATGGGACTCATAAAATTACAAAGTTTCTGTAAGGCAAAAGACACTGTCAAAAGGACAAATCATCAACCAATAAATTGGGAAAAGATCTTCACCAACCCCACATCTGACAGAGGGCTAATATCCAATGTATACAAAGAAATGAAGAAGTTAGACCCCAGAAAACCAAATAACCCTATCCAAAAATGGGGTACAGAGCTAAACAAAGACTTTTCACCTGAAGAAATTCAGATGGCTGAGAAACACCTTAAAAAATGTTCAACATCATTAGTCATTAGAGAAATGCAAATCAAAACAACCTTGAGTTTTCACCTCACACCAGTCAGAATGGCTAGGATTAAAAACTCAGAAGACACCAGGTGTTGGCGAGGATGTGGAGAAAGAAGAACACTCCTCCACTGCTGGTGGGACTGCAAGCTGGTACAACCACTCTGGCAATCAGTCTGGCAGTTCCTCAGAAAACTGGACATGATACTTCCGGAGGATCCAGCCATACCACTCCTGGGAATATACCCAGAAGACTCCCCATCATGCAATAAGGATACATGCTCCACTATGTTCATAGCAGCCTTATTTATAATAGCCAGAAGCTGAAAAGAACCCAGATGTCCCTCAACTGAAGAATGGATACAAAAAATGTGATATATATATATATATATATATATATATATATATATATACACACACACACACACACACACAATGGAGTACTATTCAGCCATTAGAAACAAACACTGAATTCATGAAATTCTTAGAGAAATGGATGGAGCTGGAGAACATCATACTAAGTGAGGTAACCCAGTCTCAAAAGAATACCCATGGTATACAGTCACTGATTAGTGGATATTAGCCTAGAATCTTAGGACACCAAAGATACAATTCACATACCAAATGATGTCTCAAAAGAAGAAAGGAATGAACACTAGTGCTGGAAAGGATCAAACATCAGTGTAGGGGAATACCAGAACAGTGAGGTGGGAGGGGGTGGATGAGGGAGCAGGGGGACGGAAAAGGGCATGTGGGACCTTAGGGGGGTGGGGAAACAATAAAAGGGAAATGAAATGTAAATATAGAATATATCCAATAAAAAAAACTAAAAAAAAATAAAGAAAAAATAAAGAAAAAAACGGGAAGAAAGAAATTATTCTCCTTAAAAGTCATATTCTTAGTATTACATGTAAGAATGCTATTTGTATTTATATTCTATCACGTGTATTTTAATGACAAAAATCTTAGCTAAGTCTCAAACACATTTGGAAACTATACTGTAATTATCTAAGTAGGTATATAAATACATACATACATATATTTATGTCCAACTGTATGGTGGCTTTTCTTCAGGAGACATGAAAAATTGTCTGTTCAAACTAGATAGGCTACTGATAAAAAGACCAAACTAAGGACTGAATTCATAGTTTTGTTCACCTCCAGTTTATAGCGATTACTTACAAGACTGTGGGGGGAGGGGTTCCTTAAAAAAAAAACAAACACTAGCAACAAAAAGGGAGCTGATCTCAAAACTGAATCCTTAGGGAACTCACTGGATTTTTAGCAGCACATTAGATCCCAAAGAGGACTCTTTCCCAGGATTTATACCTCCTTACATGGGCATGAACAGGGGTTTGTAAGTCTTTGAACATGTTTAATATTGTGTTTCTGTTACTTCCTGAATCTTACAAAACTTCCTCTTCCCTCTAGGGGAATATTTTAATTCAGAGTAAATGGCTACACAGTCTATAAGAAGAAAATACATGTAGAAAGAAGTTTGTATTTTAGAGATTATGCACTTGTAATTTCAACCTGTCTTCTACTACTATATTGAAATGCCATAATCAGTTCATAGAATGAGAATTCACTATATGAAATTCAAATGATATTTGTGTTCTAAATACATCTATACTAATTACTTTTCTGATCTTGTGATAACTATGACAAAGACAAGTTATAAAAGAAATATTCTAGGGTACATAGTTTAATAGTGATTACATCTTTTGATAGGAGGGCAGAGGCATGGCAACAGGCAGCTAACATGGTCGCATGTGTAAGAAGCTGATGGCTCACATTACTGGGAAATAGGAGAAGCTTTAAACCTCAAAGAAACTCATGAGCATCATAAAACCTTGACTTGCTCTAACAGTTCCACTAACTTGGAACCAAGGACTAAATAAACGAGCCTATAGAAAACATTCATTGGCAAACCACCACAAATTACTTTTGTTGTTGTATTTTAAATCCTGAAAAGCGAGATGCAGATACTTACAACCAACCAATACATAGAAGCCTGGGACTTCTAGGGTTGAATTAGGTTAAAGCTGGAAGAAACTGAGAAGGAGGGCAACCCCATAGGAAGACCAGCACTGTCAAGTCACCTCTACCCCCAAGATCTCCCAGACACTGAGCCATCAACTAGGCAGCATACATTAGCTGTTCTGAGGCCCCTGACACGTGTACATCAGAGGACTGACTGGTCTGGCCTCAGTGAGAAAAGATTCACCTAAACCTTGAGATACTTGAGGACCCAGAGTGCAGGGAGGTCAGGTGGGGTGGGGTAGGGGATAAGGGACTAAGGGTCATCCTCTTGGAGACTGGGGTGGGGGTAGGAGTGGGGGGCAAGGGTTAGGAGGAGTGGAATAAGGCACAGTCAGAGGTATGACAGGGGTGGAGTGATAACAATCAGAGAGGAATAACAACTGGACTATATTTAAAAAATTAAAGAATTTTTTACAAAAGATTTTAAGTATAAAAATAATTTGGATCAGTTATATATACAGAAATGAGGTAGTTAAGCTTGAGAATATATAGGATCCTGATAAATACATATAAGATTGTACATAATGAACACGAAACAAGAACATATAGAGTTTAGGTCTGATTCAATTATGACAGAGTACATATATTAAAACTAAAGTAAAGGCAATGTTTATGTGCTAATAACAGTTCAATATTTTCACTGAAAATTACATTTGTTACTTTTCTTTTTATAGAGGAAAACAAAGAATATTCCTGACAATTTCCATCCAAAATTTATACAAGTGAAGATGAACAAATATCAATTCTCTCCTGCTTCTTTTCATTTTTCCCCAGCTCAAAATAAACAATATGTTAACCTAGCATATTTGGGGGTAGCATATTTAGCTACTCTAGTATTTGACTTAATTCTGGAGGAAAAAACAATGTACTTACTTAAATTATGTCAATTATTATTATTATTATTATTATTATCATCATCATCATCATTATCATCATTATTGTTATCATCTTTATTGTATTTATTGCATATATTGTATTTATTTATTTATTTATTTATTTATTTGCTTGGGTTTTTTTTTGAGGCATGGTATCTCTGTGCAAAAGTTCTATAGTTCTGGCTGTCATAGAACTTGTTTTGTAGACTAGGCTGGTCTTGAACTCACAGAGATCTGTTTGCTTTACCTGCAGATTACTGGAATTAATAACATGTGCCACCACACTCAGCATAATGTGAAAATTTACTCCAAGAACTAAAACCTCAAATATTGCTTTTGCCTTATTTTCCCTACATGCAGCAATCCTAAATGATTAGATTGGTTTAATTTCTTAGTTACTGCAAATATTACAGAAATAAATGTATGAAATTACGCGGGTGGTATGACTCAGAGTGCTTTGTATTGATCTCTGTCAGCATATAAATAGACAAAGAAAATGTGACACATTTATAGAATAAAATTTTATCCAACTATAATGAAAAATGAAATCACAATATTTCAGAAAACTGATAGAATTAAAAATTGTTTAGTGAAGTTAGTCAGACAGAAATATATACTGTATGATTTTTGTTATACTTTTTAATTATAAATTTAAGTGCATATTTCTGTGTGTGTGTATGTGTGTGTGTGTGTGTGTGTGTGTGTGTGTGTGTGTGTAGGCTGAAAAATAACCATGCTTATGGGTGATTTGTAATTTGGTCTGCAATGGATGTGAGTAAATTAACTCCTGATATAATACTTGTCACATAGAAAGTTCAAAAATGAAATGTTCTTACATAATTCATATCATAATACCATTTATAGAATTTTTCTTTTCTTTATCTTTTTTTCTCTTTTTTGTCTGTTGGCTTGTGTTTTGAGAGTTTCTCACTAAGTAGTCTTAGGTAGGAGTCACTGTGTAAATCAGGATAATCTTGAACTCATAGGCATGAACCACCATCCCCATCTCCTCACCTCTAGAATTGCAGATGTAGTTCAGGTATCTAGGTATCTGACCAATTATTTACCAATTTGTTTTTCTCTATCTGTAAAACTTCATATCATCTTGTTTTCATGATTTCTTTGAATTTAACTATCCTGTAAAAGCCCACAAAAACGTGCAAAAGTCATTTAAAATTACTTTCCTTGATTAATCAGAAATGTTCAAATCATAACTCAAGAAATATAGAAGAGCTCCTATCAGGACCCCTAAAATTTTGTTAAGATTATTGCTTTTGTCCCTTCTATTTATCATCTTTTTTGTGAATGCAGCAAACTTTTTTGATGGTATTCAAGAAAGTAGGGGGTCTCTAGGCCCCTCTTGTTATTATGGGGATCTGGGATGGAAACTGTAATGGAGATGCTCAGTGTTGGCAGCCTGAGTGGGGATTGGGACTCCTCAGCAACTGAGAGCCTCTCTTTTGCTCTTGTGTCCTTCCTGGGGTGAGTAGTCCAGGGTTTCTTACTCCTTGGAGGCCATGCAGGCCAGGAGGTTCACCACCCTGTGCTATAACCATACTCATTGTTATACCAGGAAATGAACTTTACAAAGTTCTCACTTAGAGTAATAGCTACCCAAGCATCAAAGGTATGTGTGGGAGTTGAAGAGGCAGGAGACAGCCCAGCTAGCTCAAGCTGCCCTTTAGTGGGCCCTCGGATGTCTGTTTTAACACCTTCTTGATGTCATCATATTTGGCCAATTTCTCCAGGCAGCATGTCAGATCTATAACTGATAAATTGTGGGTAGGAACTTGGAAAGCCATGCCAGTGAATTTCCTGGTCAGCTCTGTGATGACCTTTCCCAAAGCTTTGGCAGCACTAGTGGATACAGGGATGATGTTCTGGGCAGCCCCATGGCCATCACACCCCAGCTCTCCAAAGGGGCCATCTACAGTCTTCTGAGTGGAAGTAATGGCATGGACCAAGGTCATGAACCCTTCCACAATGCCAAAGTTGTCATGGATGACCTTGACCAGGGGGACTAAACAGTTGGTAGTACAGGATGTACTGCTGACAATCTTGATTGAGTTGATATATTCCTCGTGGTTCACACCTATCACAAACATGGGAGTACTGTTTGAGATAGGAGCAGAGATGATGACCCTTTTGGCCTTTTCAAGTAGGTCCTGGCTTTCTCCATGTGGTGAAGATGACAGTAGATTTGACATAATCAACACCAGCATCACCCCATTTAATGATAGCAGATCTTGCTTCTGGAAGATAGTAATGGCTTTCTGTTGATGACAAGCTTCTTATTCTCTTCCTTTACTGCACCTTTGAAATTGCCATGGGTAGTCATATAGAAACATGTAGACCAGGTAGTTGAGGTCAATTAATGATTCATTGATGACAACAATCTCCACTTTGTCAGATGTAGATAAAATGTCAGCCCTGGTAGCAAGACCTCTATTATAGCCACATCCATTCACACTAACATTCACCATCTTGTCTATAAGAGGAAGCTGGAACTACAAAAGAAGTTTTGGCTGTCTCTTAAACAGGGAGGAGCAGAGAGCCTCTATTTATTTTCTTTGGATTCAGTATTTAATTGAGTTCTAAAAAATGTAAATTTACAACAAAAATGAAAATAACCTACTTGAGTAATATATTTGAATTATATATTTAAAGGAAGGATGTTTTAACAATATAATTGTTTAAATAAAGACAGTGTGCTATTTCAGAATCAATTATTTTTACTTGGTTCCTGCATTTGATTCCTAGATGCCGTATAGATTATCCTATTATAAAAAATTACAGGTAATCAGAAGTTTGCTGAAATTTTAGGATTCAAATGAAACACTCTTTTACATAGATTATGTTCTCTTAAACTGTAAGGGAGTTTCCAATAAACCTCATTTTGTGAATGGCTTTACACAAGAAAGATGTTAATAATAAAGTAAATAAAGTTATAAAACAATATTTAAAATTGTGCTTCTTTGACCTTCAGCATGTTAGTAAATATGAGCTTCATTTTCTAATGTTTAACATTATTACAGTGTCTCCCTCGTGAGGTAATGATTAAATAAGTTTTCATATATTTAACATTTAATATGTAGTAAATTCAGAAATAATTTTTGTACTTCATTAAATGCCACATACCATTTTGATAACTTGAATAATTTTATACTTTTTCTCTGGTATAAAAGACCTAATGTCTACTGAATCATGGGGCAAGAGGTGTGTGTGTGTGTGTGTGTGTGTGTGTGTGTGTGTGTGTGTTTGTGTGTTTGTGTGTATATGTGTGTGTGTGTTTGTTCACAGATGTGTGAATGTGTGAATAAGTTAGGCTCACATAGGCAGATATTGAGTACCTTCATCTATTTCCCTCCAACTGATATTTTGAGACAAATTCTTTCACTGGATCAGAGCTTAATAATTAGGCTAGAGTGCTCAATAAGTTAATTTCAATGGTCTCTGGCTCCTCAGTGCTCTTATCATAGGAAAGTAAACCCACACACATTTTATATTACTGATGGGAACCCAAATTAAAATCCTTATGATTATGCTGCAGACACTTTATTGATATAGCCATCCTCTAGCATCTCTCTACCATCTCTGTAATAATGCTCTAGCACTCAGAAATGTTCAGAACAATTAAGCATCTCTTCATATATAATTGACTAAAGAGACATTGCTTCCATGTAGTTTTATGCTTAGGATGGGCCAATAAAATGATCCAGACTGGACTGGCAAGTTTGAACATTCTCCCTCGGTTTCTAATCTCTCGAGGGAAGATAAAAGCTGAGATGATCTCCAGTGGCCAATGATATAGTCAACTACAAAAATATAATGAAGACTGTAAAACTCTAAAATGATGAGTACAAAGTTAGCAGAAAGCTGATTACACAAAATGTTAAAGGAATAGCATGCCCAGAGAGTCTTAGATGGGTTGTGGCCTGTCTCGCACATCTTATTTTGTGCATTTCTGATTGTTCACATTGTATATCCCCTTATTAGTAAATTTGAATAGATTAGTATTTCCCGAGTCTTGTGTATCACTATGGCTAATGAGCTGAAGGTAAAATGGAAGTAAAAATGTCCTTAATTCATGGCTGATGTTCATAAATTTCAGAGATAAAACAGCAGTTGGTATCTGATATGTGAGGCTGATTTGATGCTTGAGAATGGGATTACAAAAAAAAGCAATTGGTATATGATATGTGAGTGTAATTCAATGCTGGAGAATGGGACTGAGAATTAGATAATTACCATTTGGTATTCAGTGTTGTTAACTGATTGTTTGCTTAGGGCAGGAAAGTAAAACCCACATATATTTAGTCACTCTGTTGTGAGAATATAAGAGAGACTGAATTGGTTTATATTGAATTTCATGATTACTTAACTTGAATCTAGGGTTACATTTACACAAATAGAACATATAAAACATATATGACATGTAAAATATAATATTGAACATATAATATAGAATATAGAACATAAAACAAAATGTATAACGAATAACATGTACTATAAAATGTGATGTCTAATATTTAATAAATAATTATTATTAAATATATATTTGTATGAATAATTATAAATATAATAATATAATATATTTACATAGGTACATTTGCTAATTTTCTTGAATATAAACAAAAATTCTGAATGAATTAAAAAATTCCAGGTTTTAATATATATTGTTCGGAAAGTATGCTGAAGAAATTTTCTAATATGTGATCATGTGTGTAAATGTAATTTATTAAAGTCACATCTATAACTACTTTTAATTTTTTATAGAATTGACATTTTTTTTGACAAATACTATATTGAGTCGCCCTGGGCTTAGTATTTTGATGCTAATTCCACTCCTCAGAGGGGCTGCAGAGGGAAGAGTTGCCTTGTGAATCATTTCTGCACCTTAACTTTTCTTTTTCTTTTTTTTTTATTTTCTATATTCTATGTTTACATTCCAAAGGCTTTCCCCTTTCCCAGTTCCCACCCACCATACTTCCCATAGTTCCTCTCCCCCCAACTATTCCCCAATCATTACCCCTCCCCCCTCGGTTTCTTTACTAAACTGGATGCAATCTTTACAGACCCAGGGTCCTCTCCTTTCTTCTTCTTGGGAATCATTTGACTTGCTATTTGTGTCTTGAGTATTTAGGGCTTCTGGGCTCATTAATATCCACTTATCAGTGATTGCATTTCATGTGCATTCTTTTGTGATTGGGTTAACTCACTCAGGATGATATTTTCCACGTCTAACCATTTACCTACAAATTGCATGAATTCATTATTTTTAATTGCTGAGTAGTATTCCATTGTATAAATATACCACATTTTCTGTATCCATTCCTCCTTTGAGGGATATTTGGGCTCCTTCCAATTTCTGGCTATTATAAACAAGGCTGCTATAAACATAGTGGAGCATGTGTCCTTATTGCATGCAGGGGAATCCTCTGGGTATATGCCCAGGAGTGGTATGCCAGGGTCCTCTGGAAGTGACATGCCCAATTTTCCGAGGAACCGCCAAACTGATTTCCAGAGCGGTTTTACCATTTTGCAATCCCACCAACAGTGGAGGAGTGTTCCTCTTTCTCCACATCCTCGCCAGCACTTGTTGTCTCTTGAGTTTTTAATCTTAGCCATTCTGACTGGTGTGAGGTGGAATCTCAGGGTTGTTTTGATTTGCATTTCCCTGATGACTAATGATGTTGAACATCTCTTAAGGTGCTTCTCGGCCATCCGAATTTCTTCTGTTGAAAATTCTTTGTTTAGCTCTGTGCCCCATTTTTTGATAGGGTTATTTGGTTCTTTGGGGTCTAACTTCTTGAGTTCTTTGTATATATTGGATATTAGCCCTCTGTCGGATGTGGGGTTGGTGAAGATCTTTTCCCACTTTGTTGGTTGCTGTTTTGTCCTTCTGACAGTGTCCTTTGCTTTGCAGGAACTTTGTAATTTTATGAGGTCCCATTTGTCAATTCTTGATCTTAGAGCATAAGCTATTGGTGTTCTGTTCAGGAACTTTCCCCCTGTGCCCATGTCCTCCAGGGTCTTCCCAAGTTTCTTTTCTAATAGTTTCAGTGTGTCTGGTTTTATGTGGAGGTCCTTGATCCACTTGGAGTTGATCTTAGTGCAAAGAGATAAGAGTGGGTCAATTCGCATTCTTCTGCATGTTGACCTCCAGTTGAACCAGCACCATTTGTTGAAAAGGCTATCTTTATTCCACTGGATGGTTGTGGCTCCTTTATCAAAGATCAAGTGACCATAAGTCTGTGGGTTAATTTCTGGGTCTTCAATCCTGTTCCATTGATCTGCTTGTCTGTTGCTATACCAATACCATGCAGTTTTTAACACAATTGCTCTGTAGTACTGCTTGAGGTCAGGGATATTGATTCCCCCAGAAGTCCTTTTATTGTTGAGAATAGTTTTAGCTATCCTGGGTTTTTTGTTGCTCCAGATGAATTTGAGAATTGCTCTTTCTAGATCTATGAAGAATTGAGTTGGGATTTTGATGTGGATCACATTGAATCTGTAAGGGGGAGGAGCTGAGCGTTTGGGGAAGGAGAAAAAGATCAAAGGGAAAAGGGGATGAGCTCAGGAGGAGGATCTTGGGGACAGAGAGGAGCTACAAGGGATTGACAGAGAGGCTGCAGAGAGAGAAGCTAGTGGCCTGGAGAAACCACAAGTTATATGAGATAATATAGATGGAAATAGAGTAGTGGGAGTTCTGCCCAGTCAATGTTTATAGCTTATTTTGTTACTGACTGAGTTGAGTTTTTGTTTTTGTTTTTGTTTTTGCTTTTGTTTTTTTTATGTGGGAGTTGGGTTGGAAACAAAGTAGCAACACCACTATTTTTAATATTTTATGCAATATACTATTAGAAAATCATTATAAATCTAAATTTGTTTCTACCTTTATGGGATATTTTATTTTGCAGAAAGATCTATGAGAAATGAATTTGGAATAATGTTTCACATAAAAACATGTTAATTTCATTTGATATCTACACAGACTTAGCATTAATATAAGCTCAATGCATAAAAATTAAATAAAATTTATGCATTACAATAAATACAACTGAAGTACATATTGTTGGCATAATGTCTTGAAAGTTGTTAGCATAATATTATAACAGGAAGAATACTGCAAAAGCAATGGTAGCTTTAAATATCTTATTTACTAAAAATAATTAAAATTTCTTTTTCTCCCTTGTATGCATTTTCTGAAGTTTTCTTTAATATTTCATTTCCATTTTTTCCATAAAACTATCTAGAAAACTAATAGTGTTTCCACAGTTTCAGACTATCCTATGATTAACAGTGCAAAGTTTAATTTTAACAAAAGTTTGATGAAGTACTGTCTCTAAATTTAGATATCAGAATCAAAATGTAAAGAGGGGGCATAAAAATCCAAGTCTATAACAAAAGCATGCAGAAGAAAATTAAAGTGTTATTTAAAATTTTAGCTCATATCAAGACACGCCATTTGGACATAACAAAATTAGTGATGAATATTACCTTTAAAGACATACATGAAAAATTAAAATAAACTTTAGGAAGCATAAAAGCACGGTGATTTAAATAAGAAACATATTTCAGTTTATATAAAATACCACATCCCAAATGTGAGCATTCTACTTCTACTTACCACTAGTTAATTTGAGCACTAAAAACAACACTAATTATTAAAAATGTTCAGCAAAATATAACATATGTGGTTATATCATGTGAAACAAATCTTGAACTGGCCTAGGGATGACATTTGCTTTGACATTTCCTGAGGCACTTTTATTAGTTCTTTCTGCTTTAGCTTATTTCCTCTCAAATAGGCATGCAGGCAATTTTCTGGCTTCGCAATAGTCATAGCCTGATTTTTAGTTGCTGTAAGCTCCATGGTTTTTGTTGAAAGAGTTATTTTCATTAGATTGTATTCTGCAATGAGAAAGCCCCAAAATTTGTGATTCTAATGGTTTAGTAGGCCTTTCTGATTGCATTGGATCTTGAATTTGGGGATGTTCTGTTTTATTAATCACAGAGAAACTTAAGTGTTTTTGGACTATACTTTGTTTTGTTCCCCAAAATTTTAAACTTTTAATTTTTATGCAGAAACAAAAATATTTGTTTGAGGACTACAGTTCTAAACTGTATGAAATTCTCTCTCTCTCTCCCTCCCTCTCTCTCTCTCTCTCTCTCTCTCTCTCTCTCTCTCTCTCTCTCACACACACACACACACACATACATACACACACACACAGACACAGACACACACACACACACACACACACACACACACACACATACACATACAGACACACACACACCTTGCATCCTATCCCAAATACAATATATAACTTATAATACTTGCATTCCATTTAGTGTTCTCAAGAAAAAGTTTCCTTTAAAGTAAAATATTTCTTCTCAGGAAGGATAAGTCCTCACAAGATCATCTTACTAAAATGTACCATTTTACATACAAGAGGACAGACATCATGAGTCTATGCCAAAAATGTTTCCTTTACAGAATAAAGACGTTAAAAATATTCTTGTAGGTCTATTATTCTATGGTATTTTGAATGAGAAATGTCCTCATAGGCTCATGCATTTGGACACTTAGTTTCAACTTTCTGGAGGACATGGACTATTTAGAAGACTTGGCCTTATTAGAAGAAATATATTACTGAGGGAAGCATAAAGAATTTATGTCTTCATTCTATTACCTCTGTTTTCTTTCTGCTTCCAGTATGTGGGAGGAAAATGTTATCATCTAAGTCCCTGATCCACTAGCCTGTCTTCTTGAGACCTTGCCCTCCCCACAGATTATGCACTCCATACATTTGGGATTATATGCCATATAAAACCCAATGTTCTTAAATTGATTTTTGTCAGAATTTGTTTTGCAACATCAGAAAAAATTAATAGTGGGTAATTAGGACCAGAAATCTTTTAAGTAAAAAGAAAGTCATATTTAGGATTTAATATATTACATAATTTTTCAAAACAACACCAAAATTACTACTCATTTTGTCAGCCTTAGTCTAGAAAGACTTCTTCTAATGTCTCTGTACCTAATATTCTTTTAGTTGTGGAGAATATTTAGATACAACATTTTAGTCATTGTCTTTTGGGGAATGAGATTTATAATTAATTTCTTCAAGACCTCAAAATTCGATACAATGTGTTTGATTATAATAAAATTTACTTGCTTCAGTTTTAGTGGTTGAGTCCATGATCATCATAACAGAGAGCATAGCAGCAAGCAGGTACCCACTATACTGGATTTGTAGCAGAGAGATTACTTTTAATCTGAATGTTAAAATCAGGATGTCTGGAGAATACTTGTTTATCATTAAGCAGAAAATATTGTGGATGGCCCTAAATTGTCAGCAATAATTGAAGAAATGAGATCATCTTTTCAGGTAGAAATGATTCAAGTTTTATGATCTTTGTGATCAGTAATGTCAATACGCATTACAGATTGAATATTCTTATCTCCTCTTAGTTCATATTTAAGAAACTGAGTCTAATGTAGTATAAGAGAAGCAATTCCCAGAAGTTTTCCTCTGGCCTACTAGTGTGGAGTGAAACAGGCCAGCAAGTACATTCTCACACATAGAGACCTCCTATGTGCACACACAGAGTCATATAAAGACACACACATTCATAAAACTATAAAAACAAGCTAAAATAGTTTGTGAAAAATGCCATTAATTTCCTGTGATCTTCCTCTGGGGAAATGGTTTTCAAAATGATCCCATTGGAGTAGGTCACTTACCAGGTATACAGAGTCATATTGGGATGTCTTGCCACATGGCAGGAACTTGACTTTGGTCAAGGTGAACTCCTCTCCCAGCCTTTGAGCAGGGATTCCTGTGCTATTCACAATCCTGCCCCACCTGGGGAAGAGTGCTCAGAGTAAAGGTAAAGTTCCTGCAGACATAAGAATTCCTGAATTAAGCAGGTGACCCGCCAGCTTCCTGAGCAGTAGAACCAACACTCAAAGAAGCCACGCAGGACTCTGGGAGGAGGGGCTCCCCCAAAACTGTTAAATTGTCTGAGCTCCATTAAACTTCAGCCTTGATTGGTAACCTATCTTCTTGGTCCTGTTTCTTTTTGTCCTTCCCCATCCATCCCTCGACTTCTGTTTCCAGGAACCCATTTCACAGTAGCTGCAGGCAGCTACAACCTGGTATAAAACCAACCATTTTAGACTTTACTATTTCAAGAAATGCAAAAATCAAATTTCTGAGTTTTACAAATGATCAGCTCTCATATATTGTTATAGTCATTACAGTGACTAAATATACTAAGAGGAAGTTACCACAGTAACTGTCTTAAATGGTGGCAGAAGACTAAGACATATGAGGACATATTTGTAGATATGAAAGTACAGTAACAATGTTGAAATTGATGTAGTGATTCATATGTGTAATCTTATCACAGGGGTGGGTGAATAAAGAGATCTGATCTACAGAGTAAATACCAAGGCAGTCAAGAATGGATTTCATGGCATCTGTCTCAAAAAAAATGTCAGACAGACAGAGAGACTAGAAGGAAGGAAGGAATGACCAAAAAGAAGAAGAAAAAGGACAGTGGAGGAAAATGAACAGAAAGAGAAGAAAAAAAGGAAACTTACAAAAAAGAAAAGAGAGGTGGGATTATTTTTAACAGTATTTAAATTTTTCAACATTTTTAAGTCATTCACATACAAGTATAATTTATCACTTACTGTGTCTGTGTTTTCAAAGAACTTAATCTTATTTTTCCAAACTTGTGTCTTAAAAGTCTCTGTGCAATACCTCTTTAGGTTAATGAAAATATCATAAAACATATACAAATATTTGTAATTTTTTTCTTTACTGGACAATTTATCAATAGTGATCTAATAAGTGTTTTCTGTAAGAAGAATCTGTCCATCTTTGTTATTTCATTCTGGTTTATTTTCATAGATTTTGTCATGTTATGATGTACTTATATATGTCAATCTTATTATATTGAAAATAATTTTGTTGGTGAAAATGAAATATGTTTCTGGTGCTTACTTATGATTCTTAGTTTTTTATTCCTTAAATTTTCTATATTTTTAATATTCTAATTTCAATATCATATCACAACTATCAATTTCATATTAAGTTTCACATGTTCCCAATGGCAGAAATTACCTTAACAAATACTTATATTCTCATATATATTGTCAATGAATATTTGATCAGTTGAAAATTGTTCAGTTGCATATTATCAAGAGAATATTTGCTAGATCTAAAAAATAATGGATTTTTTTAAAGTCAGTATAGTATAATGATTTTTTGATATAGCAGGGCACTGTGAAATTGTTTATATTGGTAAGGTTATAATTCAGTCATACAGTACTTGCCTAGCACAATCTGGGGCCTGGATTTAAATCTTAGCAATGTCAGAAGGAAAGAGATAAAGGACAGAAAGAAAAATTAAGAGTGGGAGGGACAAAGAAGGGAGGGATAGAGGAAGGAAGAGAAGGAGGAAAGAAGAAACAAAGATTTTAAACATTTTTAGCAACTACTGATTTTCATTAAATACATTATTTCTGATAGAATTATGCTAATTATAAAATGGCAAAAACACATATCAGGTTAGTCTTTCACTTAAATTATCATTGATTATGAATCAATACTATTCAAATTAAAAAGGATTTGCTACAAGTACATTTGATTTGAATTCAGAAATTATTAGGAGTTAAGATGATTTTGCATTCAAAGGATTAATCAATGCTGAAACTTTCATTAGAATGTAGATATAAATATGCTGAAATAAAATATACCTCTTTTTTAAAATTATTTTAAATAATTCCAGAATGGAAGTTTAATTCCCAGAGCACTGAAAATTATGAAACTAATATTCTAATCATGTCACAATTCTGAACAGAATCACTTCACTTATGGAAACTTCTGTAATACTGTATAACAAAAAATGTGATAATATGTTTTAAATTATGACTACTATGCAAAATGTCATGCCCTAGAAAAATATACTGCAATGTTTAATTCTGGTATATACACTGTTGCTTAGTTACACTGAAGATATATTTCCAAATTAATAAAAAACATAGATTTGACTATTGTAATAATATGTCTCTACTTTTAAAAATTAGGAATAACAAATCAATGATGAATCAATTTCAAACTAACAGTATACTGTTCATTGTGAAGTTTTGCATATCAAGAAAAAATTGTCTTGCACAATTATTCAGGAGAGTGATTCTGAAATGAATGGAATTTCAGTAAATTGAGTAGAAGCTACCAAGCAAAATCATATTCAATCACAAAATCTTAGTTTAGAAAAAATGACTTTTTGCTAATTTGTAGCTAATTTGCTTTACAGTTGCTTTCTGTTCTCAAACAATAAAAAATCTTTTTATTATAGTTTATAAAGGTATAAAAAAAGACTAGCTTGTAAAGGGGAAAAGAAAACCAAGTTTTGTACTGTATTCCTGTTAAGTCAGTATTTCCTGGCAGGGAACAAACATATCCATTTTACTTTCTTGTGTAATTTTCTGTAGAATAAAAGTACTTACTCACTTAAGATTTAAAAAATGGTTATACAGATTGTAAATAAACTTAATTAACAATACATTTCCTAACTATAATTAGAATACTGAAAAAAATTAGAATACTGAAATTCTGGCAATTTAGTTAAATTGCATATATACGCATAACTAAATTATATACATATATATGCAGGAAAATATGATCAATTTAATATGTGGTAGATATTATTAAATATATTTCTGTACATATAAAGAAATATGCATATACCATGATGGTGGTATTAAATAGTTAATAAACAAAATTTTAAAATATAATCAAAGAAAAATTAAGTCTGCTGAAAAGAACAACTCAGAGAATTTATATATATTTCATCTCTTTTTCCTCTAACTTTTTCTTCTTTGTTCTTTCTGACACCAATTCCCTGATTTGAACCAGAGTAATCAATTTTGAAGGAAAAGTGGATCAAGAAATTCAGTTCATCAAATAATGTGATAGAATGTATTTTAAAACAAATTACTTAGCAATAATAAGTCGCCCATAAAAACACAGAATAAATACATGCTGTCTATTCTAAATGTGTTTTATAGTCTATACTTCCACTACAGCTTATACAGCATGAGTGCAGGTGGAATCAACTGAAATGAGAAAAGTGAAAGCTGTCCACAACAACAGCATGTTATGTATATGGATACATATACATATGTATATAGATGTACATAGCATACATCTTTTCAACATTCTGACTCAGTTCTGCATTCTATTATGGAACCATTAAAAATAAATAATACTTGAAAACATGATAAAGAATTTACTGATTTATTTTCAATTCGTAGGTATTATTCCTGTGCACCAAGCAGTATTGAAAATCACCAGTTATCATTGATTTGAGCACAGTATAGGTGGTGACTATATTTCATGAACTGCGGCTACCTAATGCCTCCATTCCAGAAACACCATCTTAGCAATTCTCTAGAGTAGAGCATAACCTACTGCTGACCAGCTTACGACCTCATAATAGAATACTGTTTATACTTCTTTAATTTGACAATTGGTAGTATATTTTCTACAAAATCTAATGTTCAATTTGTTATGTTTCACAATTTTTACTCATTTATGTAATAGTAATGCATCATCAGACCTCTCCTTAAGCACACAGAACATTTACAAATACATAAGCCTGTATGATGCTCCACATCCTTGCCAGTATTTGGTAATATTTGTGTTGAGGAATTTAGAAATTCTAGTAGATGTGTAGTTGTATCAAATTTAAATTGTGACACTTTTATAAGAAAAGCTTAGCATCTTTTCAGAAAATGTACTCTATCACCTCCATTTCATCATTTGTTCATTTTAAATGGTTTAAATAATACAATTTTAAGAGTTCTTTGATTTTTCATATTTTATTAAAATTTAATTCTTTTCTCATACTATATATCCTGATTATCATTTCCTGTCAACTCCTTCCAGTTTCTCTACACCTTCCCTCCTCTCTAGATTTACTCCCATTCTGTCTCTCATTAGAAGAGTTTTAACAGATAACAACCAAACATTACAAAATAAAATATAAGATAAAATGAAAGCCATAACATTTACTATACACAAGGAAAAGTAACGGAAAAGAGCCCCAAGATAGACCCAAGAATAAGAAACTGACTCATTCACACACTCATGAGTCTTGTAAAAATAATAAGCTGAAAGCTGGAATACATTCATAGAGTACCTGGTCAGAACCATTTAGGATAGTTCTTTGGAGGTTTATATGGGCTTTGCTTAGTTGATTTAGAATGTCTTATTTTCCTGATGTCCTCCATAGTCTCTGGCTCTGACACTCTTAAATTCTTTTTCTCCATGGGGTTCCCTGAGCTCTGAGGAGAAGGTTTATATAGAGACATTCAACAAAGTGCTGTGTGCTTCAAGGTCTCCTTCTCTGTGTAATATCTGGTCCCTGTATTTGTTTTCATTGATTGCAAAAGGAAGGTTCTATGATACTGATTAAGTCATTGATCTCTGAGTATAAAGAATATAATTCATAGTCATTTTAAGGTTACCATTTACAAAAACAGTAATATTTTGTTTTACCCTAGTCTCTGGGCTATCTATATTCTCTGGTATTTGGTTGGTCAAACAATATTGTATTTTTACCATCTCATGGACTATATCTTAAGTTAAATCAGATATTGGTTGGTTACTACCAAATATTTGTGTTACCATTGGGCTAAAATATTTTTCAGGATGGGCAGATTGTAGATAAAAGGTTTTATGCTTAGGTTTGTGTTTATATTTCTTTTTTGGTAACCTGCAGGGCACTTTCATATAACAAAGACTCTGAAACACAGTAGTGAAGGCTCTTAGGAAGCACCATCTCATCTTCTCCATGTTCAGTGTGTTGTCTGGGTGTTATCTTCAGCAATGGATCCTTGCTATAATATTATTGAGAGCAACTTATAGACTTGAAAATAACCAGTTTATTTAGGGATTTCCATGGAACCACTTCAGACAAAAACTCAATGGACTACAATCCAGTCCCAGTACTGTAAGCTTCACTTGGTGACAAGAGATGAACACTTGGGAATCTGTTTCACCCTTTATTTATAGACATCAGTAATATCACCTTCATACATTTTAGGAACTTTCCATTACACTATGTTTCCATCACTCCTCTGAAATTTCCTTCGATTATAGCAGTTTTCCTGTATTTTGCACATTAATATCATATCCCTTTCCTCTACCCATGATATACTCCCATTCCCAGTCCATCTTTCCCCAGGCAATCTATAAAACTATTCTATTTCTCCATACCAATGAGATTCATGAGCTGCCACCACAAACACACACACACACACACACACACACACACACACACACACATACACCGCCAAGTTCCTTCCTTTATACCTAAACTCACTAGGTCTGTGGGTTGTAGCTTGATTATCATTCACTTAAGAACTAATATAATGCAATATTTGTCTTTATAGGTATGAGTTACCTCACTCAGGATGATTTTTTTCTCATTTCATCCACATACCTACAAATATTATGATGCCATATTTTTAAAATCTGAGTAATATTCCATTTTGTAAATATACCACAAATTCTTTGTTCATTATTCTATTAAAGGACATTTAGGTAGTTTACAGTTTCTGGATATTATGAACAAAGCCAAAGTAAACATAGTTTGGCAAATGTTCTTGTTGTAGAATGCAGGGTTCTTTGGGACCATGCTTAAGAGCAGCATAGCAGGACTGAGACAGATCAAGTCCCAATTTCCTAAGGAGCATCCATTTTCATAGTGGCTGTAACAGTTGATAGATATTCTTTATACTTTACAAGAATGGAAAAGTGAGGGTTCACCTTAATATCCTCACCAGCATGAGCTTACACTTGTGTTATTGATCTTAGCCATTCTGACAGGTGTAATATGGAATCTCAAAATACTTTTGATTTATATTTCCCTGATGCCTAGGGATGTTGAAACCTTCTTTCAATGTTTCTGAATCATTTAAGTTATATTTTTCGAGAATTCTCTGTTTATATTTGTACCCAAATTTTAACTGAAACATTTGCTTTTTTGTTATCTAATTATTTGAGTTCTTCATATAATTTAGATATTATTCCTATATGAGGTGTAGAATTGGTAAACCATCCTTTCCCATTCTGTAGGTTGCCATTTTATAAGAGACTATTTACTATTTCTTACATAAGCTCTTCAGTTTAATTAGGTTCTGTGTATTAATCATTGATGTTAGTTCCTATGCATGTTGGTGGTTTTCTCAGAAAGTCTTCTCCACTACCATTGAATTCAATACAATTTCCGAATTTCTGTGCTCTGAGTTTCAGTGTATCTAGTTTTATAATGAGCCCTTTCATCCATTAGGAATTGAATTTTATGCAAGGTGATAAATATGTATCTATTTACACTCTTCTACAGGCTGACATCCAATTAGATGAGCATCATTTTTTGAAGACGCAATTTTCCCCATTGCATATTTCTGGCATTTTAGATATCCATATGTGTGTTTATGTCTTGTATTTCAACTTAATTAGATTGTTCAATATGTCTACTGTTATACCAATACCATGTTGTTTTTATTATTCTAGCTCTTTCTTACATATTGAAATCAGGTAGGGTAATACCTCTGAAAGTTCCCTTTTGTTCAGGATAGTTTTATCTATCCTCTTCCCCCCCTTTTTCTATATACAGCTGAGAATTATTATTTTTAAGATCTGTGAAAAACTGTGTTGGAATTTTCATAGAAATTTCAATGAATCTTTAGATTGATCTTGGTCATATGGCCATTTTTTTGCTATGTTAATCCTACAGATCCATGCATATGGGAGATATTTCCATTTCTGATGTATTATTTGTTTTCTTTTAAAAATCTTTTAGGTTTTAAACGTGCAAGTCTTTCACTAGTTTTGTAAGAGTTTTCCCAAGATACTTTATATTGTTGAAATATTTGTGAAAGGTGTTGTTTTCTTAATATTTTTATCAGATCATTTTCCTGTATATATATATATATATATATATATATATATATATATATATATATATACAGAGAGGCCCCTAATTTTTGTGGGTTAAATTTCTAACCAGTTACTGTTTTGAAAGTGTTTATCAGATAAAGTGTTCTCTCAGTGAAATTTTTAGAGTTACTTGTACATATTACCATATCATCTGCAAATAATGACACTGATTTTTCTCTTCCTATTTTTATCCACCATATAGCTGTAAGATATCTTAATCCTGCAGTTAAATCATCAAATACAATGTTCAATAGGCATGGAAAATGAACAACCTGCTTTTTTCTGATTTTAAAGGAATTACCTTGGGTTTCTATTTACTTTGGTGTTGGCTATGGCACTGATGTAAACTACCTTCACTTATTTATCTATACCCACTGTGTCCTTGGTTGCTCAAGAAACATTATTATGAAGGTGTATTGCATTTTGTCAAAGCCTTTTTCTGCAACTAGTGAGATTATCATATATGCATTTTTATTGCAGTTTGTGTATATTTTGGATTACATTTATTGATTTTGTATATTGAACCATACCTGCATCTCTGTGATATAGTCTACTTGATTGATGTTGGTGGATGATCTTTTTTATTGTTGTTGAATTCAATGTATGAAATTTTTCTGCTTTTTTAAATTTTTCTTTTCTTTGCATTTTCATTTACTTTTTACATTTTTTAGGAGCAGGAAGATGTCATGAAATCCCCTCATTCTCACTTATAAATTTTGTGCAGTCAATACCACTGCAAAGGATTCTTTCTAAGCAATAACAGCCTACAACAATGAAGAACATGGACTTTAATATGCTTTTTCAGTGACAGTTCAGTTATTGTATATCCATATGCCCAAGATCTATAGTAGAGACAATGGATATCATTATTTCAGCATAGATCTCTTGAGTATTTTGTATCTATGTTCACAGTGGAAACTGGCTTATAATTTTCTTTCTTTGTTGGATCTATATGGTTTAAGTATCAGGGTAACTGTGGATTAATTAAATGCATGAGGCAAGGTTCTGTCTGTATTTTTTAGAATTCTTTGAAGAGTAGTGCTGGCAAATCTATCCCCTTTTCTGTTTAAGCTAAAAAAAATGTACAGTCTAACTTTACAACCAAAACAATTATCAGTCTCACAAACTTGACTGTTCAAATGTCCTTATGAAGATCTGTTGATGCTATGATTTTTCATAACTACAGTACTGATAATCTGTCCTTCAGCAAATGTCCATTTCAGCATCAAGCTTTTACTGTATGCCCATCTGTGAACAATCTGTCTTTTTTCATTCAGTTTGTTGACCTCTCCCCATGCAGGTGGGATCAGATTTCTGTGTTGTCTGCATTGTTGTCTTTTTGCTTCTATTTCTTTCTTTGTGATGCCTTTCATGTGGAAACTTCTCTTATTTAGATTAATTCTTTATCATCATTTATGGAACACATAGTCTTTCATCACATATGGAAACATAGGCCAAATCTTGTGATTTGCTATCTCAGAGACATCTGAAAAATTCTTTGCTCTGGGCTTGAGGCTTCCATGGCTCTTTATTGTCGTAAATCTCTCTGAAATCCAGCCAACATCTAAGAATTTATGCTTCTTCTGGTGAAAGTACCAGGTAACTTTCTCTTCTGTGCCTTTTTGTCAACTGTATCTTATTCTCGGCCACATTTCTATCAGATGTCCTCTGTCTTCTGCAATGTTAGTAGTTTTTCTTTTTTTTTTTTTTTTTTCGATAACATTGGGAACCAGATGTGAAAATATTTTTTTATTTCTTCAGATGAAATGATGAGGGAAGAACTGTAGCCAAACTTTATGAATAGCTTGAAGTGTGCCAAGAATGTTTCTTTCTTGGCTCTAACTATCTCTAGGCTTGCAAGCTTTTATTTTTCATATAATCTAATATTCCAAGATGACAGATTTGGGCTTTAGATATGCTTGTGATTAGAGTGGTGATGGTGCCAGGTAAGCAATGTTGAGCATTCTCTCACTTTTTACTGTGTGGCTCCCAGAAGCTTTAGACTACTAACCTTGAAGACTATGTTTATAAATCCCTCCACTCTACCTCTGAGCATATATAGATCTATCCAAAGACAGCAGATTTCTATTCAAGCTCATATATACAATTGAGGAATTAACAGGATTGCTCAATAAATCCAAACTCTTGGTTCACCCTCAAGTGCTATGAGAAACATGAAAGTGGTATTATTTGTTCACCAATCTAAAGAGAGAACACTGACTCAAGGTATAAATGAAAATACACTTGATGTAGTCTCAGGTCTCTCAAGGGTTAGGCACATCTTTTTCCCACTGAGGTCAGACCACTCAGTCCTCTGATTTATATGTATTGGAGGTGTCATACCAGGTTGCATATGTTCCATGCTTGGAGGCTCAGTTTCTGAAAGATCTCAGGGTTTCAGGTTAGTTGAGACTGCTACTTTCCCTATGGGGTCAACCTCTTCTTTAGCTTCTTCCAGCCTTTCCCTAATTCAATTGTGTCCCTGACTCCAATCCAATGTTTATGTCTCAGTCAACTGATTGTTTGGCTACTTAGAAGACTGCCGTGCTTGTCTCCTCTCTATAAGCAATCCCAAGTTGGGGCTGTCACTGGACCTCCTTTCCCTCACTCTTCTCCATTTTTGTCCCTGCAGTTCTTTTAAACAGGAACAATTCTAGGTCAGTGTTTTTGACTGGGATGGAGACGACATCACTCTACTTGATGCCTTGTCTCTCTACTGGAGATGAACTCTATAAGAATCCTTTCCCCATTATTGGCCATTTAATCTCCCTTTGAGGCCCGAGAGTCTCTGAACTACAAGGTCTCTGGTATATTCTAGAGTCCCCAACCTTCTAGCTCCAGAGGTTGCCCGTTTCTGTGCATTTTTCTGGCCCTCAGAGCTTTTCTCCTATCTCCCCAGAACCCACCATACCTGATCATGTTCTCCTGTTCCCTCCCTGCTCCCCTATCAATACCCAGGTCCTTTCCTCCTTCTACCTCCTGTGATTGTTTTCTTCTTGCTCCTAAGTGCAATTAAAGCATCCTCACTTGGACACCTCTCTGTGTTAATCTTCAGTTCTCTGGATTGTATCCTAGGTTTTCTGTACTCTTTCAGCTAATATCCACTTATTAGTGAGTGCATACTGTCCATATCCTTTTGGGTCTGAGATACCTCACTCAGGATGATATTTTCTTGTTCTATGCATTTGTCTTCAAAACTCGAGTTTTCCTCATTCTTAATAGCTGAATAGTATTACATTCTGTAAATAAACCACATTTTCTGTATCTATTATTCTGTTGAGGGACATCTGGATTGTTTCCAACTTCTGACTTTCACAGATAAATCTACTGCAAACATAGTAGAGCACTTACCCCTGTAGCATTATTACACATCATTTGGGTATATGTCCCAAAGTGGTATAGCTAGGTCTTCAAATGTATCTACTTCCAAATTTCTGAGGAATGTCAGATTGATTTCCAGAGTAGTTGTACCAGATTGTAATCCCACAAGCAATGACGTATTATTCCTCTTTCTCCACAACATCAGAAACATGTCCTGTTACCTGAGCTTTGATCTTAGCCATTCTGATTGGTATAAGGTATAATCTCAGGATTGTTTTCATGTGTATTTCCCTGATGACTAAGGACTTTGCACTTTTCTTTAAGAGCTTCTTAGCCATTTGAGATTTCTCTCTTGAGAATTCTGTTTAGCTTTATAACCCATTTTTGATTCGGTTGCTTTGTTTTTTGGTGTTTAGCTTCATGAGTTCTTTTTATACTTTGGATATTAGCCCTGGAACAGATATGGGGTTAATTAAGATTTTTTCACAATTTATAGGTTGACAATTTGCCTTATTGACTATATTCTTTGTATTACAGAAGCTTTTCAGTTTCATGAGGTTCCCTTTATCAATTTTGATTTTAGAGCCTGAGCTACTGTGTTTCTGCTTAGGAAATTCCCCAAACTCCCATGCCAATGTGCTCTAGGCTCTTTCCCACTTTCTCTTCTATTAGATTCAGTTTATATGATTTTGTGTTGAGGTTCTTGATCCACTTGGACTTCTTGTGCAAGGTGACAAATATGAGTCTATTTTCATTTATCTACATACAGACTGTCAGTTAGACCAGCACCATTCATTGAAGATGCTTTCTTTTTCTTTTTTTCTTTTTCTTTTTCTTTTTCTTTTTCTTTTTCTTTTTCTTTTTCTTTTTCTTTTTCTTTTTCTTTTTCTTTTCATTATATATTTTGGCTTTATCATCAAAGATCAAGTGTCCTTAAGTGTGTGGGCTTATATCTGAGCCTTCAATTCCATTGACCAACCTTTCTGTCTCTGTACCAATACCATGAAAATTTTATCACCATTGCTCTGTAGGACAACTTTAGGTCAAAAATGGTGATTCCCTCAGAAGTTCTTTTATTTTTGAGAATTGTTTTTGCTATCCTGTTTTTTTTTATTCTACATGAAATTGAGAATTGTTCTTTCCATGTCTGTGGAGAATAGTGTTGGAATTTTGATGGAGAATGTGTTGAATCTGTAAATTGATTTTGGCAGGATGGCCTTATTTTTATAATGGTAATCCTATCAAACCATTATCATGGGAGACCTGTCAATCTTCTGGAGTCTTCTTTGATTTCTTCCTTGACAGACTTGAAGTTCTTGTCATGTAGCCTTTTCACTTATTTGGTTAGAGTTACCCCAATATATTTTATATTATTTGAGATTATTTTGAAACTTTTTGTTTCCCTTTTTCCTTTTTCATCCTGTTTATCATTTGTATAAGGAAAGGCTGCTGATTTGTTTGAGTTAATTTTATATCCAGCCACATTTTTGAAGTTGTTTATTAGCTGTAGAAGTTCTCTGGTAGACATTTCAGGATTTGGTTATGTATACTTTTATATTATCCACAAATAGTAATACCTTGATTTCCTTTATGCCAATTAGTATCCCCTTGATCTCTTTTGTTGTGTAGTTGATCTAGCTAGAATTTCAAATACTATTTTGAATAAATATAGGGAGAGTGGGCAGCATTGTCTTGTCCCTGATTTTGGAGGATTGTTTAAAATATCTTTCCATTTTATTTGATAATGGCTGATGGTTTGTTGTGTAATGCTTTTATTATGTTGAGGTACGGGCCTTGAAATCCTTATTTCTCCAATGCTTTTAACATGAAGCAGTGTTGTATTTTGTCAAATGCTTTGTCTGCATCTAACAAAATGATCATGTGTATTTTTTTTTAGTTTGTTTATATAGTGAATTGCATTAATGGGATTTTCATGTATTGAACCAACCTTGCATCCCTGGGAAGATCATGGTGATTAATGGTTTTGATGTGCTCTTGGATTCAGTTTGCTAGAATTTTATGGAGTGTTTTGCATTGATATTCATAAGCAAAATCGTTCTGAATTTCTTTTTCTTTTTGCGTCTTTGTGTGGTTTAGTTATTAGAGTGATTATGGCTTCATAGAATGAATTATGTAGTATTCCTTCTGTTTCTATTTTATGGGAGATTTTGAGGAATGTTGGTAATAGATCTTTTTTGAAGATCTGGAAGAATTCATCACTAAAGACATCTGGCCCTGAGCTCTTTTTTGTTTGGGAGGTTTTGAATGACTTCTCTTTCCTTAGTGGATATGGGCCTGTTTAGATAGTTTACCTGATCTTAATTTAGCTCTGGTATCTGGCAGTCATATCTGTCTAGAAAATCATCGAATTTTAATAAGAAAAATAAAATGAGATAAAATATACTATATTTGAGAAGGAGAAGACAAATAAACAGAAAAAAAATAAAAAGGAGCCCGAGAAAAGGCACAAGAAACACATTTAGATCCAGAGATCCACTTGCTTGCACACTCAGGATTCTTTTTTTTTAAAAAACAGAATTTATACTTTATTTTGACTAGTGATGCACATACATATTACTATTAGTTAAAAATAATGCATTGATTATTGAGTGGCCCAAATTCCTTTAGCTTTCTATAGGCTTCTCTGTAGTTTAATTATTGCTACTTAAAACAAGCAATACATTTCTTTTCTCCTATACTTTATGCAATTTGTATCATCTTTTTTTCCTTTTATTCTTTTCTATATTCTTTGTTTACATTCCAAAGGCTTTTCCTTTTCCCAGTTCCCCCCTCTCCATATGTCCCATAAGTCCTCTTTCTCCACAACCTCTCCAGCACCTGTTGTGTCTTGAGTTTTTAATCTTAGCCATTCTGAATGGTGTGAGGTGGAATCACAGGGTTGTTTTGATTTGCATTTCCCTGATGACTAATGATGTTGAACATCTCTTAAGGTGCTTCTCAGCCATCCAAATTTCTTCTGGTAAAAATTCTTTGTTTAGCTCTGTACCCCATTTTTAATAGGGTTATTTGGTTCTTTGGGGTCTAACTTCTTGAGTTCTTTGTATATATTGAATATTAGCCCTCTGTCTGATGTGGGGTTGGTGAAGATCTTTTCCCAATTTGTTGGTTGGCATTTTGTCCTTCTGACAGTATCTTTTGCCTTACAGAAACTTTGTAATTTTATGAGGTCTCATTTGTCAATTCTTGACCTTAGAGCACAAGCTATTGGTGTTCTGTTCAGAAAATATCCCCCTGTGCCCATGTCCTCCAGGGTCTTCCCCAGTTTCTTTTCTATTACTTTCAGTGTGTCTGGTTTTATGTGGAGGTGGTTGATCCACTTGGAGTTGATCTTAGTACAAGGAGATAAGAGTGGGTCAATTCACATTCTTCTGCATGTTGACCTCCAGTTGAACCAGCACCATTTGTTGAAAAGGGTATCTTTTTTTCCACTGGATGGTTGTAGCTCCTTTATCAAAGATCAAGTGACCATATCTCTGTGGGTTCATTACACTGATACAAAAACCACACAAAGATCCTACAAAGAAAGAGAACTACAGGCCAATTTCTCTGATGAATATAGATGCAAAAATACTAAATAAAATTCTTGCTAACCGAATCCAAGAGCACATCAAAACGATCATCCACCATGATCAAGTAGGCTTCATCCCAGGGATGCAGGGATGGTTCAATATACAGAAATCCATCAATGTAATCCACTACATAAACAAACTCAAAGAAAAAAACCACATGGCCATCTCATTAGATACTGAAAAAGTATTTGACAAAATTCAGCATCCTTTTATGCTAAAAGTCCTGAAAAGAACAGGAATTCAAGGCCCATACCTAAACATAGTAAAAGCAATCTACAGGAAACCAGTAGCCAACATCAAAATAAATGGAGAGGAACTTGAAGCAATCCCACTAAAATCAGGGACTAGACAAGGCTGCCCTCTCCATATCTTTTCAATATAGTACTTGAACTTTTAACAAGAGCAATTAGACAACATAAGGAAGTCAAAGGGATACTAATTGGAAAGGAAGACTTCAAACTTTCATTATTTGCAGATGATATGATAATATACGTATGTGACCCAAAAAACTCCACCAGAGAACTCCAACAGCTGATAAACAACTTCAGCAATGTGGCTGGTTATCAAATCAACTTAAGCAAATCAGTAGCCTTCCTGTACTCAAAGGACAAGAAGGCTGAGAAAGAAGTTAGGGAAATAACTCCCTTCACAATAGCCACAAACAATATAATGTACCTTGGCATAACTCTAACCAAACAAGTGAAAAATCTGTATGACAGGAATTTCAAGTCCTTGAAGAAAGAAATTGAAGAAGACCTCAGAAGATGGAAAAATATTTCATGCTCTTGGATTGGCAGGATCAGTATAGTAAAAATGGTCATCATGCCAAAAGCAATCTACAGATTCAATGCGATCCCCATCAAAATCCCAACTCAATTCTTCATAGATCTAGAAAGAGCAATTCTCAAATTCATCTGGAGCAACAAAAAACCCAGGATAGCTAAAACTATTCTCAACAATAAAAGGACTTCTGGGGGAATCAATATCCCTGACCTCAAGCAGTACTACAGAGCAATTGTGTTAAAAACTGCATGGTACAGCGACAGGCAAGTAGACCAATGGAATAGAATTGAAAATCATCCATTTTATCTAAATTTTCCAGTTTTGTTGAGTTTAGCCTTTTGTAGTAGGATCTGATTGTGTTTTTTTTTATTTCTTCAGTTTTTGTTATGTTTCCCATTTCATTTCTGATTTTGTGAATGTGGATACTGTCTCTTTGCCCTTTAGTTCATTTATCTAGGTGTATATCTCTCTTGCTGATTTTCTCAAAGAAGCAGCTTTTAGCTCTGTTGATTCTTTGTATCATTCTCTTTGTTTCTATTTGGTTGATTTTGGCCCTAAATTTGACTATTTCCTGCCTTCTACTCCTCTTGGGTTTGTTTGCTTCATTCTGTTATAGGACTTTCAGGTTTGCTGTTGTTAGTTTAGGATCTCTTCAATTTGTTATAAGAGCACTTAGTGCAATCAATTTTCCTCTTAGCACTGCTTTCATTGTGCCCAAAAATGTTTGGGTCTACTATGTCATCATTTTCATTGAATTCTAGAAAGGCTTTAATTCCTTTCTTAATTTTTTCCCTGGCCAAGTTGTCATTGTGTAGAATGTTGCTCAGCTTCCATGGGTATGTGGGTTTTGTGTTGTTGTTGTTTTGTTGTTGCTGTTGTTATTGAAGTTTAGCTTTAGTCCCTGGTAATCTGATAGGATGCATGGGGTTACTTCAGTCTTTTTGTATCTGTTAAGGGTTGTTTTGTGCCTGATTCTATGTTCACAAGATATGGAGACAGTATCATGAGGAGCTGAGAAGGATATTCTTTTGTTTAGGGTGAAATCTTCCATAGATATGTGTTAAATTCATTTGGTTCATAACCTCTATTAGTTTCATTGTGTCTCTGTTTAGTTTCTGTTTCAATGATCTGTCTATCATTGGGAGTGGGGTATTGAAGTCTCCCACTATTACTGTCTAGTGTGTTTTGAGATTGAGTAAAATTTATTTTATGAATGTGGCTACTCTTGCATTTTGGCGTTAGATGTTCAGAACTGCAACTTTCTCTTGTTGAATTTTTCCTTTGATGAATATGAAGTGGCCATTCCCATCTCTTTTCATAACTTTTAATTGAAAGGGTTTTTTATTGGATATTTGAATGGTAATTACTTCTTGCTTTTTAGGTTCATTTGCTTTGAAGACCTTTTTCTGTGCCTTTTATGCTGATGTAGTATCTGTCTTTGCTATTGAGGTTTGTTGCTTGTATGCAGCCAAAGTGCTTCTTCCTGTTTTCTTATCCAGTCTGTTAGTTATGTCTTTTTATTGGGGAAATGTGTCCATTGACATTGAAAGATATTAAAGTCAGATGATTGTTAGTTCCTTTTATGGTTGTTGTTATAGGTATAGGTTATAGGTTTGTGATTCTCTTCATTTGGACTTTTGTGAAATGATTAATATCTTATTTTTAATTTGGTGCATGTTTCATTTTTAAGTTGGAGTTTTCCTTCTAGAATGCTCTATATGGCTGGATTGATAGATAAATATTGTTTTAAATTTGTTTTGTCAAGCAATATTTTGGTTTCTCAATCTATGATGATTGAGAGTTTTACAGAGTATTGTACCTGGGGCTGCCATTGTGTTCTAGTAGGGTCTGTATGACCTCTGTCCAGGCTCTTCTGGATTTTAGAGTTTCTGTTGGGAAGTCTGGTATAATTCTGATAGGTCCGGCCTCAAATAGTACGTGTTCTTTTTTCCTTACAGCTTTAATATTCTGTCTATTTTCTTTGAATTTAGTATTTTGATTATTATGTGACTGGAAGTTTTTTTCTGGACCAATATTTTTGTGTCTTGTAGAATTTTTGTACACTTATGGTCATCTCTTTAGGTTGGGGACATTTTTTTTTATGATTTTACTAAAGATATTTTTGGATCCTTTGATCTGGGAATCTTTGCTCTTTTCTATTCCTATTTTCCTTAGGCCTGATCTTTTCATTATGTCTGGCATTTCATGGATGTTTTGGGTTAGGAATTTTGTTTTAATTTTATTTGACTTCTATGTCAATATCTTCTAAGGTATCTTCTATGCCTGATTTTTCTCTCTTCTATCTCTTTATTCTTTTGTGATACTTGTGTCTGTAGCTACTGATCACTTTATTAGGTTTTTCATATCCATGGCTGCAACCATTTTTGATTTATTTATTATTTCTACTTCCACTCTTAAGTCTTGGACCTCTTTGTTTAATTCCTTCTCCTGTTTTATTGTGTTTTCCTGTATTTATTCAAGGGATTTATGTATTTATTTTTTTAATCTTTAAGGGCTTCTACCTGTTTACCTGTGTTTTCCTGTATTTTCTTCAGTGATTTATTTATATCCCTCTTCAAGGACTATATTATCTTCATAAGATAGGATTTAGGTCATTATCATGATTTCAGGGGTTTTGAGGGGGGTATCCAGGTTTGCTGTGGTGGAAGAAAGGTGCCAATGTATATTGGCTTCTGTTGCTTATGGTCTTGTGCTTGCCTTTTGCCATTTGGTTAACTCTGGTGTTAACTGGTTTGGGTGTCTCTATCTAGAGTCTACTTTCTGTGTTCCTGGGTTGCTGCAGGCCTCTTTGGAGACCTGTGGCTCTGATTGCAGCAGATCTCCTGAAAGGCCTTCAAACTATGGATCTTTCAGAGGGGTATTCACACAGATGATCTGTTGCCCTGGTGGTAGCAAATATCCTAGGAAGCTTTCAGACTGTGGGATCTGTTGTCCTTGGTGCAACAGATCTCCTGGAAAGCTTTAAGAAGATGGGGTCTATAGAAGTCCAGACATATGTATGATCTGCCCTGGTGGAAGATGTAGGCCAGAAGGGAGGTAGAGTTTGTATTGAGGGTTTGGGTCCTGAGTTCACTGGGATCCTTGGGGATTCCAGCTGCTGTGTTTATTTGGAAGGCTCCCTTATCTATTACCCTGGGTGAAGTAGATCTCCTTGGAAACCTTTGGAGTGTAGGATCTTCAAAGTGGCCAAGAAGCTGATGATCTGCTCTGGCAGAAGGCACAGTTGGGAAGGGAGGTGTAGTTGGAGCAGAGGGGATGGGGCCTGAATCCACTGTGCTCCTCAAGCTTCCCAGCTTCTGTGGTTATTTGGGACGCTATTGACCTGGATGCAGTAGCAACTCCACTGTGGAATTTTCAGAGGGGAAGACAAGCTGATGATCTGCCCTCTAGCATACTTAAATTACTATTTATTCAATTACATACATATACAAAATCACTTACAGAGACTTAAAAAAATATAAGCATATTAATTCAAAAGTACTCACTGAAAAATAATAGAATTTTTCTTGAAATCCATAAGGATGCACATAACCTACTCTTTAGGGAGTAATATACAGCCATTAACAACCACATTCTATAATTGAAGACTACCAACATACCTCATCTCATCCACTACTCTTTTTAATACCATAGTTGCCAAGGGAGCAGTCTGCAAGAACAAGTAACCCAATAGTTTTTGAGAAATCACAGTTTATGTTATTCAAGTACAAGGATCAATTCAAATCTTCAATTGACAAGATAGGTCATTCTATAGAAATGGCTTAATCACCAGTTTAATATTTTTTCCTACCTGTCCGGATAGAAAAATCAATACCTGCCCTGATAGAAAACTCTATTTTATCTTCAAGAAAACAACTAAGCATACTGCGAATCCAATGATTATTAGTATATAGACTTGGGTGGGCTTTGATAAATAATACTTAAAAAAGGTTTCAACAAATACAATTTGAATGTGACATTTCTTGGCTGAATAAAAACTCATAACTGATGGTTACTAGTAAACTCTCTCCTACTTGCTGTTGTCTTATGAACTGATTTTGAAGTTCACCTTCTCAGACACTTTCCGCTTTGATATGTTTTTTTTAAGTGGGGGGGGAGGCAGATGTAAAAGAATATATTATTCTCCTGATGTAATTTTCATCTCAGAAGCTTATTGTTGAATAGGCTCATGCTTTCTACTTCTTTCTGAATTCTGACTGGTTTGTTCAACTCAGCTTTTCTAGTTTAAACTCCTCTCCAAGCTGACCTGTTCAATCTGGCTCTTCCCAGCCACTCACAAAATTGCTCTGTTTTTGTTCAAACTAACTTTGGCATTTGTTCTAATCTTCTGGGTCCTTATTCTTGGCCGTCAACAGCCTCTGCTGACCTACCATGAACTGCATGAACTTACAAATGAACTCAACTCTAAGGTACCTACATTCACTGCACCGACTCCAAACTGACTCAACTGAACTGACTCTCTCTCCTCTTCCTGTACTGTTCTTAAACTGATTTTTTTCTCAGAATTGGGTATATCCTATCTATGACACATTCTCTCAAATCTTCTGATTCCTCATTTTGTTAAAAGTATGTACTAAAGGATTTCCAACTGAGAGATTAAAGGTAAGTATTAAGGGTGTGTCTATATGTTCCAGCCAGATGACACAGACCTAGGTATTCAAATGTGATCCCTTGTCAGAGCAGCCATGTTACTAGATTAAAATTCCTCTACAAATTTTATTTTAAATTGTTACCAGTAAGTAGCACTTTTCCATGACCTCTGTTTCAGCTTCTGATACAAGGTTCTTGTATTACTTGAGTTCCTACCCTGACATGTCTCAGTGACCAATTGTTAAATCAAAATGTAAGTGAAATAAACCTTTCCCCACTCCAATAGCTTTTGGTCATAACAATAGAAAGTCTCACAAATCAACCAGTCAATCAATAAATATAGTGTTGCAATATTTTTAATTAAGTATATCAACATTTATGTTCCTTCCTTTTCTTACTTCAATCACTATGATGTACCCATCAGCTTTCTCTCAAAATACTGTCCTCTTTTTCTTTAATTATTACACTTATATGCACACATGCCTAAATATACAAATATAACCTGTTCAAGTTATTTAGTATTACCTGTCAGTACATAATTTTAGTGATGATCATTTGTTATTGGGTATTCAGTTTGATGGTTCATTACTAAGGAAAAATGTTTCTCCACTCTCAGCAGTTCTCAATTGCCTGTATTTGTTTTCCCTTAGGAGATATCTCCCTCCAGCTTAACATGTATAATACTGTAATTATTGCAGGCAAGAAACACTGTCACCTTCAGTGAGCCTCTTTCATTGAGTAGGTCTTCCTATCTCTATTAACTTGATCAAGTCAGTCCCTACAGTAAAAAACAGAGTTTTGTCTCATAGTAATTCTAGATTGTTTTAAGTCAGTAATTACCAATCAGGTAATTATAGCCCAAAATCGGAACACTGAAACATTGCATTTTTATATCCTGATGAAAATATAACTATTATCCCTTTTTCTGACTATTTAAATTCATAATTTGGGCAGAATGTTAAAATATAAGGAAGAAACTGGCAATGGAATAAACAATAATGAAATCTTCATAAGAAAATGTTTAATTTTCTGTATTGGCATTCAGAATGAATGCAAATATGGCAAAATTTCATTAGTCAATTAAGTGATATATGTTTTGTCTATATTTAGTTATAAAAGCTGACACTTCTTGAGGTCTTGAAATTTAGATTGACTGTATGCCCTGTGGCCACTGAAGTTTAGATCCATGCTGTTTTCTGTTAAAAACCAAGCTTTTCCTCACAGCATTTCTATACATGACAGCTATCAATTTGCATACACAGTTCATAATCATAGTGATATCTTTTCAAACATTTTGCTTTTAGATGCATTTTTTGTAAATTTCAGTTAACCTAAATGACTCTTTAATTTAGGTAATTAGCATTCGTATATTGAGTGTGACAGTCTATAAAAATGTATCTTGTTGTGAAAGGTTGCATACAAATTGTTCTGCCATGGATTTGTATTGTTAAAATTTCCTTTAAATATGTACATAAGGTTTATTTTATATTTCTTTTACCTTTAAAATTTATTCTTAAGGATCATATTTTCACATTTCATTTTGATATTTTAGATATTTTCAATATTTTAGCATTTATGATTATAGTGCTGTATATTATATTTGGGATTTATGGGTACATTTAGTTCATGGATGAAAAATATGCCTATTTGTGTATTCCAGCCTGATAAATTTACTGATAAGTATATATTCATTTTATGCTCCTTAAGTAAATACAATTTATATTTAATCAATATTTTATTCATTTCTAGACCATAAAAATAATATATTGTTTAAAATATTTCCATCACTATTCATAATTTCCAGTTGGACTGAATTTTTCTCAGCCATATTTTGTCATGATTCAATAAATAATGTAGCCTATAGTTCTAAAGCTAATTGGTGCCCTAATTTGCACAGCTTTGGACTTGAACTGATAAGGGCAACACAATGATGACACAATTATCATAAAACTTGACTCAAATGGACTGTCTTTTCAAGCAAGTAGCACCAGCACCAGCCTGGAAATATAAGCAAATTTATTATAAATAGTACAAATGAAAAGGAGGCTTAACTACTTTCTATAGAGAGGTCTTTGTAGAGGCGCAGTGCCAGACGGCAGTCATCTGGGATAAAGAAGCCATATTTTGTACATTATGCAAGTAATAGTTTCATGGTACAGTGACATTGATGTTGTTGACATGACCATACTTATGCTAACAGTAAATAATGTTTGAGGGTTTTATATACTCTCTACACACTGTGAATATTCATTCACTTTCTATGTTCTGGAATAATGTATCGAACATTGAATCAATCTCCCTTAAATATTAGGTAGTATAATAAGAGAAGTCAAATTCATCTGTTTCTGTCATGTACTTTACTTTAATAGCTGTTTTTATTTACTTTTTCATAGCAAGTAAGGTATACTCTATGTCCAGCTTTTTGAGATGGAGGGTAGTCTTATTATCTGAGTTTGTGAAGCTGTAAGAGATATAAGAGAATGTATTTCAGTTGTTATAAGAAGCCTTAAGTCTTTCTAGTTATGTAAACCTGTTGCATACATGCTTCTCAACAGAAAAAAATTGAAGTTAGACAGCTTGTACTATTTTCTTATTGTATCCAGTGAGATTATACAGCTTTAGAAGATTCAGATTATAGTGACTGTACTAATCAGACTTTTCATGACTCTGATAAAATTCTGAAAAAAAAAAAACTTAAGCAAAGTTAGATTTTGGCTGGCAGTTTTAGGTTTCACTTCATTGTCAGTTATTTCAAGGGCAGAGGGAAAGGAAAAAAGAACAGCCAAAGCACACGGTAAAGCCAAGTTGATCAGGTTGTGACCAGCAAAAAGTAGGGAGAGCGACAGATAGGAAAGAGCTGGAAAAAAAATAGTTAGTTTTGGAAATCAAATTTTCAATGCACCAGACTGTAGAAGGTTACATATTCAAATTATAAAAATTACTAATACTATTCATAAACAATTGGTATTAGTATAAAAGAGGTTAATCTGTGACAACAAATTATTTGACTGGTTTTGGTTGATATTTACAAATTGTGTGTGAACAAGAAAATGGTTTTAAACAGTTAAATAGGTTATAAGTTTCCTACAGGTCTTGATTATTTCCCATTTCTCTCCTCTCATGAATTATAGACATTTGACTCTAGAAAACAATTTACCTGCATTACAATGAAGTTTCTTCACATGAATTTTTTTTCTTATAACAGTTTGAAAGTAGTAAAAACCTATGATCTATATATGGACCATTTTTAGAGTAAAGTAAAACATAATGATGCAACCACTTAAAAATGCTAGGGTAATAACATAATAATTAAAATAAATCCGACTGGAAATCTGCTTTGCATAAGCCAAAAAGGTTAATTACATGCTGCTACAGTATAAATGTTTAAAAGTAAGTGATAAAGATATTCGCGTTTATGTAGTTCTATTTTCTAGGATATGTAATCCTGCTTTAATGAAAAGTTTTCGGTCTAGTTTATAATTTGTGATTCATAATAGCAACACTTACACATACTAATTAACTAATGAAAATTTATTGTGTGTTTTGGATGCTTTTAAAAGGAATGTTTTTATCTCAGCATTACACTCTTCTCTCATTTTTTTTTTCTTGTGTGGTGCTCAGATATGTCACAATACCGACATTTAGTATATCTAAGCTATGCAACAATACATATTCAATTATTTCAATAATTGAGTATAACTTTGTGTCAAAAATATCTGTTTCACATAATATGGGAAACATTGAACAAAGGAAAAACTGAATTTTCAATTTTGTGACAATTATCAAAGCAAGCATCTTCTTTCCTGAATAATGGCAGTTTCATTATGCTCACAAAAAGAAAAAGTTTAATTTAAAATTAAGAGCGTTAGATGCACAATAAACACTATGATTATGTATATATATACATATACATACATACACACATATATAATATACATGTATACATGTTATATACCACATACTGTCTGTCTGTCTGTCTATCTATCTATCTGTCTGCTTACCTATCTCTCTAGCTAGCTAGTTATCTAGATATATTTGTGAGGTTTGACTTTGATTCATAGAGATCTGCCTCCCTTTGCCTCTTGAGGGCTAGTATTAAAGTTATACACTCCTACTTCAGCATGTTATCTTTTATTTTACTTCCAGAAAATGAACAGATAAAGTGAATAAAAGGATATCCATTATGATACAGCAGACACTACAGCCTACTTCCACTTCTTCATAGGGCACATGTTACACGGGCCCATTAAATTTTGAATCATCTTTTTCTTAAAATAATTTCAGATTTACAACATTTAAATGTGATTTAAAATAATTAAAACAGAGACAGTATCCAAATTAACAAAATTAGAAATGAAAAGGGGATATAACAACAGAAACAGGAAATTCAAAAGATTATCAGATACTACTACAAAGGCCTATACTCAAAACAACTGGAGAATCTGGAGGAAATGGACAATTTCCTAGACAGATACCAAATACCAAAATTAAATCAGCATCAAGTAGATCAGCTAAACAGTCCCACAACCCCTAAAGAAATAGAAGGGGTTATAGAAAGCCTCCCAACCAAAAAAAGTACAGGACCAGTTGGATTTAGTGCAGAATTCTACCAGACCTTCAAAGAAGACTTAACACCAATACTCTTCAAACTATTCCACAAAATAGAAACAGAAGGGACACTGCCCAACTCATTCTTCAAAACCACAATTATGCTGATACCTAAACCACAAACAGATCCAACAGAGAAAGAGAACTACAGGCCAATTTCTCTTATGAATATTGATGCAAAATACTAAATAAAATTCTTACCAACCGAATCCAAGAGCACATCAAAACGATCATTCACCATGATCAAGTAGGCTTCATCCCAGGGATGCAGGGATGGCTCAATATACAGAAATCCATCAATGTAATCCACTACATAAACAAACTCAAAGAAAAAAAACACATGGTCATCTCATTAGATGCTGAAAAAGCATTCCACAAAATTCAGCATCTTTTCATGCTAAAAGTCTTGGAAAGAATAGGAATTCAAGGCCCGTACCTAAACGTAGTAAAAGCAATCTACAGCAAACCAGTAGCCAACATCAAAATAAATGGAGAGAAACTTGAAACAATCCCACTAAAATCAGGGACAGGACAAGGCTGCCCTCTCTCTCCATATCTTTTCAATATAGTACTTGAAGTTCTACCAAGAGCAATTAGACAACATAAGGAAGTCACAGGGATACAAATTGGAAAGGAAGAAGTCAAAGTATCATTATTTGCAGACGATATGATAGTCTACTTAAGCGATCTCTATATCTTTTCAATAGAGTACTTGAAGTTCTAGTGAGAGCAATTAGACAACATAAAGAAGTCACAGGGATACAAATTGGAAAGGAAGAAGTCAAAGTATCTTTATTTGCAGACAATATGATAGTTTACTTAAGCGACCCAAAAAACTCCACCAGAGAACTTTGAAAGCTGATAAACAACTTCAGCAAAGTGGCTGGTTATAAAATTAACTCAAGAAAATCAGTAGCCGTCTTGTACTCAAAGGACAAGCAGGCTGAGAAAGAAGTTAGGGAAATAACACCCTTCACAATAGCCACAAACAACATAAAGTACCTTGGCAAACAAGTGAAAGATCTGTATGACAGGAACTTCAAGTCCTTGAAGAAAGAAATCAAAGAAGACCTCAGAAGATGGAAAAATATTTCTTGCTCCTGGATTGGCAGGATCAATATAGTAAAAATGGCCATCTTGCCAAAAGCAATCTACAGATTCAATGAGATCCCCATCAAAATCCCAACTCAATTCTTTATAAATCTAGAAAGAGCAAGTCTCAAATTCATCTGGAGCAACAAAAAACCCAGGATAGCTAAAACTAGTCTCAATGAAAAATGGACTTCTGGGGGAATCAATATCCCTGACCTCAAGCAGTACTACAGAACAATTGTGATAAAAACTGCATGGTATTGGTACAGCAACACGCAGGTAGATCAATGGAATAGGATTGAAGACCCAGAAATGTACCCATAGACTTATGGTCACTTGATCTTTGATAAAGGAGCCACAACCATCCAGTGGAAAAAAGATAGCCTTTTCAACAAATGGTGCTGGTTCAACTGGAGGTCAACATGCAGAAGAATGTGAATTGACCCACTCTTATCTCTTTGCACTAAGATCAACTCCAAGTGGATCAAGGACCTCCACATAAAACCAGACACACTGAAACTATTAGAAAAGAAACTGGGGAAGACCCTGGAGGACATGGGCACAGGGGGAAAGTTCCTGAACAGAACACCAATAGCTTATGCTCTAAGATCAAGAATTGACAAATGGGACCTCATAAAATTACAAAGTTCCTGCAAAGCAAAGGACACTGTCAGAAGGACAAAACAGCAACCAACAAAGTGGGAAAAGATCTTCACCAACCCCACATCCGACAGAGGGCTAATATCCAATATATACAAAGAACTCAAGAAGTTAGACCCCAAAGAACCAAATAACCCTATCAAAAAATGGGGCACAGAGCTAAACAAAGAATTTTCAACAGAAGAAATTCGGATGGCCGAGAAGCACCTTAAGAGATGTTCAACATCATTAGTCATCAGGGAAATGCAAATCAAAACAACCCTGAGATTCCACCTCACACCAGTCAGAATGGCTAAGATTAAAAACTCAAGAGACAACAAGTGCTGGCGAGGATGTGGAGAAAGAGGAACACTCCTCCACTGTTGGTGGGATTGCAAAATGGTAAAACCGCTCTGGAAATCAGTTTGGCGGTTCCTCAGAAAATTGGGCATGTCACTTCCAGAGGACCCTGGCATACCACTCCTGGGCATATACCCAGAGGATTCCCCTGCATGCAATAAGGACACATGCTCCACTATGTTTATAGCAGCCTTGTTTATAATAGCCAGAAATTGGAAGGAGCCCAAATATCCCTCAAAGGAGGAATGGATACAGAAAATGTGGCATATTTATACAATGGAATACTACTCAGCAATTAAAAATAATGAACTCATGCAATTTGTAGGTAAATGGTTAGATCTGGAAAATATCATCCTAAGTGAGTTAACCCACTCACAAAAGAATACACATGAAATGCAATCACTTAAGTGGATATTAATGAGCCCAGAAGCCCTAAATACTCAAGGCACAATTAGCAATTCAAATGACTCCCAAGAAGAAGAAAGGAGAGGACCCTAGGCCTGTAAAGATTGGATCCAGTTTTGTAGACCCAGAACAGAGAAATCGTGGGGGCGGGAATGATTGGGGAATATTTGGGGTGGAGAGGAATTATGGGACATATGGTGGGGGGGAACTGGGAAAGGGGAATGCCTTTGGAATGTAAACATAGAATATAGAAAATACAACTTAAATTAAAAAAATAATTAAAAAAATATAAATATTCTAGATGTGAACTGGTAAGAAAATCCAGAATTTGGCAACATCTATGTGTTCTGTGTGTTTTTTGACAATTTTCATATGTCAGACTTTTAACTATATCTGCTTTTCATTTTTGCAGTGATTGCTAATTTATATTAATTAAATCTATTATATTTTGTATGTAACAAGCAATTAAAAATAGCAATATAATTTTAATAATAAATATTTTAACACTACAAAATCTGATCCAAAATCTGAGCAGCCACATTTGCTGTAGATATAAAGGGAGGAGGGGGAGGTGATGTGTTTATAAAAAGATAAAGAGCTATAAGATATGTTCTATGGGGTTGTGGTAAAGTGGGGGGAATGGGATGTCTTAGTAGACCCATGTAGAGGCACCTCTTTCCCATGAGGGACCAGCCACATGATGTATAGTATATGTATATTATAGAATAGAGTTTATTCAGGGCATGGGGAGGGGAGTTAAGAGGGTAGTAGAGACAGAGAAATGCAGAGAGAGAGAGAGGTAGAGAGAGAGAGAGACAGAGACAGAGACAGAGAGACAGAGAGAGACAGAGAGACAGAGACAGAGAGAAAAAGACAGAGACAGAGACAGAGACAGAGACAGAGACAGAGACAGAGGGAAGGAAGAAGAACACCACCACGAAGGAAGAAGAAGAAGAAGAAGAAGAAGAAGAAGAAGAAGAAGAAGAAGAAGAAGAAGAAGAAGAAGAAGAAAGGAAAAATACAGGCCAGCCATGATCCTGAGTATGTGGAGAAAGGGGGGGAAGGGAGTGAGGAGAGAGAGCAAACAAGAGGACTAGAGGGAACAAGAGAGCAAGAAAACAAGAGAGGGAGGAGGAAGCAAGTAGCCCTTTTCATAAGTCAGACCTATCTGGCTATTGCCAAGTAACTGTGGGGAGTTTAGACTGATTGCTAACTTTAGGGAGAAACAAAAATATAGCTATCATTTTGTATTTCACAAGGCTTGATTAATACCAGAGAATTGATATGAATCCACATTTATTAATATACTCCCTGTGGTCTAATTAAAATACTTCATATAAACTATTTTATAGCATGGCAAATAAAGAAATTAATAACTTGATTTTTCTGTGAGGCTCAGATTTTAATATTGCTCAGGGTAAATTTTTAATATGCTTTAGGGTAAACTTTTTGATATGGATTGAGGTGAAATTATCTTGATAATTATGAGGGGATTGATAAAAATCTATGTTTGTTCCTGTATTATAATATTTGAATTCACTAGACAGTTTTTCATAAAATAACAATGCAACTGGGATATGGCCCATAACTCCTGCTAGTACATTCATTACTGCCACAAATGCTGTGGAGAATTTTGTGTAGGCCCTTGTTTCTAGTCTTGTACCTGCTTACACAGCAGAGTACATATTTATTTTGTTTGTTTTGGGGCTTATCATTTATCACTTGCAATAGTAAAACTGTTATTGTGTTTCTGCTGAGATTTCCAACACAGTCATATTTCTTCATGTACTTGGCTATCAAAGACATTTTGAAGCCTCGATCAAAGCATAAACCTCATATAAAACATGAAATAGACAAATCTACAGAAATAATTATACTCGATAATTTTGGAATGCTTATTGTATATTGGTATTAATTTAGTTGCTGAACAAAAATATAATATGATTAAATTTAATTGTTTCTATAATCATTAAGTTGGTTCTACTACCCTTATTTTAAAGAATGTCTGAAATCTAAAGGGTTAAAACATTGTAATTCATGTTAGTCTAGCACAGGAAACTCTCATGTTTACAAATATCATAACATTAAGTGCATTACGTTTTCGAGTGTCCTGTTTTTAAAAACAAGTTAAGTTGAAGTGCAGGCATATATTTTTCTGAATGTACATTAATCAGGGTTCAAACTCCTGTGAGCCCACCATACTAAAGGTAGTGTAAAGGAGGGTTATTAGATATGGGGAAGTAGAAATTGTTCTTTGGGATGATTGCAAACTTTGTTGTTCTAAATTCAGTCCACTAACAAATACCAAATGTGAATCAGCAATTGGAGACTAGTTCACTTGTCACACACATCAACAGGGCAATTCAATCCAGAAGAAACTGTGAGGCTAGCCAACTGGCTAGAGTCCTATGAAGTGACAAGAAACCACAGCAACCTCACAAGAAGTTCTTTAACAAGTTTTTCTCTATGAAGTCACTACAAGGGAAGCTCAGCAACACAATGTAAGGCAAGCCAGAAACTAATACTTGTGTTACTTCTGGGAAGACCAGTGAGGTGGAGAAATTCAAATCAATGTGCAAGCTTCCATTGTCTGTGGGGTCATGTTTATATTCTTTCTAAATATCATGCATACTGTTTTTATTTCTGCTAAGCAAAACATCCTTACATTTCGGCCGACTTCACTAAAATATTCTTTCACATGTCTCCTTTAGCAAAGCATTCTTTTACCTGTGTGTCCCAGGAAAACATCATTTGACATAATTAACTTTCCAAAGAAGCCAGAAGCTTCCATTTCATTGATCTTAACAAATATGTAGGCATTAGTATTAAAAGGAACAACAAAGAAAAAACATTAATGAAAAACATGTTTTCCTGAAAATTTTATATAGAATGAATAGATATCAATTTTAAAATGGGAATATAAAAACTAAAATATTTTCTTCTGAGTAGTAAGTTAAAATGAATAACATTTCTGTCAAAGAAGTCACAACAAAAATTAAAAACAAAACAAAACACAGAAAGCTCCATAATTCAAGTTTCATTGTTACTTGAGTTTACTTGAGTTCTTGAATTTACTACTATATAATGATGATTTTTAGGCATCTTCATAGAATATTTTGAGCATTTTATGAATTCTATGGAACTGGTTTGGTGCTAGAATGTTTTTGATACTAAGCATCGCATTACTAAGTCATGAAAAGAGAGAATAATGTCAAATGAAAATTATACATTGAAATAATCTAAATTGATGAGATATTTTTAGATATTTCAAAATATGAGTTTATGGTTGTGTCTGCAATAGATAAAACAAACTGAAATTAGAAATATAAAATAGTGACAAAATTATATAACATTAAAAATTACATTATTAAATACTAGGTTGTAGAAATTAAGATCTGCCCTAAAATGTGATATTTTATATTACTTAAATCTCTGTAGATTTATACTCATACACACACACGGGTACACACATACACACACACACACACACACACACACACACACACATATATATATATATATGTACATATGTTATATATATATAACAGAAAATACTTTTAAAAATCTCTCTTACAATGTGAATGCATTTCTTGGTTGATTTGTAATACATTAAAATAGGAATATTAGAGGAGACAATTTTAAGTATTAAGTAACTCCCTTACAGATAGGTGAAAATCTAATGTTGTAATCATGTATAATACATTAACCAAATTAAAATAAAACAGAGAAATCTTTTGATAAAATATTGACATAGGCTGTTAAGTAACATTAATGTTGAAGAACAAATCTTTTAAAATGTTTATAGTCTTAAAGAGAGGACACTGATACATTTTAAAACCTCTTTTAGTGTCTTAATAGCCAGATGCGAAACTGATGTATATAAAATATATAAAAGCAGTTGTACATGTGTTCTCTCACAGATAAGATTCTACCTTGGGTTGCCCTCTTATTTCCAAATGGTTGCTCTGTTATATTTTTAAAACACAAAGCCCATTTGAAGTTCACTGTAAAAGGGGAAGAAAACAATATGGGATCAAGTACTTGAAAGGGTAGAATTCTTTGCAATATGCCAAACAAGTAAAAGGAAATTATAATGGGAAGAGAAAAAAAAAAGACCATGGTTTCCACATAGTGTGAATATTATACTGAAACAGAGTGCCATCTTATTCCAAGTATCTCTTATAAATTTTGTGCTCAGTAATGTTCCAGTAAATATTCCTTCTTCATTTAACTCATATACCATTTGTAACATTAATGCAAGTTAAAAGTTAGAAAAGGTATAATTTGCCTATATTTCTATAGTTAAGTTTTAACTCATATACATTGTAATTGCATGAGCAATGCTGAAACTTGGAACATATAAATTAGCATATTTAACATTGTCTTACCTTAAATTTAATATGAACTGTAAGAAAGTAATCTGTTGTAGATATTTAGTATGTATTATCGTTCCCTATGTCCATTCAGCAGTTAATTTCTTAAGAGTAAATAACCTGAGAAGATGAACTATTTATCAAAATGCCTCTGCCCTTATTGGGATATAGAATTTTAGTAAATGGATTGTGCTTACACTACTGGCTTTTGTGTTATTAATAAAATCTTTCATGCTGGGGGGTGGTGGCGCATGCCTGTAATCCCAGCACTCTGGGAGGCAGAGGCAGGCAGATTTCTGAGTTTGAGACCAGCCTGGTCTAAAGGGTGAGTTCCAGGACAGCCAGGGTTATACAGAGAAACCCTATCTCGAAAAAACCAAATCCAAAACAAAAAAACAACAAAAAAAATCTTTCAATAGAATTTTCTCTTCTTAGGTAGTTACAACCCTCATATAAAAAGCTCTTAATAAAATGAGAATTGGAGTATTTCTTTCAGTAAGATTGAATAAATTTAAATTGCTAATTTGTATTTATTATGTATATAGTGCTTTATTCAAAATTTCCACATTCCATCTCCTTTAGCTCCTTCCCTATCCCATTACCACTTTCCTGTTCAGATTAGTATACTATTGCTTAGGTGTTCTCTCTCTGTCTCTGTCTCTGTCTCTGTCTCTCTCTGTCTCTCTGTCTCTGTCTCTGTCTCTGTCTCTGTCTCTGTCTCTGTCTCTCTCTCTCTCTCTCTCTCTCTCTCTCTCACACACACACACACACACACACACACACACACTCAGCATTTGATCTATGCTTATCTCTATTCAGACTTGCAAAAGCTCCAAAAGCAGCTTCTCAGCAATGTAATGTTCAGAGAAGCTCATGTTTAGGGTATAAATATAGTTAGAAGGCAAGTGGATATTATGACTATTTAGTGTAATAAAAATAGCAGGCTCTACACTAAGGCCTGTCATTTCTGCAATCTAGAGCTTTGGATGACAATTATAGTATCAGGTGTGGAATTTCCTACTGTGAAGCAAACCTTAAATCCAATTAGAAGGTAGTTAATTACTCCATAACAATTGTGCCGATATTGCACCAGTGGAAACATCTTGAATAGCATACTGGTATTGTGACATGCAGAGTCTAGCACTGGGTAAGATCAGTGATAACTTTTCTCTTCCTGCAGTCTGCATAGTGCCTATGAAAGTGCTAACTATGAAAGTTAGCCAGCAAGGAAGAAGCTTAACATTCAGTTTGTGATCTGCTTTTTTATACAGTGCAGCCAAAGAGTATGGTATCTCTTTGGTACGTAGATTAGCAAGCAATCAGTGTAGCCTGTTGATGTGGAAACACCTACAGCCTACATGTCCATGTCCATCATCTTACAGGAAACTATTTAAGCCTTGCATTGAAATTTTCATTTAATAACCCCCACATCTTATGGGGGAGGCATTTTCTACTCATTCAGAATAATTCCCCACAAATATTTTAAAATAATATTTTAAATTTACTGGTAAATTTCCAGTTTTTCACACATGATTAGTTTTTGATAACCCAACTCTTACTCTTTCTTCTAAAACATACCCCACCTTCACTCACACTTAACTCTTTCTGTTTGTTTGTTTGTTTGGTTGGTTTGGTTTGGTTAGGTTATTTTTGTTTTGTTTTTTCTTTTTTGTTTTTGTTTTTTTCAAGACAGGGTTTCTCTGTGTAGCCCTGGCTGTCCTGAAACTCACTCTGTAGACCAGTCTGGCCTCGAACTCAGAAATCTGCCTGCCTCTGCCTCCCAAGTGCTGGGATTAAAGCAGGAGTGCACCACCACCACGTCTGCCGCCACCACCACCACTGCCCAGCTCACACTTAACTCTTTAATTCACTATATATATATATATATATATATATATATATATATATATATATATATATATATCTTTCACTTCACATGTATTGAGTTGTGAAATATAGTATTCAATGGAGTTTTTCGTATATCCTTCCTTTCAGTCAGACTCACCAACCCTCTTCTCTGCTTCACTCACACTCCCGTGCTCATATGTGTTCAAGCCTTTCCATCTCTGGTGCTACACTTCCATACATTTATTTTACTTCTAATATATCATTCCTTCTCCTTTAGTGTGTCCTTTTCTCAAATGTCACCTTCTGTTTCCCTCATGGACTACAAGATAAACAGAGAAAATATATAATTTGAAGATAGGATCCACATATGATACATAATATGCAGGATTTTTCTTTCTGGGCCTGAGTTCTATTAGTCAGAATAGTTTTGTCCAACTTCCATTAATTTACTATGAAATTTAATTCTATAAAATTGAGTGATAGTCTATTGTGTTTAAGTAACAAATTTTTCAGATTAACTCATTTGTTGCTGACCAACTAGGTCGATTCTATTTCTTATATATTGTAAATAGAGAAACAATACATATGAATTTGAAAGAGTCTATGTAGTATGATTTAAAATGTCCTCAAGATATATGCCCCAGAGTTGTATAACTGGTTCATATTGAAACTATATAGTTTTCTGAGAACCCATTAAACCGATTGCCATATAGCAGTGTATAAGTTCACCTTGAACATATTTATGCCAGTTTTTTTTTAATTCACATTATTGATAATGGCCACTGTGTTTGTGGTGAGGTGGAACGATTCAATATCTTTGCTTGTGTATAGCATTACATTATATTTGAAATAATATGCTTATTTTGTCATTTATTGGTCAAATTGGGTTACACTTTAATGGCATTACAGAGATGAACAGATGGCTCACACTGTAAAAGTGTTTCCCCAGGAGGTCTGATATTTTGAATTTAATTCCTAGAACCCTAGTAAATAGCACAATCCGTGGTGAGCATTTGTAATCCCAGATTCCCTATGGGGAGATGACAGGCAGAGACACTTAATACACTTGGAAATCCCAAGCATTGTTTAAGACCTTAGATACTTACACCACTTTATGTAAAGGTTATACTTGAATAAAATAAAAATTTTGGAATCAAAACACTATCTAAAATATAACAGTATTGCACTAGTGTTATTCTTTCCTAAATGTCTTCAGGAACATGCTTATTAGAGCTTACAAGATCTTGGGATTATAATATAAAAGATCTTGGGACCCAAATGTAAAGTTGTTATGCGCGGATCACAAAGTCTCAAAGAGACCATCAGGAACCATAAGTTTAATGCAAGCATAGGAGAGTCTTTATTCATGCTCAAGCTTGGAACACAAACCTTCCTGCTGCAACAACGGGATAGGAGAGAGACCCTATGTATAGTGGATAGGGGTTTTTAAAGGAAAAAACAAAAGCAAGTCTTTCCAAGCTTTGGTATTACATGAGAGGGTAAGGGAATGTTTACCTTTAAGCTAAAATGTTTTCAGCACCTGGTTACACCACAAGGAGGGGCCATACATCAAAAAGGAGCATCTTTACCTGGGAATGACTTATGTTTTCTTAGCCTAATCTGTTGTTATCAGCTAGCTGCAGCTGTTTTGCTCTATCTATTTTGCAACTTCCAAGGACATTTCGTGATTTTTTTCCTCAGACATCAATGGTGAGTGACAACCCTCTCTAAGGGCAAGTTAACTTAGAATGGATTCAACTTTATTCTGCTACTTTAATCCCTATATTAGCATTTGATATTGATGGGGTAAAAGGAAACTAGAACTCTAAGTATTATTTTCACTAGATTCCTGGCCTCTTCAATTAGATGATGACCCTACTTGATCCAACCTAATCCATCATTTATCTAGTATATACTTAGGCAAGAGGTCAAGTTACAGGTTCCATAGTAGATTATTTTGAAAGGTTTGCCAAAAAGCCAATCAGCTTAAAATGCTTCCCTCAATTTTGGACAATATAAAACTGTATGTACTCTTTACTCTACCTTTTGCTTTTAGACATTAATCAATCCAACTTTCTACTTTTACTAAATTCATGTTTTTTCAAATTGACTAAAAGTTCTGGATTTAGTTCAATTTGATACAGATTCAGCCAAATATGCCTACATGTTTTCTCAATATGTGGTTCCTCTGGGAGGAACACTCATCCTCTTTCCAACTGTTTCTCTTTCACCAAAGATTTAAGTTATTTCATAAGGCTCTGTTAAAAGCCATCTTTCTCTTGAGAATTTTCCTTGCTTGCATACCAAAAAATAAATCCATTGTTTTTGCACTCCTCTAACAATTTAACTTCTTTGTGTAGTATTTATTTTACTCTAACCTATTCCTTTACATGTCTTCCCCCTCCTCAATATGACACAATTAACCTCAATGACAAAATACAGAGAGATTTGACATTATTTTCTTTTTGCACTAAGAACACAGTTTTATACATTTTACCTATTAAATTAACTGACTGAATTTGTGTAGCCCCACTTTCATTGAGAAACCTTGTGTTTTTAACCTTTCAATCTACTTTATTCTCCAGTCGTCTTTATGTTTCACCACTACCTCTCAGTCTCTGACTTTAACTTCTACCAGGACTGTCTTGCATTCTGGCTTACATATGCATTTATTTTTAGCAAGAAGAATGTGAATTTAAACAAATATTAAGTGGATAGCATCAGAGTCTTTTTTTTTTTTTTTTTTTTTTTACTGAGCAAAATCAAAGTAACTGGATTTATAGGACTAAGTTTAATTTCCCTAAAAATCTTGATAACATTCAATTTCTCTGTGAATGATGATAACATCTGCTCTCATTTTCAAACTTGTATTAAAAATTATGATTTAAACAAGAAAGTAAGTTAAACCATATGCAGTGATTATTAGAAGTAAAGTCACATTTTCATCATTACTGAATTTAAAAAGTAGAGAGACGAGATAAAAACACATTAAGACTCTTCACTGGACTCCATTATCAAATGTTCAAGTGGCTTGAGCAATGTTAAGAACACAAATGTTTTTCCAGCCAAAGTCTACTTCAGAGACATTTTAAACACACCATTCACTTCCTGGAATATCAGTTTTCTATGTTAAAATATTTTCAATTTCATATCCCATTAAGTTAAAAAACACAGGTTATAAGATAAACTTCTATATACACTATTTACACAAAGTTACTAATTTCACTAAGAGTAACATGTCCTAACTTTTCTTTGTTTTTTTCTTTTTCTTTCTTTTTTGATATAGGTTTTTATTGTATTGAAGACTGGCTTGGAATTTAATGTCTAGTTCAGCTTGTTCTTGACTCTAAGGTTTATTTCATCCTCCAAAATTGTAAGATTACAGGCAGGTACCATGATATCCTAAGTCTGTGACATTCTGACTTAAATATAATTTTAGCTGCTCAAGAAGAAATGGAGCCCACTTCATCAAGAGATAAATAAACAGAACAATTACTTTAAAACTAACTCAGTTATAGGTCATTTAACTTCAAATTTAATATTAGATAAACAGCATGTACATTGAACTATCATGTGACTAATGATTTACTGTTTCTGCTACATATTGTAGAAAAAATATTTCTTTCAATTCCTTGATGGCACAGCCATTCCAAAATGTATGTTGTGCTCTCAGGGATTCCTAAGTAAGGTATAGGCAGCAAAGAATTTCCATTCCTTTAATACATTCGTTAGAGAACATAGAAACATTTTAGAAAGAAAATGAGAATATATTCTCCATACTTTTTTATTCATATTAATTTTATTATAAAGATGGAAAATTACTGAATGTACTTTAAAGTAATTCCAATCCCGGATACCAAAGAAATCATATGTAATTCACTTTTATTCTGAAAAGAAGTTTGTCATATTTATTTCTTATTTCAAGGCAAAGTAGAGAGATAAGGACTCCAATTCACCCACAAAAGTTTTCACCCAAAATCTTTCCTGTGGACAAGAAATGCTGGAGCAAAGATGGAGCAGAGACTGAGGGAATAGCCAACCAATAACTGAACCAACTTAAGACTCATCCCACGGGCAAGAACCAATCCCTGACACTATTAATGATTCTCTGTTATGCTTTCAGACAGCAGCCTATTGTAACTGTCTTCTGAGAAGCTCCAACCAGCAGCTGAGTGAAATAGATGCAGAGACCCACAGCTAAACATTGGACTGCGTTCAGAGCATCTGATCCCCCAAACAACTGCAGCTGTGGCTGTCCCTAATATGCACCAACAATGAAAACACAACTCAATTAATACGAACACAAGCTGTACCTTTAGATTGGGCAGATCTATCGCTACAATGCCATTTTCCCCATCTAGGAGACCCCTTATAACTTGTGGTTTCTCCAGGCCACGTGCTTCTGCTCTGCTTTCCTTGTGCCTCCTTCTGAGTCATTCTCTCTCTCTCTCTCTCTCTCTCTCTCTCTCTCTCTCTCTCTCTCTCTCTCTCTCTTTCTTTCTCTTCCCCCCTCCTCCTTCCCATCCCCCTCTTCCTTCTCTTTCTGTCTGTCCTCGTCCTCCTCTTCCTTCTCTCAACTTTCAACTTTCAGCTCCACTGTCCTTTCAGCTGCCCAATCACCAGCTCTAGCTTTTACTTTACAAATTTAAATTAAGGTGGGAAGGAGACTTAGAGGTAATCCCCTGTGTGTTGATTCATTCCTAGTTCACAGCCCCTCCCAGGAGAATAGAAGTAGCATCAAATTATAAATAGACCCAGGGCTATCTGCAATGTATGTTGGTTGAATAAATTTCCCTATAACAACTTTAGTAGATTTAAAATGGTCTACTTTATCTTGTGCTTTGAAAGGTAGAATAGATTTTCTTTGTTTTTGATTTTTTTTATTCAGATTACTATATCATTAAATTCACAATTCCCAAAACACGGACATAACAAACATCATTAAAATGTGGGCCAGAGTAGTTTTTTTTTTTAATAAATTGATTTATTTATTCACTTTACATCTCTATTGCTGCCCCAGCTTTCCCTCAGTCCATTCCCTATCATTTCCTCCCCTTTTCCTCAGAGATAGTGAGCCCTCCTCCATCTTGGGGCATCCTCCCACCCTGGCATAACAAATCTCTGCAGAGCTAGGCATATAACCTCCTACTGAGGCCAGACAAGCCAGCACAATTAGAGTAAAGGGTTTCACAGGCAGGAAACAGATTTGGGGTTGGAGATTTACCACAGGAAAATGGTGCCCAACATATTGATTTGAACTCATCTAACCTGAGATAAAAGTTCCCTGCCTCCCCCCCCCCCCGAATCCCCAAATAGGGCTTGGGCAGCAATATAGACTGCAGCAGTGTAGGTTGGAAACTGACTGAGTCTGAGGAGCCAACAGAGAATGGCAAAGAGGCTCGCTACCCCAGTTCCAGACAGAGAGCTACTGCTGGCCAGGGGCATTATATCAGCCTTCAGCTGTAAGGAGGTACAGGACCACAACTGCCTGCTAGGTAGGTTTCAGGTAGATACAGTGAACTCATAGGGACAAATACACCCAAGAGACCCTTTCTGTGTTTCCTTACCTGTATCCTTTGTCCCTCACACTGCCTTCCCCATGCCCAAACAGAACAGAGACACAGATGACTTGGGTCTTTCTACACTTAACCTCCCCCCTTTAAATAAAAAAGTTGTAAATCTTTGCTCTCTTCTATACCTATAATCAAACTTAGGTTTGTTCTTTTCATTTTGTCCTAGATTTCCTGGATGTTTTGGGTTACAAGATTTTCGCATTTTGCATTTTCATTGACTGTTGAGTCAATGTTTTCTATGTTATCCTCAGCACCAGATTTTTTTCTTCTATCTCTTGTATTTTGTTGTTGATGCTTGCATCTATGACTCCTGATTTCTTTCCAATGTTTTCTATCTCCAGAGTTGTCTCCCTTTGTGACTTCTTTATTGTTTCTACTTCATTTTTAGATTCTGGATGATCCTGGGCAGATCTCAAACAGACCCTAAGAGAACAAAAATGCCAGACCAGACTTCTATACCCAGCAAAACTCTCAATTACCATTGATGGAGAAACCAACATATTCCATGATAAAACCAAATTTACACAATATCTTTCCAAAAATCCAGTCCTACAAAAGATAATAGATGGAAAACCCCAACACAAGGAGGGAAAGTACACCCTAGAAAAAACAATAATGTAATTTTCTCTCAACAAACCCAAAGGAAAATAACCACACAAACCGAAAAATATCATCAAAATAAAAGGAATCTACAATCACTTCTCCTTAATATCTCTTAACATCAATGGACTCAATTCCCTAATAAAAGGATATAGACCAACAGACTGCATACATAAACTGGACCCAGCATTTTGCTGCATACAAGAAATGCACCTCAGTGTCAAAGACAAACACTACCTCAGAGTAAATGGCTGGAAAACAAATTTCCAAGCAAATGGTTGTAGGAAACAACTTGCAGTACCCATTCTCATATAGGATAAAATCAACTTTCAACCAAAGGTCATCAAACAAGACACACAGAAGGACACTTAATACTCATCAAAAGAAAAACTTACCAAGAAGAACTCTCAATTCTAAATATCTAAGCTCCAAATGCAAGGATGCCCACATTCATAAAAGAAACTTTACTATAGCCCAAAGCACACATTGCACCTAACACAATAATTGTGGGTGACTTCAACAGCCCACTCTCATCAATGGAGGGATCAGGGAAACACAAACTAAACAGAGACACAGTGAAACTAATTGAAGTTTTGGACCAAATGGATTTAACAGATGTCTATAGAACATTTCATCTTAAATCAAAAGAATATACCCTCTTCTCAGAACTTCATGGTACCTTCTCCAAAACTGACAATATAATTGGTCACACAACACAACTCAACAGATATTAGAAGATTGAAATAACCCCGTGCTTCCTATTAGATCACTACAGATTAAGGCTGGACTTCAATAGCAACAAAACAACAGAAAGCTCACAAACACATGGAAGGTAAACAATGTTCTATTCAATGATACCTTGGTCAAAGAAGAAATAAGGAAGGAAATAAAAGACTTTTTAGAATTTAATGAAAATGAAGGCACAAAATACTCAAATTTATGGCACACAATGAAAGAAGTGCTAAGAGAAAAATACATAGCTCTCAGTGCCTCAAAAAGAAAGTGGAGAGAGCATACACTAGTAGGTTAACAGCACAAATGAAAGTTCTAGAACAGAAAGAAGCTAATATACCTAAGATAAGTAGACTGCATAAAATCATCAAACTCAGTGCTGAAATCAACCAAGTAGAAACAAAAAGAACTATACAAAGAACCAACAAAAACAGGAGCTGGTTCTTTGAGAACAAGATAGACAAACCCTTAGCTAGACTAACCAGAGTGCACAGAGACAGTACACAAATTAATACAATTAGAAATGAAAAGGGAGCTGGTTGGTGGTGACGCATGCCTTTAATCCTAGCACTTGGGAGGCAGAGGCAGGTGGATCTCTGAGTTCAAGGCCAGCCTGGTCTACAGAGTGAGTTCCAGGACAGCCAGAGCTACATAGAGAAACCCTGTCTCGAAAAACAAACAAACAAACAAACAAACAACAAACAAACAAACAAAAAGAAATGAAATGAAAAGGGAGATATAAAAACAGAAACTGAGGAAATTCAAAAAATTATTATATCCTACTACAAAAGGAAAATCTGGATGAAATGGACAATTTCCCCAAATATCAAAGTTAAATCAGGATCAGATAGATTATATGAACAGTCCATAACCCCTAATGAAAGAGAAGCAGTCATTGAAAGTCTCCCAACCAAAAAAAAAATGCACAGGAACAGATGGTTTTGGTGCAGAATTCTATCAGACTTTCAAAGAAGACATAACACCAATACTTTTCAAACTTTTCAACAAACTAGAGATGGAAGGAACATTACCCAGTGATTTCTATGAAGCCACAATTATACTGATAGCAAAACCACACAAAGATCCAACATATAAAGAGAACTTCAGACCAATTTTCCTTATGAATATTGATGTAAAAATACTCAATAAAATTTGTCAGGTTGTATAATGGGACAAGCTAATATACTAGCAGGTGTATCATCCTGAAATGTCTTGCTTCAGATTATTTTATAATCTGTGACAGGTGAGCCCTCATTAAGCAAGGCTGTGAGAGACTAGTTTTAGGAAATATTCCTGCTATTAATATGCTTTTCCAGTTATTAGTAAATGTATAATAATCAATAAGTAATAGCACAACCCTTTGGAGCAGATCTCTGCAGATCCACAAAGATGTACTCTCTTATAGTGATGCTAATATAAAGAAATAGATGACTTAAGTTTTAATGATGATCCTATAAGAATTCCTAAAATTATATCTGTGATAATTAAGCTCTTTTATAATGGGATTGCTACTAGGTCCTTTTCTGATCATCAAAACTGCAATGAGAACTCTGCCAGTCTCCCAAGTGTCACATGTTAATTGCTCTTAGATGGCAACCAGACTTTCTCCTACTCAGAGCACATTCCTAGATGTTGTAAAACAATTAACAAAAGGTCATAAAAATGGAACTAATGATTTATTATTGGTGCTAGGACAGAAGATAAAATATTGACTGGGTTTATCTACACAAAACTTCACTTATAACTTAATTATGGTTTTAAGCTTTCTATGAACCTGTAGAGAAGACAAATGATAGCTAGATAATTACTCCTAATGGATATACATGTAAAATTCTCTGCTGTAAACGTTTGTTTCAATTTATGACTTGGTATTTTGTGTTAACTTGTGATGAACTTTGTAACATGTGATCATGTATTCTGAAAGAAGTTTAAGAGCTAAGGACAAAGCTGAGAGTCAGACCAGAAGAATTTAGGTGAGAGAAACCGAGGTGAGAAGAACAGAGCTGATAGAAGAACTGAGCTGGGGAGAAGTTTTTAGTCAGAAGAGAACAAGATTAGAAGGCGAATACAGAGTGGAATAACATAGAAACTATAGGTAACATAAAAAAAACTGAGAGCTATGTGAAGAATGCAGAAGGAAAGAGGAAAAAAGAAGATGCTGCAGAGAGCAGAAGTAGGCAGGCTTCCCCTTACAATTGGATAGAACAGGTCCCATGGTAAAGGAGAAGGCAGGTTTAGTCTTATTAAATGGAACAAAGCTTTTTTCTTATAATCATGGATTTAATTCATTTAGCATTAAAAGTGTGGAGGCCTTTTCTTTCTCAATGCAACAAATATTGGAGTTCATTTTTCATTCAGAATAAGTTTTTTTTTTCTGCACTGGTGCTTGGTCTTTTACTCCATATGCATATGTAAGTATGGATGTGTGTATAAGTATGTAATTATGAGAATGTATGCATATGTGTGTGTGTGTGTGTGTGTGTGTGTGTGTGTGTGTGTGTGTAAGTATGAAATTGTGAGAATGCATGCAAGCTGGGTCTAACGGAATTTGTGTATAAACGTGTGAATGAAAACATTGTATGTTTGAAGCTGTGTATGAACTTATGTGAGATTATACATATTCACTTATGTAAAAGTTTTTCTTTCAGAGAGTGTTATTGTCTTCTCCTGGTTCAATAGAATTTTATTGCTCTAACACTACCCCTACCCAGCATAGTGGGGAATTCCTGTGATAACCTGACCATGTTTTGGGGAGGACTGTGGAAGGACTTTAGAACTTTGAGTTAGAAGAGCCATTAGGATGTTAAGAGCTCTGTAGAATGTTTTGTAGGAGCATGGAAGATAATGTTGAGAGCAGTGCAGAAAGTGGAAGTCTGGCTTATGAAATTTCAGAGAGAAAATTTAAGACTCTTCTCAGTGCTGTTGCTGTTTTGATTAGGATGAGGTGCTAAGTGCCTGAGAATGCAGTCTCCAGGTCCAGAGGAACACAGAAGGCAGGCCAGCTACATTAGCATAGTGACAGACTTAGATAAGCAAATTTTTAATTGTACAGTAACCCTAAATTTTCCATAAGACAAAGTCTTTTTCCCCCTTTTTAAAATTCCATATATTCTTTCTTTATATTTCAAATGACTTCCCAGAATTTGGTAAGATAAAGGCTTACCCTCTCAGATGCTCAACAAATGGTGCTGTTTCAACTGGAGGTCAGCATGCAGAATAATGCAAATTGATCCATTCTTGTCTCCTTGTACAAAACTCAAGTCCAAGTGGTCCCAGGAATGGCACCAGCCACAAGGGTCCCTCTATGCTTGATCACTAATTGAGAAAATGCCCACAGCTCAATCTCATGGAGGCACTTCCCCACCTGAAGCTCCTTTCTCTGTGATAACTCCAGCCTGTGTCAAGTACAGAACCAGCCAGTACAGTCAATTTGTAGCAGCATAGTGGGGAATTCCTGTGATAACCTGACCATGTTTTGGGGAGGACTGTGGAAGGACTTTAGAACTTTGAGTTAGAAGAGCCATTAGGATGTTAAGAGCTCTGTAGAATGTTTTGTAGGAGCATGGAAGATAATGTTGAGAGCAGTGCAGAAAGTGGAGGTCTGGCTTATGAAATTTCAGAGAGAAAATTTAAGACTCTTCTCAGTGCTGTTGCTGTTTTGATTGTGAAGATCCTGTGGTTTTCATTAGCTGGGGCTGAAGAATCAGTGGTTAACAAGCTATCAAATATACTGAAGCAAAACCTTTGCATTAATGAGAATATTGATATAGGATAGCTGGAGCTAAGAAATTAGTGGTGATTAAGAAGAGACCAGTATCATTGAGGTGAAATCTTCCGGGAAGTGTTTTCTAAGAGCACACAGAGGCTGTGCTCCAAAGATAGCCAAAGTTATGGCTGGACTTGGTAATGTGTCACCCAGGTGGTACTTGTTTTGAAGGCATGTAGGGGACATAAAGAGCAGCTGAGGCTCAGCACAGTGAAAGGCCATGAAAGGCCATTGGTGAAGATGCAGCCTCAGTTGCAATTGATGGCCCTGGACTGAAGGGGTCATGCAAATGAGATGAGGATTGGCACCACAAAGAGAGCCTATGAGAGGCTATTGGTGAAGCCTAGTTACAGCGGAAGATAGCGTTTGGAGATGCCAGCACCATGAGATGACCAATAAGAACAGCAGCAGCAGTGTAGTACAGGCATCTGGAGCCTAGAAGACAAGCTGTGTGCTATAAAGGGCAGGGCTGAAGAAGTAACCCAAGCCCTTGGAGGAGCCCAGAAGATGGTGAGTTGGAATACAGATGGTTGGATGGTTGGAATCTGATTTTGCTTTTGATTGTGACCATACCCTGATATTTTTCCCTCTTGAAGGAGGAAAGTGTTTCAGTGAAGTTCACAGTTAAGAGACTTTGAATTTTTAAAAGACTATATTTTAAAACATATTGGATATTTGAAAGGGATTGAACTTTTAATATGTAAAGACTGTGGGACTTCTTTATTTAGATTTTGGGGAAGAATAAAAAAGTAAGGGTTGAGTTGAGGCTTAATATGATGTTTTTGTGTGTCAAGTTGACAAGGGGTCAATTATACTGGCTGGTTTTGTGTGTCAACTTGAAACAGGCTGGAGTTATCACAGAGAAAGGAGCTTCAGTTGCAGAAGGGCCTCCATGAGATACAGCTGTGGGGCATTTTCTCAGTTAATGATCAAGCATGGAGGGCCCCTTGTGGGTGGTACCATCTCTGGGCTGGTATTGTTGGGTTCTATAAGAGAGCAGGCTGAGCAAGCCAGGGGAATCAAGCTAGCAAGAAACATCCCTCCAAGGCCTCTGCATCAGCTCCTGCTTCCTGACCTGCTTGAGTTCCAGTCTTGACTTCCTTTGGTGATAAAAAGTAATACATTTTCTGTATCCATTATTCTCTTGACTTACTATGTCTTCTCAAAAGACAGAATCCTAGATAAAAAAAATTCCTTGTCATGGAAAAGAGATTACAAGTAACATTAGAACTAAAGGTTCAGAATTTTATTGGACCAAATAAGCAACAGAATGAGGAGAACGAAGGTTGGGAGAGATGCTGGAACAGAAATTTCTCAAGTTTATTGATGAGTCTGAGCAACAGAGAGATAAGCTTAAGACTTGGCAACACAGCTTAGAGGAAACACTAGAACTAAAGTTTCATTATTTCATAGGTCAAAATAAACATCAGAAAGAGGAGAAGGAAGGTTAGAGAGAGGAACTAGAAGAGAAATTGGAAAAAAAGAATTCAACAATTCACAGATCAGACTGAAGAGTAAGGTGATAGAGTTTAAATTTGGAAGCAAAGTATAGAGGATAATTTACTGAATCTAGCAAATGAAAATAAGCCAGATGCTGAAATATTAGAATTTCAACATAAAGAGAAGCTAAAATTATGGAAGCAAGGCTTAGAAAAGAAGATACAGGAAATTTTAGAACAACATGAACAAGAGAGAGAAATTTAAGACTTGGCTACATGGCTTAGAGGAAACACTAGAATTGAAGACACAGTAAATTATAGATCAGAATAAGTGACAGAAAGATGGAAAAGAAGGTGGGAGACAGGAGCTAGAAAAGATTATACATAAAATAAATACATTTTAAAAATAAATGCTAGAACAAAGAATGTGGCAGCTCATAGATCAGACTGAAGTTCAGAGAGAAAATAATGAGGATTGGAAGCCAATCCTCATTTGGAGAATAACCTTTTTTTTTTTGTGAATAACCTTATAATATTAATCAACCAAAATTAAATAGACAGCAAAACAAAGTAGTCTCTCCTGTTAATATACAACAAAGAACTCCAGAAAATGATTATTCACAGGGTTATCAGGAATTTGAATGACAACCCGTGGATATGTTATATCTGAGAAAATTAAAGAAAGTTTCACTAATTTTAGAAGACAATCACCATTTGTAAAACAAATCCTGACTTCTTTGGCTATTAAAAATAGAATAATCCCACAAGACTACAAGGATACAGCAAAAGCAATACAAAAAAAAAAAAAAACTGTTGCAAATTTACAATGGTTCGCAGAGTGGAATGATCAGGCATGGGAGATAGCAGGACAAAATAGAGCCAAAGGTAGAGAGATTTACACAGACCAGCTGCTTGGTAAAGCTCACTTTGCTGAGGTAGAGGTACAGGCTGTATATGATGAAGAAACTTTGGCCTTGTGTCGATTGTCAGCCTTAAAGACCTGGGAAAAAGTCACAGAATCAGGGAAAAGACATGAACCATTTTCTAAAGTCATACATGATCTACAAGAAACTGGCCCAGACTTTTTAAGAAGGCTAACATCAGCAGTGGAAAGGGGTATATCAGATTCTGCAACAAGAAAAGCAGTAATTGAGTCTTTAGCCTTTGCAAATGCAAATGCTGAATGCCAGGAAGTAATCAGACTACAGAGGGCAAGGTCAGCAGGAATAGATGATTAGATTAGATATACAGCTGATGTTGGATCTTGCTCACCTGATATGACTGTAATAGAAGAAGCTGCCACTGGACACCTAGAAATCACCTAAGATTTCAAATGCTTTCATTGTGGTGATTGTGGTCATCTCAGAAATGACTGAAGGAAAAAACAAAGGAATACCAAAAGGAGGCCTATTCCTTCTGGAATATGTCAAAGGTGTGGCAAAAGCTGACATTTGACCAGGGAATGTAGAAAAAAAAAAAGAGACAAATGGGGCAACACTCTGTCAAAAATCTCCCAGGGGGCCTCTCACAGGACCTGATGACAGGCAGGGAGTTTTGTTTTGTTTTGTTTTTCCCCCCTCAGGACAATTAAATGTCACTGCCTCAAAAACATATATTCTAAGACCACATAAGGTTGAGGCAAGTACTACAGACAATTCAAAAAACCTCAAAGGGATCCCAAAATGAATATTTTGGCAAACTTCTATAGAGTATTAAAGGCCCAAACTAAGAATGCTAGTAAATAATATTGAGATTGAAGGAATGGTTGACAATGAAGAAGATGTCATCATTGTCTCTCCAAAATCTTGGCCTGTAAGTTGGCCACTTCAAGAAGGAAATATCCAATTTCAAGGATTTGGGACCTTGTCCCAAATAAAACAAAGTACCAGATGGCTTAAATGTATAGGACTAGAAGGTCAGGTAGGAAAATTGAGAATATATGTGTGTGATATAACCCTTAACTTATTGGGAAGAGATCTATAACAACAGTGGAGAAGTGTTCAAAGGGGTTAGGCCACAAAAGGTGCAAATCAGAAAAAAACAATTAAGGACTCTTAATGATTTTCAGAAGCAAATAGGAGATATCAACTGGTTGCAGTCTGTGATTAGTTTGGCCACTCAAGAGCTAAACAATTTATTTCAAACCTTACAAGGTGATAACGATTTAAATAGTCCAAGGAAACTATCAGCTGAGGCTGAGAAGGAGTTACCTTTGATAGAAAGGAAATTGCAGGATACACTTCTAGATCATATTGATCCAAAGATGGCCTGCATTATTAGTTATCTTACCTTCTTCTCAGTCCCCTACAGGAATTATTACGCAGAGGGAGGATCATATCTTAGAATGTATATTTTTAGCACATAAATAGAATAACATTGAACCAAACCAGCCTGTTTACATTAAGGATATGCTGACATCAGAACAACAATGGGAAATGTGTTATGCTGGGGGACAGGTTATGCCTATGTTTCCACAGGAAAAGAAAAGCTGTGGGTTCTTTCCAAGTTAATAAAAATCACTCATGACAGAGGGAGACCTCCTCAAGACCTTGGCAACAGAGAAGAAAGGGGAAACTAATTAACAAAATAGGTGATGTATATGTGGTGATGTTTATTGGGAATAAATTTCTCTTAACTTGTTATTACATACCATTCTTTATGAGGGCAAGTATACCAAGTTATATTGCAGTTTGATTATGTCATCAAACTAATCTGAATAAAGGCAGTTGCCCTTTTTTGTACTTATTTTAAAAAAAATATTTTATTTTAATTTGTTCTTTATTTCTTGATCTTCATGACCAATCTGTACATCCTGCATGCTCCATGTGAATGTCTTTACAGAACTATATGTTGCTTTTAAATTTTGTATATTGCAGAATGAAAGAAGAGAAAGATAGCCCTGAAGAGATTCACACTCCCAGATGCTGAGATTCTAGGACCATCCATTACAGCTTAGTGCTTAACTCTACCTCAACGAAATTGAAGCTGCTTCTTTCAAAGACTTGTTTTCAGAATTTTTTCAGAAGAGATAGCTTGCCTATCCATTCTTTCAGACTGTCATAGTAAAGATGTCAGCTAAGCAATGAACTTTCTCAGCACACAGTGACTGGAAGGCAAATGATGCCAGCTAGCTCTCCTTTGACAAAGCCAACTTTCCTATTTCTCTTTGAGCCCTGAGAAGTGAATTCTTCACCCCAATTCAGCTGGAAACAGACAAAAAAAAGAGCATTGTGCCAGTTCCTTATGTTTGGGTGGATAGTTCTGGTTATTTTATGAGTTATAAATATATTGTCATTTAAGGATACTTTACAAATATAAAGGGAAATAGAGAGCTGAAACTCAGAGATTTCTATCTTTTCTTTCCTCTTCTCGATCCTTCTTTCTTAGGTAAAAAGGATGGGATGGGAAAGTAAGGGAGGATATAGTAATATCATAGAAATTATGGAAATCGACAAATAGGGATAGGTTAGCAAATTTACTCTGAAGCAAAACATTATATAGCTATACTGTACATTGGTACAAAATTTATTTAATACAAATTTAACATTTTCATTGGTATGAATTTCTTATTGATATAAAATTGTAGTTAATATTGTTACTGTTACATACGCATTGTGCCTATTTAACACAATTAAGAATACAAGGCTTGGACCCAATTCTTCTATTACTGTTATTAGAAACTGATTTGAGATGATGAAACTTGTGAGTTAAGGGCCAAATATGAAATTCATGGCTCTGAGTCTATTTTTAGAGTGTTTTCACTCATTAGAATTAGAAATGGATGGGAGTAGTTAACAGAAAACAGTCCAGATTTCTTTACATAGATAATTGGTTTTCAAAAATGTTAGAAATCCACATAATGTGACATTTGATGTTATTTATTCACTTGTTGTTGAGACTAATCTGCTCCTAATAGCATTCCCTTTCTTGGATTCAAAGAAGAAATTGTTTATCAATGGAGTTGTTCAAGTTGTGGGGAAAGAGCCACTAGGTAAGAATTGACTCATCTACAGACAAAATGCTGTCCAGAAAAAGGACACTCTATGTAGAATTGTAAGACCTGAAAGGAAAACGAGGGCACTCCAGCACCCCACGTCTTGGAAGATGTCACTCCATTCACTCACCAGAGACAGTCTTGATGCAAATAGCAGGAGGATTTTTTATTCCAGAGCTCTGGGGTCACTGCCATTCCCCACGCGAGGTAGATGACAATGAACACTGGGTCCAGAAACAGGACTGCTTTTATAGATTTACAGCACAACCCGCCTAACACAAGCCACTCCATAGCTTCCTAGCCAATCAGTTTAAATTATCTGAGCCTGCACTCTCTGAGAACCAATCAGTTTCCTACAAAGGCCAGATAAACTAGTTAGGTCATTTCTGCTTACGTGGCCACCAAGCACAGGGTCACGCCAGGCATTTCCTGTTACACATTCCCTATGGGGCCAGGGTCACATACATATGTACGGGGCTGGCACAGTGGTGTCAACCCTTGCCTCAGCTTCTCCGCAGGAGGCGAGGTGGGAAAGGGTGCTAGGGACCTTACAAGCCTGCAGCCCTCATCCTTTCAGAATAATCAGCTGATAGTCTCTGCCCAGACAGGTTAATCAGCCCTTTAAAATTCTGCATTACAAAGGTCTGTTAGATGATCCTGGGCCATAAGTCTGAAGGCCATGCTCCAACCTTTTGAAGTATAAGGGGCTGTCCAGGTGATCAGCAGGCTCTATAAATTGACTGTTTTAGAAGCTATATTTTGTACTTTTTATATTTTCAAGTAATATTAGCCATTCTTGGATTTCTGATGGGTTGAAAACTGGTAGTCTCATAGGCAACCCAAGCTTATTAGCATGGAGAAAGATGATACAGATTTGAGAGGATTGTTTTCAGTTGGCATACAATCTATACCCAGGACATGAATTGGGGGAAGAATTATGTCTTTTAAGATAGGGTAGATGACAGAGGTTCTATTTCATTGATAAAGATAATGGACTGGGTATTAATCTGTCTTGTGCTTTATGTTAATAGTTGTTTTCAAGTTATATCTGAGATAAAAGAGTCTTTTAATTGGACAGAAAGGGGGAAAGTGTTGCAGATATCATTGAGGGCTATTTGTAATTTGATGCTAATTCTGTTCTATGAGTTAATTCTGTTGGCTAGGAATGAGTCAGCACTCAGGTGATTTTCTGTAAACTTTCTCGCCACCTTAATTTGTTAAAAAAAAAAGCGAGAAATCTGCCTGCCTCTGCCTCCCAAGTACTGGGATTAAAGGCATGTGCCAACAAGTCCAGCCTGGTCTACACAGTGAGTTCCAGGATATCCAGGGATATGCAGATAAACCCTGTCTTAAAACATACACACACACCCACAATAAATAAATAAATAAATAAATAAATAAATAAATAAATAAAGGATAGAGTCAGAGCTGGTGATTGGGGAGATGAAGGGAAAGTTGAGCTGAAAGTTGGCAAAGAAGAGAAGAAGGGGAGAGAAAGAGGCAAAAATGGAGGAAGAGGTGGAAGGAAAGCAGAGCAGAAGCACGTGGCCTGGAGAAACTTCAAGTTATAAGGGGTCTCATAGACAGGGAAAATGGCAGTGTAGTGGTAGAGCTGTTCAATCTAGGTTCATAGCTTGCATTCATATTAATTGATTTGTGGCAGATTTGGGCTGGAGATATACTGCAACAGGTATACATTAACAGATTGTTCATTTCATACTGTAAACATTACCTAATCACAAAATTTTCAGTAATTCTCAAAGAGAAATCAACTGAAATGCTTTCATTTCTAGGAAAGATTAAGTAATTGATAACATTTATTTGAATTTGCTAATGTGTCTATACATTTGCAGTTCTCTAATTTCAAACATTTTACAGTCACAAATATATGACAAGTAAGGGCTTTTGTTCAACCATTCAGTCTTGTACTTGTCCCCCTCTTTGGAAACACACATAAATATACACAATAATCCAGTGATAATTTGACTCTTAACTTGAGAATTATTGATAGACTAGGGTTGGCTAGTCCCATTTTAAGAGAATCACAGAATGATAAATTATAACTTTTTTTAAAAAGAGTTGTAGTTTTGTTGTCAAGTTAGGTAGGACAATGGGTTCTAAACAAACTTCTTATACTTCATTTAGTTGCTATGAAACTGACCTTTGAAATAATGTAAATGTCATTAACAAGAACACTTTAGACACATGGAAAGGTCTCTATAACAATCATGTTCTTAATGAGCTACCCTGAGAGTTTGCGTCTCTATATTAAAATATCTGGGCATGGATAAATAATAAAATAACATAATATCTAAGTCAATGAACTATGCTAAAGAAATATATTTAATACTCACTCCATAAACTCAACTCTCTGAAAAGTTGTATGCACAACCAACAACTTTCTTGGTGTTTCGAATGTATTCATGGTAATAAGCATTAACTTGTTTAGCACTATGTTCTGTAAAAATGTTTTTCAACTAATTGTTCTAACACATCTTTTGAAAGAAATTTCTTGCCATTTTTGCCACCTAAAGACAAATTTAGCAATTCTTGCAGACTATATTAAAAAACACTCTGCCACTGCTTATACCAGTGTTGTTGGTTTTTTTCTTTCACCTCAAAAAATGTGTTTACTTTGTAGTCTCAATAGGGAGGCAAATAGCAGGTGGTTAGAGAGCATTACTTTGACAGTTAATGTCTTGTGCTGCTTCAATATCTGTGGACTAAAGTAAAACTCTATAATAAGTGAGGTTCCTGAAAAAAATGTTACCAGTTTTAATAGTGTTTTACATTTAAGTTTCAAGCTACATTTAAGGAGGCAGGAGAGTAGTGGAATGAAGAAATGATTAAAAATAAGACATGCTTTTGTTTGATAATATTCTAAATAAGTGTCTTTGAAAGAAAAAAAGGATAACATTAATTCTATGAATAAACATTACTTAATTACTTAACAGAAAATTGTATTATTATAAAAGAAGTAATTGACTTTCTGAATGTGATTTCAAACAACAATGAAATTAAGATAAGTAATCTTAAAGAGATATAGTTAAAATAATGGCATTGGATTAATTATACAAAAAATGTTTATCTGTGTGTGTTTGTGTGTGTGTGTGTGTGTGTGTGTGCACACGCGTGTGCGCGATAGGCTCATGTATGCATGAATCTGTATTTCATACACTCTTGTGTACCCTTGGAAGTCAGAAAAGAATGTCTGATACCATGAGCCTGGAATCACAATAAATGAGGTTTTAAAAATGTTTTCCTTGGAATATATATCCAATCACTCCCTGCTATGTTTAATTTAAAGATCATGGTATCTTTTTCTTTTTTCATCTTTTTACAAAAGGCAGAGTCTATCATAGAAATCCTCAAATGCCTGAAATGCTGAGAACCACTGACCATAGAGTTCCCATCTCAATTGATTCATTTAGAATGCAATCTATACAGTTAAAGCTCATAGAACTTTCAGAAGTGGAGACAGAAAGGGTGTCATGGTGAGAGGTCTATGATACCTGTTTTAAGATGATGTTGCTTTCACATAAAATGTTTATTGAGTTTATGAAATATCAAAGATACAAGACTAACTTGGAGACAATGAAAAATGAATTGACAATGTAATGGGAAAATTCTACATGATTTTAACCCTAGATGAAGAACTACTGGTGGCCAGTATTGTTGAGAGACTGGAAAGAATAGGCTTCCCACTTTGAAAACTGACTTTTGAAAGTAGTAATTAATTTTGTAGCTGGAATGTTAAGCATCATTTTGAAACAGAGGTGCTAACAATGCTCAGAGCAATCTCTCACAGAACTAAGAGTAAATTAAATTTTACAACCCTTATAACTTCAGTATATATTTTCTTCCATAATTTTGTAGAAGATATTTGCTGGCCCTTTAAGTTGTATATCTTCCCTCTCATCTATGCCTATAAACCTTAGGTTTGGTCTTCTCATTGTGTCCTGGATTTCCTGGATGTTTGGGGTTTTGGCTTTTTGCATTTTGCATTTCTTGGACTGTTGAATCAATGGTTTCTATGGTATCTTCAGCATCTGAGATTCTTTCTTCTATCTCTTGTATTCTATTGTTGATATTTGCATCTATGGCCCCTGATTTCTTCCCATGATTTTCTATTTCCAAAGTTGTCTCCCTTTGTGATTTCTTAGTTGTTTCTACTTCTGTTTTTAGATACTGGATGGTTTTGCTCAGATCTGCTTACTTGTTTGTATTTTCATGTATTTCTTTAAGAGATTTTTGTGTTTCCTCTTTCATGACTTCTACTTGTTGACCCACGTTCTCCTGTATTTCTTTAAGTGATTTTTGTAATTCCTTCTTATTGGCTTCTATTTTTTGATCCATAGTCTCCTGAATTTCTTTAAGTGATTTATATGTTTGCCTTGTAAGGGCTTCCAATTTTCGATCCATTTTCTTCTGTATTTCTTTAAGAGATTTATCTATGTGTTCAGCTATCAGCATCCTGACCAGTGATTTTAGATCCAAATCTTGTTTTTCTGGTGTGTTGGGGTATCCGGGACTTACTGCTGTCGGGGAACTGGGTTGGGATGCTGCCATATTGCCTTGATTTCTGTTAGTAACATTGCTACGTTTGCCTTTTGCCATCTGGTTATATCTGGCTTTAGTTGGTCCTATAGTCATTGGCTGGTGCTTGAACCTCCTGTGGGCTAGTAAGGCTATTTTCTCACCACTGGATGACTGGGTTTCCCCTGTCACAGATTGCTGATGTGTTGTTCTCCTCTTGGGTGCTATTGGACCTCTGGTGTATCTTGCTCCAAGCAATGTTATATTCGGTTATTTCTGTGGACCTGATGCTGCTTGTCTTCTCTGGTTCTGCTTGCTTAGTCCAGTCAGCAGCAAGGATGCTGTCTGTGGGCAGGGGGAGTGGGGAGTGTGGAGTGCTGAGTGCAGGGTCTCCCACAAGGCAGAGAACCCTCCCATTCTGAGATGACTGGCTGGCAGCCTGAGTCCCCAGAGATCTTAAGCTTGGGATATCTTGGGTATGTGCTTCTGCCTACTCAGTCCAAGCAGCCACCATCAAGATGGCCGTGGTTGAGCAGAGTGCAGGGTCCCCCTCATGGCACAGAGCCAATGCTTGGTTGGGGCCCGGGAACTGCTGCTGTGCCCAGATAGCTGCCTGGCAGCCTTGAGTCCCGAGAGATCCCAAATTCTGGATATCACAGGTACCTGGTTTAGCTCGCTTAGTCCAGACAGCTGCAAGGATGCTGGCAGTGGCCGCAGGGAGTGGGGAGTGCAGGGCAGAGAACCCATACCCTGCTAGAACACAGGAACTGCTGCTGTGCCAAGATCCCGTTCTTACATGACTGGCTCGTGGCCTGAGTCCCCAGAGATCTTAAGCTTGGGATATCTGGGGTATCTGGTTCTGCCTGTTCAATCTAAGCAGCTGCCACCAAGATGGCTCTGGTTGAGCAGAATGCAGGTTTCCCCTCGGGGCACAGAGCCCATGCCAAGCACAATACTGTTTCATGATCAAGATAGACAAAATCCATGTATGGAGGAGGGGAAGTAGACACAAAATCACACTTCTAGTCAAGGATCTATTAATATTTCATTACTACTGGGAAAGTCAGTTTTAAAATAACATGATCCTTTATTGGGCACCAGAGTAGTCTAGGAAATGCCCCTTTTCCAGGAATAGTTGGTCAGGAGACACTTTTGTTGTGTGTGTGTGTGTGTGTGTGTGTGTGTGTGAGAGAGAGAGAGAGAGAGAGAGAGAGAGAGAGAGAGAGAGAGAGAAGGAGAGAATTAGATGGGTTGGGACGTGTAGGAGGATCCAACAGGATTTGTAGGTGGGTTTAATATTATCAAAATAGATGTTTTAAATTCTAAAATTAAATACACACATTTAACAAATCTGGCTTGCCAAATTGAAGGGATGCATGTTGAAGAATGAAAATAGACACACATCAATTATACTGCTCAGAATGCAAGACCAAATGAGTAAAGAACCACAACAGACACCTTAAATCTTATAGAATATGAAGTAGAAAATGGGCTTGAAATCATCAACATGGAAAAGCACTTTTGAATAGACCATCAATAACACAGGCATTAAGATTATCAATAAATGGGCCCACAGGAAGCAAAAGGGCTTTGCTATAACAAATTTCATGATCATTCAAGGAATATACCAGCCAATAGAATGGGAAAAATATTTGTGAAGAATACAACTGATATTACATTAGTATATAGAGTATGTAAAGGGAAAAATAAAAACTAAAAATAAGAAAATTTATAAAATGGAGATCAACTATGCCGAATTTGCAAAAGGTAAAAGTCAAATGGCTGGGAAACACTTAAAAACCTTATCCCTGGAGAAATTCATATTAAAACTACTTTGGGATTGTATCTGCCCCAATAAGTATGTCCAACCTAAAAAAAAAAAAAACAAATGATAGCATATGCTGAGGAGAATATAAGGAAAGTATAACATTTATTCATTTCTTCTGGGAGTACATCAAGCAGGGAAAATAGTAGAACTAAGAAAACATCTTCCCCCTAAAGATGAAAATCTTTAGGCATGTTGGTACACATTTTATCCCACTACTTGGGAGGTAGAAGGAGGAATCGCTGTAAATTCAAGGCCAATCTGGTCTATATATTGAGTGCCAGACAAGCAAAGGCTACATAGAGAGACCACTTGTCTCAAGAAAACAAAATAAAACAAACAAAAAACCTAAACATAGATTTACTGGTTAGGTTTTCAGTACCAAGCAAGATTTTCTTTTTCTTGAGGAATCCTTAAGTGCAATTATACACCTGGTGGCAACTAGCACATAGGAGTAACTCTATTACCCCTTTAGAGATATCTTACCATGTTGCTCATTGTTGTGGTGCATATATATCACATCTGGATAGAATAATTTGGTGCTTATCTCCTTTAGCAGCTCACACAATTTTATCTGCAAGAATTAAAGATAGATGAAAGAAGGGATGATTTTATAATACTTGAAAAATACTCATTTTAGAAAGTGATTCTTTAACACACACATTTATGTATATGTGTATGTATATGTACATATATGCCTGTATTCATATATATACACACACATGAATGAAGTAGTTCTTACAGTTTGTGAACTATGTCAAACAAAGCTATTCTACAATTTTAAATGGAATTCTAAACATTTTAAATAAAATATGGAAATACACATTATTCATATAGAATTAAAAGAAATCCAGCACAAAAATAACAAGAGGACTGTATGTTGTAAGAGTCTAAATCATAACAAAATCTAATAGAAATAAAATCATGTTTCTAGGAATCATCTCCATTTGACTTCATAAAAAGTAATTGGATCCAGAACACATGGGATAATCTTAAATATGTTTGCATTTCATTTTCTTCTTTAAATTTAAAACATATTTAGTGTGCATATTAATGTTTATAATATAATGTTATGATATTTAGATAGAACAGAAGCATGTTCTAAAATCTACACTTTTAAGATGACTCACAACATAGTACCTTTTATTCTTTTAGTCCTTATGTTGTATATTGTGTCTATTTTGTAGTCTGTATATAAGACTTCTATATTTCTGAAACATCTAGCTGTATGAGAAATAATATGGTAAGATTTGTGCTATTATAATTTTAAATTCTGTGATGTAGTTTTCATTCTTTCTAAAATTTTTAATGGTAATATGTTTCATACAGATACTTTCGTGGAATAACACACTGCACTTTGAGTCAATTCCTTCGCTATTACCTTTTTCTCATTCCCCCTGCAGGTTCCCATTATTACTTTGGTTATTTTCCTTTCAGCGATCAACTCAAATAAATGTACAGAAATAAGTTAAAATTTGTGATATTTGTCTTCTTGAAACAGGCTTGGATTTCTAAGTAATCCTTTTATTTACTCCTGAGTTACTTCATGGCTCTCTTGATTGAACTAGAAGCTTACCATTGAGAAACGAAGGAGAAAAAAGTCAGGATATTTCGATTTAATTTTAAAACAAAAATCTAATAATCACACTGGGCAAAAATAATGAACATTGTATCTATCTAATTTAAGTGGGTTTTGTGGGAGAGTTTACTCCTCTCCTCTCTCTTTATATTTCCATAAATCCTAGATGTGTACTGTATTTCCCAGGATAAACTGATATTAAATTCAAATCCTTTCTCATTTCTCACTATGTTATTTGAAGAATGAGCTGGTTGAAAACATGCAACTGTACTTCATTTCAATATGTGTTGCTGATAATTACTTTTCTCAAATGCCCTTTATGTGTTGTTCCATGTCTCAAGTGTCTATTTTAATTTCTGAAATAAAGAACTAGTCTTCATTTACTCTACATGGACAATAAAGTCTAAGTTTAACTTTTTACATTTACTTTTAAAATATCATATCTATACTCATTTCTTACTTACAGAAATAAAATAACTCATGTGTCTATAAGAATTAGAACTTGAAAATGTATTAAGGAAAAAAACTGAGGCCAGAAATGGACAGATCAATAATACATCTAAAAATAACATTCTCTCAACTATGCATTGCAATTTAAAACACATATATTATGTCACACTATAAATTATAGTATATTTAAAACATTGAAATCATCCTTACTTATTTTCTAGTTACAATATGATTATATATCAAATGAAAAAAGAAACATTGGAATATTCAAATTTATGTTGAAACACACAACATTCTCTTACAAGCAAATCAGTGAATAAAGAAACCACAAGGAAAATTAGGAAATATCTTGAGACAAGTGAAGATAAACTGCAACATTTTAAAACATATGTGCTACTATAGAAATGAAGCTGAGAAATATTTATATTCATACATTTAATTCACCATCTAAGATCCTAGGCTGCTTACCAATCTAACATCATTTCTTCTTGGTCCCTTTCTCTTGTTTTTTGGTGTCTTCCTAGTTGCATGACTGAGACTCTCCATTTGCCCTATCTGGCCTTTAGAAGCAGTACTTGTTTATACTGCATGGAGACACTTGTAACAATAATTGAAAAAAAAGAGAGGAGATGATTTTGAAAGATAACAATGTGAAATACGGCATGTTTGGCAGGAGGAAATGTAAGGGATACATGCTGTAATTATAATGTCAAAATTCAAAGAAATAATTTTAAAAATCAAATCTTTAAGAGTAATATGTATTATTTTGGCTTGTTTTATGTAACTTGACACAAGTTAGAGTCCTCTGAAAGAAGAAGGAACCTCAATTTAGAAAATGTACCCATAAATTTCAGCTGTAGGGAATTTTAATTACTCATCCATGCTGGAAAGGTTCAGCCCATTCATTGTAATGCTATCTGTGGATGATGGTCAGAGATTTTCTAAAAAAAAATGATGCTGTCCAAGCTACAATGAGCAAGTTATTTAACAGCATTCATTCTCTACTTACGAATTAGAGCCTTGGCCAGGCAGTGATGATACATGCCTTAAGTCCCAGCTCTTGGGAGGCAGAGGCAGGCTGATATCTTAGTTTGAGGCCAGGCTAGTTTACAGAGTGAGTTCCAGGACAGCCAGGGCTGGCTATACAGATACCCTTTCTCAAAATCAAAAAGACATAAAATATTTATATATATAATCATATATAATGATAAAAAACTGAAGGTTATTGCTGTAATATTTTTTTAAAAAATCAGAACTAGTCTCAATGTTCTAGTTCCCATTGAGTTCCTGTCTTGATTTTCTTCGGTGGTAGACTATAATGTGGAAATGTAAGCCAAATAAACACTTCCCTTCCCAATTTTCTTTTCGTCATGGTATTTCATCACAGCGACAGTACTCAAACTGTTTCAAATCTAGTGTATGTCAATTAATAAAAACAAAATATAATACCAGGTTTGGTGTTATTTAATTAATCATATAAATGTATTTACTCCCAGTAGTCAGGAGGCAGAAGAAGGTGAATTTAAGGCCAACTTGGCCTACATAGAGTGCCCGAGGATAGCCACATCTTCATAGAGATTCCTGTTTCAAAAACAAACAGGAAAACAATCATAACAATTGCAAATTATATATGTATACAAATATATCTATATCTATATCTATATCTATATATATATATATATATATATACTCACAAATGAATTATCTTTCTATAAGTAAAACTTCAAATATATTATTCAAACACTTTTCCTAAGCATGTTGAGTATAGTCAGTGTGGAAGAAAGTACTTTATCTCATGAAAACTTATTATAAACATGATAGCAACATACAAAGAAAATTGAGACTATATTATACCATGCCCAAAAATAACTCATAATTGCTCTAGTTACAAACTATAACAGCTAAAACTATAGCTAATTACAGGAAAATCCACAGGTAAAATCTTCATGATTCCAGATATTTTTCAAAATTTTTTACTTCTATTTCATGTGTATTGGTGTTTCCCATACATGTGTGTTTTTGTACCACTTGAGTGCCTAGTTCCCTCAAAGGCTATAGTACTAAGGAAGTGTTCATGAAACCCAGAAAACCTGGTAATCATATAAGGTTCTTTCTTCGGGCTATCTCAGACTTACCTCACCACCACACCTAAGGATGGTTTTGGTGGACGAAAAGCCTTGAACCTTCTACAAGACAAGATCTTATAAAAAGCAGCAAGTGAGGCATGAGTGGTTCAATCCTGGCAAGCATATAATTGGTGTGCTACTGTGGCCTTCAGCTTAATTGGCTTGTACTTGGAGCCAAACCATAAACTGAACTTTTCATTTCTTCCTAATTGGTGGTTGTTAGATAGAGGGCACACTTGTTGCCGATTAACCTGAAAATGCTGGATTTGTTGGGGGAGATTAACTTGTAGCCACAGGTCTTCGTGGGGTCAGTCTATAAAACGAGCTAGGCTCAGGTTTTGTTAGGGGTTAACTTGGAAAAAAATGTTAGGTACCAGCCTTGAGTTCAAACTTAGGTCAGGTTCTCTAAGATGGAGTCTGAACTGAAAAGGTGTCTTAAGACCAAAAGAGGTCATCAAATATCCTGGAAGTGGAATTAGAGATAGTCATAAGTCAATTTATGTGGGCTGAGAACCAAACCTGGATCCTCTGGAAAAGCAGACTACTAGTATTCTTAACTACTGAGCCATTGCTCTAGTCTCAATATACAGGATTATCATGATCCTTGGAAATCATGAAAATTTAATAGAGAATGATATACAAATGATCCTGCATTAAAACAAAAATAAAATATGCATGAAGAAAGACAGTAAAAGTGGTTACTAGGCAATTCATAGATTTTTATAAAATATTTGAGTAATAACATGAATCGTAACATGAATATATAAGTATGTAGAGTTTTTTTAAAACTCAATAACCCAACTTTTAAATTACAAATGATCAGAATAATTTTGTCATACATATATGATCACTAGGTACAATGCAAGATAAGTTAATCTCAGTAAGGTTAAAAAATGGTAATTTATATGACACCAACATTTCTGTATTGGGAGATGACAAAGACCAGCTTTGCACCAGAAGGTAAACTAAGGTAGGGAGCCATTTGGGGAACAGTGCTTAAAGCTACTGACAGGAGTGGAACTATATAACTACAAAGGCTCCTACCAAAAGCAGACGGCCATTAAGTTACTCAGCAGATTCTTTTTCTGAGGGAACAAAGCTTAAATCACTGGGGCTGGAATACCCTGTCACCAGCTGAAATATTATGAAGACTTTTAATTCCTTGGAGTGGGCAAGAAAGAGAAGAGAAGTGAGAAAAATTTACACACACACACACACACACACACACACACCACACACACCACACACACACACACAGAGAGAGAGAGAGAGAGAGAGAGAGAGAGAGAGAGAGAGAAACAAAAGACAGTCCAATAACTTTATACACACAAACATATGCATACATACATGCACACCTACATACATGAATATGGATCTAGAGAGAAACATATACACATTCACCTACAGAATAGTTAGAGCAAAGCTCCAGCAAGCAAACTCTAAGCACAGCTCCATAAATACAAGTGGTGGAAGGAACAAGCTTTAACACAAACCCAGACAAGCTTTATATATGTTCATACATAAACACAGTTGATGGATGAAATGAACAGTGTTCCAACCTCCACTCACAAAAACCTTATGCACACACAAACATCCACATAGTTAATGGATGGAAGGTACAATGCTCCAAACACACACACACACACACACACACACACACACACACACACACACCTTACACATACACATAGTTTATGGATATTCTAACATTCATCCTTTATTCTTTCCTCCATATCACAGCAAAGTGTTCTAAGCAGCATATAGTTATAATGTGATTGCATTTCAGTTTTCTTCTAGTCAATGGTTATATAAAAATGCACTTTCCAATACCTTTACAAGAAATAACATTACATAGGACAAATACAAAAATATTTCCTAACTCCAACATATAATTGTAAGTATGCAACTTGCTATATAGTAACATGGTGTAAACAAGAAAGGTAGTTTTCTCAGCCAGTTTGTCTTATTGGCAGGCAGCAATTTGTGGTTATGAAGAAAATGTAATCATTTTCTTATTTACTTTTAAAAGTAATCATGTAAGAATGTTAAGCGAAAAACAAATCTAAACTTTTACATAAAAATTAATCATATATACCTGAAACACTCGAAATGCATACCTACTCATGAGCAATCTTCAATAAATCATATCAGGAAGCCAAGGGGAAAAATGGGTATAAGAAGTCAATTATACTTAGGCGCTTCTAGTCCGTTCAAGATTCCTCTCAGGAATTCTTTGTTTTGCTCTGTACCCCATTTTTAATAGGATTATTTGTTTCTTTAGAGTCTAACATCTTTAGTTCTTTGTGTATATTGATAGTAGCTCTCGATCTGATGTAGGGTTCATAAAGATATTTTCCAAATCTGTATGTTGCCATTTTGTCTTGTTGACAGTGTCCTTTGCCTTACAGAAGCTTTTCAATTTTATGAGATCCATTTGTCTATATTTGATCTTGGAGTCTGAGCCATTGGTGTTCTGTTTGCGAAAATTTCCCCAGTATTAGTATGTTCAAGGTTTCTTTCAACTTTCTATTCTATTAGATTTAGCATATCTGGTTTAAAGTGGAAGTCCTTGATCCACTTGAACTTGAGTTTTGCACAAGGAGATAAAAATGGATCAATTTGCATTCTTCTACATGCTAAACAACAGTTTATCCAACACCATTTGCTGAATATGCTGTCTTTCTTCCCACTGGATGGTTGTGGCTTCTTTGTCAAAGATCATACAACCATAGGTGTGTAGGTTTCCTTCTAGGACTTCAATTCCATTCCATTGGCATACCTGCTTGTCTATGTACCAATACCATGTGTGTGTGTGTTTTTAAATCACTATTGCCCTGTAATACAGCTTAAGGAATCTCAAACAGCTGAGGAGCACCTAAAGAAATGTTCAGCATCCTGAGTCATCAGGGAAATGCAAATCAAAATAACCATGAAATTCCACCTCACTCCAGTCAGAATGGCTAAGATAAAAAACTCAGGTGACAGCAGGTGCTGGCAAGGGTGTGGAGAATGAGAAACACTCCTCCATTGCTGGTGGGATTGCAAGCTTGTACAACCACTCTGGAAATCATTCTGATGATTTTTCTGAAAACTGGACATAGGACTACTTGAGGACCCAGCTATACTAGTTCTGGGCATATACCCAAAAGATGCTCCAACATATCACAAGGACACATGATCCACTATGCTCATAGCAGCCTTATTTATAATAGACAGAAGCTAGAAAGAACAGAGATGCCCTTAAACAGAGGTATGATACAGGAATAGTGGTACATTAACCCAATGGAGTACTACTCATTTATTAAAAACTACTTCATGGGGGTCACTGCAGACAGCTGGCAGCTGGGGCCAGGGGCATGGACCAGAGTCTCAGTCTAACATCAACTACCCTGTCAGGTTCTTGCCTGCACCCAGAGCTAGATCAGCTCAGTGGGAAGTCTGTGCACTGACAGCTCTGCAGGCTTTCGCTGACTGTGGGGGCCAGTTTGCTCAGCTTGCGGTAGAGGCCGCCATCTTGACTTGGGTCACTGCAGACAGTGGGCAGCTGGGGCCAGGTGCATGGACAGAGTCCTAATCAAACATTGACTACCCCGTCAGGCTCTTGCCTGCACCCAGAGCCAGATCAGCTGGGCGGGCAGTCTCTGCATTGTCCCATGCTGGCACCAAATCCCTCGGGGGTCTGTGCCTGAATTACAGCAGAGGCCACCATCTTGCCTCAGGGCACCACAGATAGCTAAACAGACAGAGCCCTGTGGACTGACAGTGCCACCATCTAGGCTAGAGCAGTCCAACCAGGGAAGCTCTGGTCCTGCAGGGAATCCCGCAGTTAGACAGAGCCTGGAAACCCACCACCATCTTGGAGCTGGTAGCCTGATCAGGCCACCATAAAGAACCAACAGAGGAGCCCAGGTCACCATAAAGATCTAACAGACTAGCCCAGATCGGTGGAAAAAAAGATCTGATTCTTTCCCCCCCACCAGGGCAAGCTTTTAATTAATTAATTAATTAATTTATTAATTTATTTATTTATTGTTTTTATTTAAATTTTTATTTTCTATATTCTATGTTTACATTCCAAAGGCTTTCCCCTTTCCCAGTTCCCCTCCACCATATGTCCCATAATTCCTCTCCCCCTAACTATTCCCCAATCATTCCCCCCCTCACTGATTTCTCTGTTCTGGGTCTACAAAACTGGATCCAAACTTTTCAGGCCCAGGGTCCTCTCCTTTCTTCTTCTTGGGAATCATTTGACTTGCTAATTGTGCCTTGAGTATTTACCGCTTCTAGGCTCATTAATATCCACTTATCAGTGATTGCATTTCATGTGTATTCTTTTGTGATTGGGTTAACTCACTTAGGATGATATTTTCCAGATCTAACCATTTACCTACAAATTGCATGAATTCATTATTTTTAATTGCTGAGTAGTATTCCATTGTATAAATATACCAAAATTTCTGTATCCATCCCTCCTTTGAGGGATATTTGGGCTCCTTCCAATTTCTGGCTATTATAAACAAGGCTGCTATAAACATAGTGGAGCATGTGTCCTTATTGTATGCAGGGGAATCCTTTGGGAATATGCCCAGGAGTGGTATGCCAGGATCCTCTGGAAGTGACATGCCCAATTTTCTGAGGAACCACCAAACTAGTTTCCAGAGCTGTTTTACCATTTTGCAACCCCACCAACAGTGGAGGAGTGTTCCTCTTTCTCCACATCCTCACCAGCACCTGTTGTCCCTTGAGTTTTTAATCTTAGCCATTCTGACTGGTGTGAGGTAGAATCTCAGGGTTGTTTTGATTTGCCTTTCCATGATGACTAATGATGTTGAACATCTCTAAGGTGTTTATCGGCCATCTGAATTTCTTCTGGTGAAAATTCTTTGTTTAGCTCTGTACCCCATTTTTGATAGGGTTATTTGGTTCTTTGGGGTCTAACTTCTTGAGTTCTTTGTATATATTGGATATTAGCCCTCTGTCGGATGTGGGGTTGGTGAAGATCTTTTCCCACTTTGTTGGTTGCTGTTTTGTCCTTCTGACAGTGTCCTTTACCTTACATAAACTTTGTAATTTAATGAGGTCCCATTTGTCAATTCTTGATCTTAGAGCATAAGCTATTGATGTTCTGTTCAGAAAAATTTTCCCTGTGGCCATGTCCTCAAGGGTCTTCCCCAGTTTCTTTTCTATTACTTTCAGTGTGTCTGGTTTTATGTGGAGGCCCTTGATCCACTTGGAGTTGATCTTAGTACAAGGAGATAAGAGTGGGCCAATTCTCATTCTTCTGCATGTTGACCTCCAGTTGAACCAGCACCATTTGTTGAAAAGGCTATCTTTTTTCCACTGGATGGTTGTGGCTCCTTTATCAAAGATCAAGTGACCATAAGTCTGTTGGTTCATTTCTGGATCTTCAATCCTATTCCATTGTTCTACTTGCTGGTCACTGTACCAATACCATGCAGTTTTTAAGACAATTGCTCTGTAGTACTGCTTGAGGTCAGGGATATTGATTCCCCCACAAGTCCTTTTATTGTTGAGAATAGTTTTAGCTACCCTGGGTTTTTTGTTGCTCCATATGAATTTGAGAATTGCTCTTTCTAGATCTATGAAGAATTGAGTTGGGGTTTTGATGGGGATCGCATTGAATCTGTAGATTGCTTTTGGCAAGATGGCCATTTTTACTATATTGATCTGGTCAATCCAGGAGCAAGAAATATTTTTCCATCTTCTGAGGTCTTCTTTGATTTCTTTCTTCCAGGACTTGAAGTTCCTGTCATACAGATCTTTCACTTGTTTGGTTAGAGTTATGCAGAGGTACTTTATGCTGTTTGTGGCTATTGTGAAGGGTGTTATTTCCCTATCTTCTTTCTCAGCCTGCTTGTCCTTTGAGGACAAAGGACTACTGATTAGCTTGAGTTAATTTTATAACCAGCCACTTTGCTGAAGTTGTTTATCAGTTGTAGATGTTCTCTGGTGGAGGTTTTGGGTCACTTAAGTAAACTATCTTATTGTCTGCAAATAATGATACTTTAAGAGCTGGCAACTAGGCAGGACAGGAGGAGATGGCAGGAGGCCGATTGCTCATCCAGCAGCAAGCTGGGAGAAAACTTGGGTCTGGCCCAGCAGAGCTGAGGAGGTTCTGGTCTCCACCTCGGGAGCACAGATTCCCTCTACAACAGCAGTGCCAAACGCCAGGCTCACAAGAGCTTCAAACACCAACCGGTAACAACAAGACCAGCTAACTCCAGAGATAAACAGATGACAAAAGGCTAACGTAGGAACATTACTAACAGAAATCAAGGCAATATGGCAGCATCTGAACCCAATTCGCCAACCAGAGCAAGTCCTGGGTACCCCAGCACACCAGAAAAACAAGAGTTGGATTTAAAAGCACTGGTCATAATGCTGCTAGAGGAACACAAAAAAAGACATAAACAAATCTCTTAAAGAAATGCAGGAGAACATGAGTAGGTTAGAAGTCCTTACAATGCAAACACAAAAATCACTTAAAGAATTCCAGGAAAATATGGATCAACAGACAGAATCCAATAAAGAGGAAATGAAAAAAATCACTTAAAGAAATGCAGGAGAAATTGAGTCAACAGGAAGAAGTCGTGAATGAGGAAACAAAAATCTCTTAAAGAATTGCAAGAAAACAAAAGCAAACAACTGAAGGAACTGAGCAATACCATTCAGGATCTAAACACAGAGGTAGAAACAACTAAGAAATCACAGAGAGAGACAACATTGGAGATAGAAAACCTTGGGAAGAAATCAGGGGTCGTAGATGGAAATATCAACAAAAGAATACAAGAGATAGAAATAAGACTCTCAGATGCTGAAGATAGCATAGAAACCACTTAATCCACAGTCAAAAAAAATGCAAAATGCAAAAGGCTTGTAACCGAAAACATCCAGGAAATCCAGGACACAATGAGAAGAACAAACCTAAGGATTATAGGGATAGATGAGAGTGAAGATCTATAATTTAAAGGGCCAGCAAATATCTTCAACAAAATTATGGAAGAAAACTTCCCTAACCTAAAGAGAGAGATGTCCATGAATATACAAGAAGCATATAGAACTCCAAACAGACTGGACCAGAACAGAAATACCCCCCGTCACATAATAATCAAACCCCCAAACATACTAAACAAAGAAAGAATATTAAAGGCAGTAAGAGAAAAAGGCCAAGTAACATATAAAGGAAGACCTATCAGAATCACACCACACTTCTCACCAAAGACCACGAAAGCTAGAAGATCCTGGGCAGATCTCCTGCAAACTCTAAGAGAACACACATTTCAGCCAAGACTACTATACCCAGCAAAACTCTCAATCAACGTAGATGGAGAAATCAAAATATTCTATGACATGACCAAATTTGTACAATATCTTAGCACTAACCCAGTCCTACAAAGGATAATAGGAAGAAAACTCCAATACAAGGAGGGAAACTACACCCTGGAAAAAGCAAGATAATAACCTTCTTCCATCAAACTCAAAAGAAGATAACCACTCAAAAACAAAAATAACATCAAAAATGACATGAGGAAATAATCACTATTCCTTAATATCTCTTAACATCAATGGACTCATTTCCCCAATAAAAAGACATAGACTAACAGACTGGATATGGAAAAAGGACCCTACATTTTGCTGCATACAGGAAACACACCTCAGGGTCAAAGAAAAACACTACCTTAGAGTAAAAGGCTGGAAGATAATTTTACAAGCAAATGGTCTCAGGAAACGAGGTGGAATAGCCATTCTAATATCAGATATAATTGACTTTCCACCTAATGTCATCAAAAGAGGCACAAAAGATCACTTCTTGCTGGTCAAAGGAAAAATCCACGAAGAAGATCTCTCAATTTTGAACATCTATGTTCCAAGTGCAAGGGCATCCTCATTCATAAAAGAAACTTTACTAAAGCTCAAAGCACACATTTCACCTAACACAATAATTAGGGGGACCTCAACACTCCACTATCCTCAATAGTCTGATCAGGAAAAGAGAAACAAAACAGGGACACAGGGAAACTTATTGAAGCTTTAGACCTAGTGGATTTGACATATACATACATATACATATACATATACATATACATATACATATACATATACATATATATATATATATATATATATATATATATATATATATATATAATTTCATCCCAAAGCAAAAGACTAAACGTTTTTCTCAGCACCTCATGGTACCTTCTCCAAAATCGAACATATAATTGCTCACAAGACAGACCTCAACAAATATAAGAAGATTCAACTAATGCCATGCCTCCTATCGGACAACCATGGAGTAAGAGTGGTCTTCAATAGCAACAAAAACAACAGAAAGTCCACATACACATGGAGGCTGAACAATATTCTATTCAATGACACCTTAGTCAAGGAAGGAATAAAGAAAGAAATCAAAAACTTTTTAGAATTTAATGAAAATGAAGGCAGAACAGATCCAAATTTATGGGACACAATGAAAGCTGTGCTAAGAGGAAAACTCATAGCCCCGAGTACCTCCAAAAAGAAACAGGAGAGAGCATATACTAGCAACTTAAAGGCACACCTGAAAGCTCTGGAATAAAAAGAAGTTATTTCACCCAGGAGGAGTAGAAGAGAGGAAATCATCAAACTCAGGGCTAAAATCAATCAAGTTGAAAAAAAAGAGAACCATACAAAGAATCAACAAAACCAGGGGCTAGTTCTTTGAGAAGATCAACAAGATAGATAAACCCTTAGCCAGACTAACCAAAGGACACAGAGACAGTATCCAAATTAACAAAATTAGAAATGAAAAGGGAGATATAACAAAAGAAACTGAGGAAATTCAAAAAAAATCATCAGATTCTACTACAAAAGCCTATACTCAACACAACTAGAGAATCTGGAGGAAATTGACAATTTCCTAGACAGATAGCAAATACCAAAACTAAATCAGGATCAAATAGATCATCTAAACAGTCCCATAACCCGCAAAGAAATTGAAGGGGTCATAGAAAGTCTTCCATCCAAAAAAAGCACAGGACCAGATGGTTTTAGTGCAGAATTCTATCAGACCTTCAAAGAAGACCTAATACCAATACTCTTCAAACTATTCCACAAAATAGAAACAGAGGGAACACTACCCAACTCATTCTATGAAGCCACAATTACCCTGATATCAAAAACACACAAAGATCCAACTAAGAAAGCAAACTTCAGACCAATTTCCCTGATGAACATCGATGCAAAAAGACTCAATAAAATTCTTGCCACCAGAATCCAAGAGCACATCAAAATGATCACTCACCATGATCAAGTTGGCTTCATCACAGGGATGCAGGGTTGGTTCAATATATGGAAAACCAACAATGTAATCCACGACATAAACAAACTAAAAGAAAAAAACCACATGGTCATCTCATTGGATGCTGAAAAAGCATTTGACAAAATTCAGCATCCCTTCATGCTAAAAGTCTTGGAAAGAACAGGAATTCAAGGCCCATACCTGAACATAGTAAAAGCAATTTATAGCAAACCAGTAGCCAACATGAATGCAAACAGAGAGAAATTTGAAGCAATCCCAGTAAAATCTGGGACTAGACAAGGCTTCCCCCTCAAACCATATCTTTTCAATATAGTACTTGAGATACTAGCTAGAGCAATTCAACAACATAAGGAAATCAAAGGGATACAAACTGGAAAGGAAGAAGTCAAACTATCACTATTTGCAGATGATATTATAGTATACTTAAGTGACCCAAAAAACTTCACCAGAGAACTCCTTCAGCTGATAAACAACTTCAGCAAAATGGCTGGTTATAAAATCAACTCAAGAAAATCAGTAGCCTTCCTATACTCAAGGGATAAGCAGGCTGAGAAAGAAATTAGGGAAATGACACCCTTCACAATAGCCACAAACAATATGAAGTATCTTGGTGTGATTCTAACCAAACAAGTGAAAGCTGTGTATGACAAAAAATTCAGGTCTATGAAGAAGGAAATGGAAGAAGACCTCAGAAATTGGAAAAAGCTTCCATGCTCGTGGTTTAGCAGAATTAATATAGTTAAAATGGCCATCTTGGTAAAAGCAATAAACAGATTCAATGCAATCCCCATCAAAATCCCAACTTTGTCCTTCATAGAGTTAAAAAGAGCAATTCTCAAAATTATCTTGAATAACAAAAAGCCCAGGATAGCAAAACTATCATCAACAGTAAAAGAATTTCTTGGGAAATCAGTATCCTGGACCTCAAGCAATACTACAGAGCAGTAGTGTTAAAAACTGCATGGTATTGGAACAGTGAAAGGGAGGTGGAATTGGAATAGGATTGAAGACCCAGAAATGAACCCACTGACTTATGGTCACTTGATCTTTGATAAAGGAGCTACAACCATCCAGTGGATAAAAGATAGCCTTTTCAACAAATGGTGCTGGCTCAACTGGAGGTCAACATGCAGAAGAATGAGAATTGATCCACTGTTGTCTCCTTGTACTAAGCTCAATTCCAAGTGGATCAAGGACCTCCACATTAAACCAGACACACTGAAACTAATAGAAAAGAAACTGGGGAAAACCCTTGAGGATATTGGCTCAGGGAGAAAGTTCCTGAACAGAAGACCAATAGCTTATGCTCTAAGATCAAGAATAGACAAATGGGACCTCATAAAATTACAAAGTTTCTGTAAGGCAAAAGACACTGTCAAAAGGACAAATTGGCAACCAACAAATTGGGAAAAGATCTTCACCAACCCTACATATGACAGAGGGCTAATATCTAATGTATACAAAGAACTCAAGAAGTTAGACCCCAGAAAACCAAATAACCCTACAAAATAATGGGGTAGAGAACTAAACCAAGACTTTTCACCTGAAGAAATTCAGATGGCTGAGAAACACATTAAAAATGTTCAACATCATTAGTCATTGGAGAAATGCAAATCAAAACAACCCTGATATTTCACCTCATACCAGTCAGAATGGCTAAGATTAAAAACTCAGGAAACAGCAGGTGTTGGCTAGGATGTGGAGAAAGAGGAACACTCCTCCACTGCTGGTGGGACTGCAAGCTGGTACAACCACTCTGGAAATCAGTCTGGTGGTCCCTCAGAAAATTGGACATGATACTTCTGGAGTACCCTGCCATACCACTCCTGGGAATATACCCAGAAGTTTCCTCAGCATGCAATAAGGATACATGCTCCACTATGTTCATAGCAGCCTCATTTATAGTAGCCATAAGCTGGAAAGAACTCAGATGTCTGTCAATGGAGGAATGGATACAAAAAAAATGTAGTATATATATACACAATGGAATACTATTCAGCCATTAGAAACAATGAATTCATGAAATTCTTAGAGAAATGGATGGAGCTGGAGAATATCATACTAAGTGAGGTAACCCAGTCTCAAAAGAATACCCATGGTATGCACTCATTGATAAGTAGATATTAGCCTAGAATCTTGGGACACCAAAGACACAATCCACATACCAAATGATGTCCGTCCAGAAGGAAGGAGTGGACCTTGGTTCTGGAAAGATTCAAAGCATCAGTGTAAGGGAATACAAGAACAGGGAAGTGGGAAGGTGTGGATGGGGAAACAGGGGGAGGGAAAAGGGCATCTTGGACCTTTGGAAGGCAGGGAACCAGGAAACGGGAAATGAAATGTAAATATAGAATATATCCAATAAAAAATTAAAAAATGACTTCATGAGATTCTTAGGCAAATGGGCAGAACTACATAATATCATCCTGATTGAGGTAACATAGTCACAAATGAATATACATGATATGTATTCACTGATAAGTGGTTCTTAGGCAACGAGCTTGAAATACCTAGGATACTACTCACAGACTGTATGAAGCTCAAGAGGATGGAAGAACAAAGTGTGGACATTGCAGTCCTACTTAGAAGGGGGAAACAAACTATTCTTTGGCTGTGGAGGAAGGGAGGGACCTGGGAGAAACAGAGGAGAATGAAAAAATGTTGGCAGCATCAGGTGCTGGAAAAGTGGAGAGAAATATTGTGGGTCAGGAAATTGAAAAGTGCAGTGGAGAAGTAGGGGATGGGGAACTGAGGGTAGCCACTAGAAACTCTCAGATACCAGGAAAGCAAGAGGTTCCCAGGAACCAATGGGAAAGACATTAGCAGAAATACCCAAATGAAGAGACCCTATCCAGTGAATTGAAATGGACCCCAGTTGATTGATGGGGCTACCCACACATCTCAAAAAATTCTAACCGAGAATTTTTTCTCTCTAAAGGATATGTAGGAACTGCCCTACCTAGGGATCCATTGTATCTGCAGGTACCAAACCTACATTATTTATGATGCCAAGAAGTGCTCACAGACAAGAGCTTGATAGAGCTGTCCCCTGATTGCCAGAGCCTGACCTATACAGATGAGGATGCTTGCAGCCAACCATTGGACTGAGCATGGGGGCCCCAATTGAAAAGATGGGAGAAGGACTCAAGGAACTGAAGAGGTTGGCATGCCCATAGGAAAAACAACAAAATCAACTAATCAGAATCTCCCCCAGAGCTCCCATGGACTAAACCACCAACCAAAGTGTACACATGGAGGGACCCAAGACACAAGCTGTTCATGTAGCAGAGGATTGCCTTATCTGACATCAATAGTAGGGTAGGCCCTTGGTTCTGTGGAGGCTCAATACTCCAGTGTAACATAATGCAGTAAGGCAGGAGTGGATGGTGGGGTAGAGGAGCACCCTCCTAGAAGCCGGGGGAAGGGAGGATGGTGTAGGACGTTTGCAGAGGTACAACCAGTAAGGAGGATAACAATTTAAATATATACAAATAAAATAACCAATAAAAAGTCAGTTATCACTAGTCCAGCCTCATTGCAAATCACATCGGCTAGTACTGTCACTTTTCTTGTTCTCTGACCAAGAAAAGTCGCTAGTGTGTAACTAGTAAGACTGTGCTTTTCTGAACTTCAAATTGTTCAAAAAGATTTTCTACATCAGAGCCAGTCATACAAACATCTCAACCTACTTCACTAATACTTTTATTTTTCCAAATGTTTTCTAAATATTGTGGTCAGTGCTGACATACTATACCTTTTAGTCCTTTCCTAGGGTGGTGATTGAACCATGAATCTTTTTCATCAGTAATGTCTGACAGAGATCAAGCCTTATTTTGTGAGTGTCAGACATACTGCCCTGCAAGGGAGTGGAAGTTCTATTAGATTTTCATGTAATTCTTAGATTAAGAGAGATGTGAGGGCAGTAAGCTGGCCAGAACTCCATAACAACCTGATGTCCACAGCACACATAGCCCTTGGGACTGTGCATACCAAGGCTCACTCATGTGGCTGTGTTAACCAATGGGCCTCATTACATGAGTTCTAAAGTGTTTTATTGATCCTCCTTCATGGCCCTTAGCAGAGAGAATACCTACAGTAATTGACAACAGACTCAAAATGAAGACTTTGTGAATCCCAGTTAATGGCAGCACTACTTTAAATAATCAAATGTTAGACATAATCCATGAGCTTGGCAGATGATTATATAAGTAAAATACAGTAGTTTCAGACCTCTTTCTTATAGGCAGAAGGCACTGCAAATTTTTGAACTGGCAGAATCTATCCTTTATTATCACTCTGCAGGCTTCACTCTGTCCAAAGACAAGACAACTCTCCATGTTCCAAGTATTTATATAAATACCTATAAAGTAAGAATATGGGAACCAAGCAATCTGATGATTCACATCTCAGCACTCTGAGAATCATCTTATATGCTAAAGCACATAAGAGTGGTCTCTCTTCCTACTAAAATAGTAGGATCATTGATTATGTGCATTCTACAGCCCTCATAGCCTGCTAGTTAAATTCCTGGTATGCTTGTGACAAACCATCTCAAAATAATGGAAGGTAAGAATTCCTAGCAGCAAGCAAGGAAAAAACCATTTATATTCTGCTTGTGTGATCAGAAATTGGTTATCAATTAGTTATGACAGTATTAAAATTCAACAGAAGGCCAAAAAAGAACTACCATAAATTATAAAAAAAATCACATGGTATATATAATTTCATCCATAATAATGACATTTTTGTTAACAATAGACTTCATGAACAATGGTTAGCTAAAATTATATCACCTGGTGGTGCTGAAATTGCAACTTTCTTAACCTATACTTGCTGTTCCTGCAATAACAAGTCTGAATAATTGCTATCTCCTTATAGTACAACTCAACCATTGAATGGTGGCATGTATTCAAATAAATTGAAATAAGCATGTTGAAGATGCTGCAGTATTCTAAGTTTATTATAGTATGATTGCCAATTCTATGACATTGATTCAACCAAAGTATTCATTAATAGTTGAATGAATAAAGAAAATATAGTACTCAGACATATATACATCTGAATATTATTCAATGACTTAATGTTTTTTATTGTATGCCACAAATTTAATGGATCTGGAAACCTAAGTAAATAAAATAAGGTATACAAATTAAGTAAATGATCTTAATTGCTTGTCATATCTGGAAACATCAAATTCATAGAAGACTAGAATTCTAGTTAGTAAAGAATAGTGTTTATTTCAGCATGGTGTATGGAAAGAAAATCCTCCCTTATGCTACCTTTAAATGGCTATAAATCACATTTAAATTACGAAGCCCTCATGACTATCAGTATCTAAGGACTTACCTTTAAATGCTACTGCATAAGGTTCATTATGAATTCGGGAAGAGACACAAACCGGAAATCCACATTAGATTATCTAAAGACTGGGATGTAATACATACTCCTGAAAAAAAGGAAGTCTGATTCAACATGGATGAACTTTTATGACTTCATTCTAAAGCAAGCCCAAAAAATGATATGTAGAGTATAACAGTTCTTATATCAGATATCCTAATCAGAAAAATTCATATTTTAGTTACTGGGTATAGAGGAAAGGTAATACTTTTCAAATGTGCAATTGTTATTAAGTCTCAGTTTTTATTGAAATATGGTTTTCACACAGTTTATAACAATATTTAAATAGCTGGAAAAATGGGCCAGCATGAAAAAAATATTTTTGTAAAGTCTTCTACATATCTATTATCATATAGTTCTATACAGAAGCATAAATTCCTGTAAATTCCATAAGTTAATTTAGAATCTGAAAAATTAAGGTAGCTTGCTGGTGATAAGTTTACTGGTGAAACTGAAATTCATGATTGTGTTTATTTTTTCCAATGAGTATATCGATACATCCAATATAAAGTATTTGCATCTAGATATTTTTGACACATATTCTATATGATAAAATGGCAGTCTCTTGGTACAAAGTTATAGGCCATATAATGCTAGAAACTCCATAAAGATCAATTTCTTTAATTAATCATTCTTTTATCAATGTTTAAAACTAAGATATTGGAGCATATAAATCCATCCTGTGGAGATACAATTTTTAGTATACATGTTCCCTAGTGTTTCCATTTAACATTAAAAATTTTGTCAACTGATGCAATCAATTTAAAGTTGATTTTAAAAATGAATCAAATTTGTTCAAAAATACTCACATTTCCTAAATAATAAAAGCATATAAGTAAAGGTAAGTTTTGAAATCATAAAGTACAACACCACATTTTTTACAATTATTACATAGTATTTCTGTACTTGATAGTTTATAATCAGGCTTAAAGTATATTTGTTATAGGTTAATAACAATAAAATGATATTTTTAATCTTGGTCTATGTTCTCTCTATCATGTTATATTATCTAATAAAATAGTCAAGCATTACTAATTACTATTATATTTAGAACAAAGTGATGAATACATATTTATATGACAATATGACAATTATAATTGTTAAATTTTAATCTCTTATATCTATGGATATAAATTATGCATATCTATATACTATTTTATAATGATGCTATTTTATATTAGTTAAATTTCAGGTCTGTAAAGAAGGATTAAGTTACTTATTTTTGTAAGGTAAAGTTCTAAATACTGAAAACATGGTATTTTGAAAACTTTCACAGTCATAAAACCCATAGTTCACAAACATAATATCCAAAGAAAGTGCCAAGTATCTACCACAGTACTACTAGTTCAAATGATATCATGAACATGGTAGGTCACAAAATTATAGTTTAAAACATTACCTTCAGCTAAGGTAAACTCAGTACTAATTCAGAAAGCACACAGTTATTTTTACCAACAATTACTTCCTCTATACATCCCCAAGCTTTTGATCATAAAATGGACGGCAGAACACAACACAAAACACACACACACACACACACACACACACACACACACACACAAATAGATATAATGATAGAGTGTGTGTATACATACTAACACCTTCAAAAATTTGAATGGTAACAATTGCAAAAAGCATAAAAATTTCCCAAAGCAAATTTTCTATTACTAAATTCACTGGCCACACATATGTTCTGCTTCTGATTTATTTTTTAATTTTAATTTCTATATTCTTTGTTTATATTCCAAAGGCTTTCCTCTTTCCCAGTTCCCCCCTCACTATATGCCCCATAAGTCCTCTTACCTCCTCCGCCCATTCCCCAATCAACCCCCCACCACACACACACCATTTCTCTGTTCTGATACTCTCCTGCAAAATTGGATCCAGTCTTTTCAGGACCAGGGTCCTCTCCTTCCTTCTTCTTGGGAATCTTTTGATTTGCTAATTGTGCCTTGAGTATTCAGAGCTTCTGGGCTCATTAATATCCACTTATCAGTGATTGCATTTCATGTGTATTCTTTTGTGATTGGGTTAACTCACATAGGATTATATTTTCCAGATCCAAACATTTGCCTACAAATTGCATGAATTGATTATTTTTAATTGCTGAGTAGTAATCCATTGTATAAATATATGACATTTTCTGTTTCCATTCCCCCTTTGGGGGAAATCTGGGCTCCTTCCAACTTCTGGCTATTATAAACAAGGCTGATATGAACATAGTGGAGCTTGTGTCTTTATTGCATGCAGGGGGATCCTCTGGGTATATGCCCAGGAGTGGTATGACAGGGTCCTCTGGAAGTGACATGCCCAATTTTCTGAGGAACCACCAAACTGATTTCCAGAGCGGTTTTACCATTTTGTAATCCCACCAACAGAGTAGGAGTGTACCTTTTTTTCCACATCCTCGCCATCACCTGTTGTCCCTTGAGTTTTTAATCTTAGCCATTCTGACTGGTGTGAGGTGGAATCTCAGGGTTGTTTTGATTTGCATTTCCCTGATGACTAATGATGCTGAACATCTGTTAAGGTGCTTCTCAGCCATCTGAATTTCTTCTGATGAAAATTCTTTGTTTAGCTCTGTACCCCATTTTTGATAGGGTTCTTTGTTTCTTTGGGGTCTAAATTCTTGAGTTCTTTGTATATATTGGATATTAGCCCTCTGTCAGATGTGGGGTTGGAGAAGATATTTTCCCAATTTGTTGCTTGCTGTTTTGTCCTTCTGACAATGTCCTTTGCCTTACAGAAACTTTGTAATTTTATGAGGTCCCATTTGTCAACTCTTGATCTTAGAGCATAAGCTATTAGTGTTCTATTAAGAAACATTCCCCCTGTGCCCATATCCTCCTGGGTCTTCCCCAGTTTCTTTTCTATTAGTTTCAGTGTGTCTGGTTTTATGTGGAGGTCCTTGATCCACTTGGTGTTGATCTCAGTACAAGGAGAAAAGAGTGGTTCAATTCTCATTCTTCTGCATGTTGACCTCCAGTTGAACCAGCACCATTTGTTGAAAAGGCTATCTTTTTTCCACTCGATGGTTGTGGCTCCTTTATCAAACATCAAGTGGCCATAAGACTGTGGATTTTCTGGTTCTTCAATCCTATTCCATTGATCTACTTGCCTGTTGCTGTACCAACACCATGCAGTTTTTAAGACAATTGCTCTGTAGTACTGCTTGAGGTCAGGGATATTGATTCCCCCAGAAGTCCTTTTATTGTTGAGAATAGTTTTAGCTATCCTGGGTTTTTTTGTTACTCCAGATGAATTTGGGAATTGCTCTTTCTAGATCTATGAAGAATTGATTTGGGATTTTGATGGGGATTGCATTGAATCTATAGATTGCTTTTGGCAAGATAGCCATTTTTACTGTACTGATCCTGCAAATCCAAGAGCATGGAATATTTTTCCATCTCCTGAGGTCTTCAATTTCTTTCTTCAAGAACTTGAAGTTCCTGTCATACAGATCTTTCACTTGTTTGGTAAGTCACGCCAAGATACTTTATGTTGTTTGTGGCTATTGTGAAGGGTGTTATTTCCATAATTTCTTTCTCAGCCTGCTTGTCCTTTGAGTACAGGAAGGCAACTGATTTGCTTGAGTTAATTTTATAGCCAGTCACTTTGCTGAAGTTGTTTATCAGCTGTAGGAGTTCTCTGGTGGAGTTTTTTGGGTCACTTGCATGCATATACTATCATATCATCTGCAAATAATGATAGTTTGACTTCTTCCTTTCCAATTTGTATCCCTTTGACTTCCTTATGTTGTCTAACTGCTCTAACTAGAACTTCAAGTACTATATTGAAAAGATATGGAGAGAGAGGGCAGCCTTATCTAGTCCCTGATTTTAGTGAGATTGCTTCAAACTTCTCTCCATTTATTTTGATGTTGGCTACTTGTTTGCTTGCCACGGACCGACTCAGTCGGAACACACACACCCGTGGGGAAGTCAGGGTCTTTGGTATGCAGGAAGGTACAGGTCCGGCGAATGACAGACAGACACACACAAGATCTGAGTGCGTCTGAATGCACTTTACTGTTCTGAGGCAGGATTTTTTATACCCACTCAAGTTGGTATTACATTACTAAAGAAAAATGTATCCAGTGAAATGTTTACAAAGAATGGTTACCATGAGTATCTGGCACAAGGAAATACAAAATGAATCAGGCATGAATGTCAGAGATTACACACAAGGTCATCGAGTCCCTCTGTAGTCAATAATAAATTAGTAATTCAAGAGTCAGAGATTACACTATGTTTTGCTATCTTCTTGTGAGACTTCCTCAGGCTTACTTTGAAACTTTACTTAACTGAAGGTTTCCATGTCAGAGTGCCAAAGCCAGCTAACCATACAAATAATATAAATTGTTGGGAGGTTAATTCTTTAATGTATCTAGGTAATAACTGTACAGCTGATTAAAAGCAAAGCAATGGATCTCTAGAAGATAAATCATGGCCAGTGCTGTAGCTCAAAGAATAAACTCTCAGTGAATCATCACGCCTGGATGCTCGCACCTCCGGCTGGCAGGGACATCTTGTAAGTAAAAGAACAGGTCAGATAAAGGGTCACACAGCTTGCCATGAGAAATTTCAGCTCAGCCCTATCTGCAGCCAAGGAGGCCCACAGCGGCATTCACCTTGAACAGCCCTGCCAAACAAGGCTTTTCCCAGTAAATATCACACAGCTTCCACCTGGTGCAGCTTGGCTGCGTGAAATTTCGGTGTTCAAGAAATGCGTGTGATATTTGCTGTAGATTGCTTTTACTATACTTAGGTATGGGCCTTGAATTCCTGTTCTTTCCAGGACTTTTAGCATGAAAGGATGCTGAATTTTTTCAAATAGTTTTTTCAGCATCTAATCAGATGACCATGTGGTTTTTTTCTTTTAATTTTTTTTATGTAGTGTATTACATTGATGAATTTTTGTATATTGAACCATCCCTGCATCCCTGGGATGAAGCCTACTTGATCATGGTGAATGATCATTTTGATGTGCTCTTGGATTCGGTTGGGAAGAATTTTATTTAGTATTTTTTTCTTTATTTTCTATATTCTTTGTTTACATTCCAAAGTCTTTCCCCTTTCCCATTTCCCCCCCACCATATGTCCCATAAGTCCTCTCCCCCCTAACTATTCCCCAATCATTCCCCCCCATTCTCTGTTCTGATGCTCTCCTACAAATCTGTATCCAGTCTTTTCAGGACCAGGGTCCTCTTCTTCCTTCTTCTTGGGAATCTTTTGATTTGCTAATTGTGTCTTGAGTATTCAGAGCTTTTGGGCTCATTAATATCCATTTATCAGTGATTGCATTTCATGTGTATTCTTTTGTGATTGTGTTAAATCACTTAGGATGATATTTTCCAGATCCAACCATTTGCCTACAAATGCATGAATTCATTGTTTTTAATTGCTGAGTAGTATTCCATTGTATAAACATACCACATTTTCTGTATCCATTCCTCCTTTGAGGAACATCTGGGCTCCTTCCAACTTCTGGCTATTATAAATAAGGCTTCTATAAACATATTGGAGCATGTGTCTTTATTGTATGCAGGGGATTCCGCTGGGTATATACCCAGGATGGAACCTCATAAAATTACAAAGTTTCTGTAAGGCAAAGGACACTGTCAGAATGACAAAATAGCAACCAACAAATTTGGAAAAGAGCTTCACCAACCCCACATCTGACAGAGGGCTAATATCCAATATATACAAAGAGCTCAAGAAGTTAGACCCCGATCTTGCCTGCAGTTTCCCATCCAGCTGGTGGTGGGGAAGCCGGACCCAGCCAGCGTGCCAGGTGCTCAGACCCAGCCGGCTGCGGAACCAGGTACCAGGGACAGCCTGAGTTTAAGACCTTCGGGGACTCAGGCCTGGAGCGGGAGTTGGGCACAGAGTAGCGGCTGCGCTCTGCACTCGCAGGGAGGACCACGAGCTCCCTGCAGGCAGCTGCCATCTTGCCTGCAGCTTCCCACCCAGCTGGTGGTGGGGAAGCCAGACCCAGCCAGCTTGCCAGGTGCTCAGACCCAGCTGGCGGCGGAACCAGGGCAGACCCCTGACTCCCTGCAGGCAGCTGCCATCTTGCCTGCAGTTTCCCACCCAGCCGGTGGCAGGGAAGCCGGACCCAGCCAGCTTGCCAGGTGCTCAGACCCAGCCAGCTGCGGAAGCAGCCTCCCATCCAGCCGGTGGCGGGGAAGTCAGACCCAGCCAGCTTCCAGCAGCTTGGGACCAGCAAGCGGCACCAGATAACTGAGATATCCCAACTTTAAGACCCCTGGGGAAACAGGATAACAGACAGCAAACCCTGAGCAGGAGCAGTGCAGAGCAGCCGCCCAACAGGAGGAACCAAGTACCTGGAATATCCTGAGTTTAAGACCTCAGGGGACTCAGGCCACCTGTCAGCAATCTGTGAGCAAGAGCCCTGCAGGACAGTGGTTCAGGTGTCCCAGTGGCTGGGAAATAGCCTTACGACCCCACAGGAGGGTCAAGCACCAGCTAGTATCTACAGGACCAACTAACACCAGAGTTAACCAGATGGCAAAAGGCAAACATAAGATCGCTACTAACAGAAATCAAGTCAGTATGGTGGCATCCGAACCGAGTTCCCCAACAGCAATAAATCTTGGATACCCTGAAACACCAGAAAAACAAGACTCAGATCTAAAATCACTGGTCAGGATGCTGATAGAGGAACACTTAGATAAATCTCTTAAAGTAATACATGAGAAAATAGATCAAAAGCTAGAAGCCATTAAAAGGCAAACACAATTAAATCCCAGATATCTCAACACACCAGAAAAACAAGACTCAGATCTAAAATCACTGGTAAAGATGCAGATTGAGGATCACTTCGATAAATTTCTTAAAGTAATAGAGGAGAAAATAGATCAAAAGCTAGAAGCCCATACAAGGCAGACACAAAAATCACTTAAAGAAATCCAGGAGAATATAAAGCAAAAAATGAATCCCAATAAGGGGGAGAAACAAAAATCACTTAAAGAAATACAAGAGAACATGGGTCAACGAGTAGAAGTCATAAAAGAGGAAACACAAAAATCCCTTAAAGAATTACAGGAAAACACAAACAAGCAACTGAAAGATCTGAGCAAAACCATACAAAATCTAAAAACAGAAGTAGAAACAACTAAGAAATCACAAAGGGAGACAATGTTGGAGATAGAAAACCTTGGGAAGAAATCGGGAGTCATAGATGAAAATATCAACAATAGAATACAAGAGATAGAAGACAGAATCTCAGATGCTGAAGATACCATAGGAACCATGGATTCAACAATTAAAGAAAATGCAAAATGCAAAAAGCTGGTAACCCAAAACATCCAGGAAATCCAGGACACAACGAGAAGACCAAACCTAAGGATTATAGGGATAAATGAGAATGAAGATCTACAATTTAAAGGGCCATCAAATATCTTCTACAAAATTATGGAAGAAAACTTCCCCAACCTAAAGAGAGAGATGCCCACGAATATAGAAGAAGCCTATAGAACCTCACATAGACTGGACCAGAACAGAAATACTTCCCGTCACATAATAATCAAAACCCCAAATGTACTAAACAAAAAAAGAATATTAAAGGCAGCAAGAGAAAAAGGACAAGTAACATATAAAGGAAGACCTATCAGAATAACACCAGATTTCTCACCAAAGACCATGAAAGCTAGAAGATCCTGGGCAGACCTCATGCAGACCCTAAGAGAACACAAACTTCAGCCAAGACTACTCTACCCAGCAAAACTCTCAATTGCCATAGATGGGGAAACAAAGATATTCCACAACAAATCCAAATTTGCAAGATACTTATCTACAAACCCAGCCGTACAAAGGATAATAGGGGAAAAATACCAACACAAGGGGGGAAACAACACCCCAGAAGAAACAAGATAGAAACCCCATCTCATCCCACCCAAAAGAAGAGAACCACTCAAATACAAACAAAAAAATATCGCCCAAACTGTCAGAAAGTAATAATTACTATTCCTTAATATCTCTTAATATCAATGGACTCAATTCCCAAATCAAAAGACACAGACTAACAGACTGGATACGGAAACAGGACCCTACATTTTGCTGCATACAAGAAACACATCTCAGTGTCAAAGACAAACACCACCTTAGAGTAAAAGGCTGGAAGACAGTTTTACAAGCAAATGATCCCAGGAAACAAGCCGGAGTGGCCATTCTAATATCAGATAAAATTGACTTTCAACCTAAAGTCATCAAAAGAGACACAGAAGGTCACTTCCTGCTTGTCAAAGGGAAAATCCACCAAGAAGAATTCTCAATACTGAACATCTATGCTCCAAATGTAAGGGCACCCTCCTTCGTAAAAGAAACTTTACTAAAGCTTAAAGCACACATTGCACCTAACACAATGATTGTAGGAGACTTCAACACTCCACTCTCCTCAATGGACTGATCAGGAAAGCAGAAATTAAACAGGGATACAGTGAAACTGATTGAAGCTTTGGACCAATTGGATTTAACAGATATATATATATATATATATATATATATATATATATATATATATATATATATAGAACATTCCATCCTAAAGCAAAAGAGTATACCTTTTTCTCAGCACCGCACGGTACCTTCTCAAAAATTGATCATATAATTGGTCACAAGACAGAACTCAACAAATACAAGAAGACCGAACTAATTCCATGTCTCCTATCAGATCACTATGGAGTAAAAGTGGTCTTCAGTAGCAAGAAGAACAACAGAAAGCCCACATACACATGGAAACTGAACAATACTCTACTCAATGACACCCTGGTCAAGGAAGAAATAAAGAAAGAAATCAAAGACTTTTTAGACTTCAATGAAAATGAAGGTACAACCTACCCAAATCTCTGGGACACAATGAAAGCAGTGCTAAGAGGAAAACTCATAGCCCTGAGTGTCTCCAAAAAGAAATTGGAGAGAGCATACACTAGCAACTTAACAGCACACCTGAAGGCCCTGGAACAAAAAGAAGCTAACTCACCCAGGAGGAGTAGAAGAGAGGAAATCATCAAACTAAGGGCTGAAATCAATCAAGTAGAAACAAAGAGAACCATACAAAGAATCAACAAAACCAAGGGCTGGTTCTTTGAGAAAATCAACAAGATTGATAAGCCCTTAGCTAGACTAACCAAAGGGCACAGAGATAGTATCCAAATTAACAAAATTAAAAATGAAAAGGGGGATATAACAACAGAAAACGAGGAAATTCAAAAGATCATCAGATCCTACTACAAAGTCCTATACTCAAAACAACTGGAGAATCTGGAAGAAATGGACAATTTCCTAGACAGATACCAAATACCAAAATTAAATCAGCATCAAGTAGATCAGCTAAACAGTCCCATAACACTTAAAGAAATAGAAGGGGTTATAGAAAGCCTCCCAACCAAAAAAAGTACGGGACCAGATGGTTTTAGTGCAGAATTCTACCAGACCTTCAAAGAAGACTTAACTCCAATACTCTTCAAACTATTCCACAAAATAGAGACAGAAGGGACACTGCCCAACTTGTTCTTCGAAACCACAATTACGCTGATACCTAAACCACAAAATGATCCAACAAAGAAAGAGAACTACAGGCCAATTTCTCTTATGAATATTGATGCAAAAATACTAAATAAAATTCTTGCTAACCGAATCCAACAGCACATCAAAACGATCATCCACCATGATCAAGTAGGCTTCATTCCAGGGATGCAGGGATTACTTCAATATACAGAAATCCATCAATGTAATCCACTACATAAACAAAGTAAAAGAAAAAAACCACATGGTCATCTCATTAGATGCTGAAAAAGCATTCAACAAAATTCAGCATGCTTTCATGCTAAGAGTCTTGGAAAGAGCAGGAATTCAAGGCCCATACCTAAACATGGTAAAAGCAATCTACAGCAAACCAGTAGCCAACATCAAAATAAATGGAGAGAAACTTGAAGCAATCCCACTAAAATCAGGGACTAGACAAGGCTGTCCTCTCTCTCCGTATCTTTTCAATATAGTACTTGAAGTTCTAGCGAGAGCAATTAGACAACATAAGGCAGTCAAAGGGATACAAATTGGAAAGGAAGAAGTCAAAGTATCCTTATTTGCAGATGATATGATAGTCTACTTAAGCGATCCAAAAAACTCCACCAGAGAACTTCTACAGCTGATAAACAACTTCAGCAAAGTGGCTTGTTATAAAATTAACTCAAGCAAATCAGTATCCTTCTTGTACTCAAAGGACAAGCAGGCTGAGAAAGAAGTTAGGGAAATAACACCCTTCACACAAACAACATAAAGTACCTTGGCGTAACTCTAACCAAACAAGTGAAAGATCTGTATGACAGGAACTTCAAGTCCCTGAAGAAATAAATCGAAGAAGACCTCAGAAGATGGAAAAATATTTCTTGCTCCTGGATTGGCAGGATCAATATAGTAAAAATGGCCATCTTGCCAAAAGCAATCTACTGATTCAATGTGATCCCCATCAAAATCCCAACTCAATTATTCATAGATCTAGAAAGAGCAATTCTCAAATTCATCTGGAGCAACAAAAAACCCAGGATAGCTAAAACTATTCTCAACAATAAAAGGACTTCTGGGGGAATCAATATCCCTGACCTCAAGCAGTACTACAAAGCAATTGTGTTAAAAACTGCATGGTATTGGTACAGCAACAGGCATGTAGATCAATGGAATAGGATTGAAGACCCAGAAATTAACCCACAGACTTATGGTCACTTGATCTTTGATAAAGGAGCCACAACCATCCAGTGGAAAAAAGATAGCCTTTTCAACAAATGGTGCTGGGTCAACTGGAGGTCAACATGCAGAAGAATGCGAATTGACCCACCCTTATCTCCTTGTACTAAGATCAACTCCAAGTGGATCAAGGACCTCCACATAAAACCAGACACACTGAAACTATTAGAAAAGAAATTTGGGAAGACCCTGGAGGACATGGGCACAGGGGTAAAGTTCCTGAACAAAACACCAATAGCTTATGCTCTAAGATCAAGAATTGACAAATGGGACCTCATTAAATTAGAAAGTTTCTGTAAGGCAAAGGACACTGTCAGAAGGACAAAACGGCAACCAACAACGTGGGAAATGATCTTCACCAACCCCACATCCGACAGAGGGCTAATATCCAATATATACAAAGAACTCAAGAAGTTAGACCCCAAAGAACCAAATAACCCTATCAAAAAATGGGGTATAGAGCTAAACAAAGAATTTTCACCAGAAGAAATTCGGATGGCCGAGAAACACCTTAAGAGATGGACAACATCATTAGTCATCAGGGAAATGCAAATCAAAACAACCCTGAGATTCCACCTCACTCCAGTCAGAATGGCTAAGATTAAAAACTCGAGAGACAACAAGTGCTGGCGAGGATGTGGAGAAAGAGGAACACTCCTCCACTGTTGTTGGGATTGCAAAATGGTAAAACCGCTCTGGAAATCAGTGTGGCAGTTCCTCAGAAAATTGGGCATGCCACTTCCAGAAGACCCTGGCATACGACTCCTGGGCATATACCCAGAGGATTCCTCTGCATACAATAAAGACAAATGCTCCACTATGTTTATAGCAGCCTTGTTTATAATAGCCAGAAATTGGAAGGAGCCCAGATATTCCTCAAAAGAGGAATGGATACAGAAAATGTGGTATATTTATGCAATGGAGTACTACTCTGCAATTAAAAATAATGAACTCATGCAATTTGTAGGTAAATGGTTAGATCTGGAAACTATCATCCTAAGTGAGCTAACCCAATCACAAAAGAATACACATGAAATGCAATCACTGATAAGTGGGTATTAATGAGCCCAGAAGCCCTAAATACTCAAGGCACAATTAGCAAGTCAAATGACTCTCAAGAAGAAAAAAAGGAGAGGACCCTGGGCCTGTAAAGATTGGATCCAGTATTGTAGACCCAGAACAGAGAAATGGTGGGGGGGGAATGAGTGGGAAATAGCATGGGGGGGAGAGGAATTATGGGACATATGGTGGGGGGTAACTGGGAAAGGGGAAAGCCTTTGGAATGTAAGCATAGAATATAGAAAATAAGAATTTAAAAAAATCAAAAAAAAATAGAAGTTAGACCCCAAAGAACCAAATAATCCTATCAAAAAATGGAGTACAGAGCTAAACAAAGAATTTTCACCAGAAGAAATTCGGATGGTCGAATTTCAACATCATTAGTCATCAGGGAAATGCAAATCAAAACAACCCTGAGATTCCACCTCACACCAGTCAGAATGGCTAAGATTAAAAACTCAAGGGACAACAGGTGCTGGCGAGTATGTGGAGAAAAAGGAACACTCCTCCACTGTTGGTGGGATTGCAAGATGGTACAACCACTCTGGAAATCAGTCTGGCGGTTCTTCAGAAAAATGGGCATGATTCTTCCAGAGGACCCTGTCTTATTTAGTATTTTTGCATCAATATTCATAAGAGAAATTGGCCTGTAGTTCTGTCCAGATGGTTTTAGTACAGAATTCTATCAGACCTTCAAAGAAGACTTAACACCAATACTCTTCTCACTATTCCACAAATATAGAAACCGAAAGAACACTGCCGAACTCGTTCTAAGAAACCACAATTATGCTGATACTAAAACCACACAATGATCCTACAGACCTCAACAAATACAAAAGACATAATTAATCCCATGCTTCTGATTTCAAAGCTTTAGCATCAAGGTGACCTGGAATCATTATCTTTAACTACTGAGCTTCAGCATAATGTAAATAATGTAAATGTTTACTCAGACCAAATCCCTTATGTACAAAAACTATGTTTGTAAATATTTTGTCTGTTTTGGCATCCATTCCTCATGCAATGTTCAGAGAAAACACTCTATTTCACAATCATATCATTAAATAATTTTGTCAATTCTCAGAGGCTTTGTTAAAGGCAAAGATGCTCTACTGGCTAAAGATTACCCATAGTTTTAGATGGTAGTATCAGTTATTTTTTGCTTTGCACCAAGCAATTTGTATGCTTATATTTTGATACCTCAGTCCTGTATCATGTGAAAATATTGAAAAAATGAAGAAATGAATAGTTGTTCTCTTGAAACGTCCTATCCTCACTATGTCAGTACAGTCAGTACAGTACATATATTATTTAAAATAAGGTGGTTGAAAATTATTTCAATTACATATATGGAGCACTTTTCTTCCCAAAAAGTTCTCATTTTTTGTCAAAAGCTATTTTATTTCTTTAGTTAGGTATTTGCTTTATTTACATTTCAAATGTTATCCCCCTTCCCTGTTATTCCTGCAAACCCCCCCTATCCCATCCCCCCACTCCCGCTTACCAACCCCCCTCCCACTTTCCTGACCTGGCATTCCCCTATAATGGGTCATTGAGCCTTCACAGGACCAATGGCCTCTCCTATCATTGATGCCTGAAAAGGCCATGCTCTACTTCATATGTAGCTGGAGCCATGGGTTCCTCCATTTGTACTCTTTGTTGGTGATTATTCCCTGGGAGCTCTGGGGTTTCTGGTTAGTAAATATTATTGTTCATTCTATGAGGCTGCAAACCTCTTCAGCTCCTTGAGTCCTTCCTCTAGCTCCTTCCTTAGGGACCCTACATTCAGTCTTACTGTGAGCCATGGATATTTTGGTCTTCCCTCTAAGATGGACCAATGTATCCATACTTTGATTTTCTTTCTTCTTGGGCTTCATGTGGTCTGTGAATTGTATCTTGGGTATTCCAAGCTTTTAGACTAATACCTACTTATCAGCAAGTGCATACAATGTGATTGGGTTACCTCACTCAGGATGATATTTTCTAGATCCATCCATATTCAATATATAGAAAGAACTCAAGAAGTTAGACTCCAGAAAAAAAAAAACAACAAATAACCTTATCAAAAATGGGGTATAGAACTAAACAAAAAATTCGCAACTGAGAAATACTGGATGGCTGAGAAACACCTAAAGATATGTTCAACATCCTTAATCATCAGGGAAATGCATATTAAAACAACCCTGAGATTTCACCCCATAACAGTCAGAATGGCTAAGATCAAAAACTCAGGGGACAGCAGATGCTGGATAGGATGTGGAGAAAGAGGAACACTCCTCCATTGCTGGTGGGATTGCAAGCTGGTACAACCACTCTGGTAGTCCTTTTGGTGGTACCTCAGAAAACTGGACATAGTATTACATGCAGACCCAGATATAACACTCCTGGGCATATATCCAGAAGATGCTCCAACATGTAATAAGGACTCATGCTCCACTATGCTCATAGTGGCCTTATTTATAATAGCCAGAATCTGGAAAGAACCCAGATATCCCTCAACAGAGGAATGGATACAGAAAATATGGTACATCTACACAATGGAGTACTACTCAGTGTGGAGCCTTTCTAGGGACAGCAAATGTAAAGAGGAGAACTTAACCCTCTCCTTCCACATGGTGAAATAATTTAATTTTGGCAATGATCCAATCTCACATATTCAAATTGAATTTTTATAAGTTATTTTAGTTTTCAACTCCAATAAATTGTCTGATATAAAGTATCAAAAATATGAGATCTATTATTCTACTAGGTAATATAGTCTGGAGGACTTTTAAGAAAATATAGTAAAACTACACAATAAATCATTTGTTTTTATAAATTTGTCAAAATTTTCAGGAGTCCTCCAGACTATATTACCTAGTAGAATAATAGATCTCATATTTTTGATACTTTATATTAGACAATATATTGGAGTTGAAAACTAAAATAACTTATAAAAATTCAATTTTATAACACTTAATAATTTATATTTTTATATTTTCAGTTTGTCATTGTCATAAAGATTTTATGATAATCTTCTATTACTCCTTGGTCCTTACATGTATCATAAATCTCAATATAAATTTATATATAATTATATAATAAAGTATAAATTTATAACACAAACATGTATTATCCATTTATCAAACATCTATCTATATTTCTATCTAAATGAGAGACCAATATGACAATGTACATATGTGGCAATTACAGACTTGGATATGGGATATCAAACTCAAATCATGGTTCTTGGTTCCAAGTGCTTTTACCTTATGAACTATTTTTCTAGGTCATAAGACATATTTATACTAAGAACTCTAATTGAATATATTTTACAAAATTATACCCTTTATTGTATAATTTAATCCTTCATCTTGATATTAATAATTCAGAAATGTAAAGGTTAATATGGTTAATATTTCACGAGCAAAACCACTGAATATTAGTCATACAAAGAATACATTCAGTCACTGAAATTGAATTATATACTAAACAATATAATACATAAGAAACACTTGTTATGTGGTAGAGAAAATGGAAAATCCATATGATCATATATAAAAAAGAAATTTCAAAATTAACTGGACTAATAATTATAATATATATGGTGGATGGGGAACTGAAAAATAGAAGTTAAGAAGTGACACTACTTTGCAAAAAATGTTCAAATACAAATAGTGACTTAAAATTGCAATCAGAAGCCATATATGAAACAATAAGGATCAATGGATATTTGGGTGTATTTTGTTGATATGTGAACGATCTAGTGTTACAAAATGAATGGAGGATAAAGTATTTCTAATAAATGTAGCACAAAATAATTTATAAACATTTACTGAAATAGATGATAAAAATGTTTAACATTTATATTAACATAAGATTTCTAGTAAACAAAATAATCAGTATTTTTAATACAGAAATGGGAACTATTGAGTTGTGCTATGATATTGACACATTATGGACAAGAGCATCAAGAACTTATAGATTAAAATAATTATATTTCATTTGTATAATTCAATATGTTAATTTTTATGTACTCAATATTCTTATATATTAATATAAAATATATGCATAAGTGAAATATATGATAAATATATATAAGAAAATAAATGAAAAATAAATACATGATAACTGGAAGTTCATGAAGAGATAGATACAGATGATAGTCTGAAGTCTATAGTATATGAATAAATGCAATGTAAGAAAGCTAACACAACTTTCATTCATTCAGAGAATTCAAAGTTTGTATTGGCAATAGTTTCAAATATTTCATTTAGGATACACAGTCAATTTACAGACATATATTAGATTTTAGCATTTAATGCTAATGATGTAAGTTACTAATAAAGGACATTTGTTTTCATACATTAATTGTATAGGTCTTCAAAATGAAATAAACTTGTATGTATAATGTGTTCGTAGAGAATTAAAATCCCTGAGGACATTACAATGGATTATTGACCTTGTTCATATAGTATGACTAACTATAAATAGGAAGATTTATTTTTGACCTTTAGCATCTACAATGTCCAATTGTTCATTAAATGATAGAAAGTTCAATGAGCTAAGGAAGTTTGTTTGCTTTTAAAGATTTTCTGCTTGAATGCCACTGATTCTTAGTGCCTACACAAACCTAAATTAAAAATACAGTAGAAGAGTGAACTTGAGGTGGGAGGGGGTGGATTAGGGAGCAGGGGGAGGGAAAAAGGCATGTGGGATCCTTGGGGGTGGGGAACCAGAAAAAGGGAAATGAATTGTAAATATAGAATATATCCAATAAAAAAAAGAATTTTATAGAATGTAGAAAATTTTTACAAAGAGAAAACTATTTTTCTTTTATGGAGAAAAAATTCTCCAGTTGTGTAGCATGTGTATAATATTGAATTTGAAGTAAACAATAAAACTAAAAGAATGTAAACAAAGAATATAGAAAATAAAGAAAAAATAAATATACCTGTTTAAAAAAAAAAGAAATAAATATAAATATTATCTAACCTGGATTCCAGTATCTATGCTTTATATTGAGAGAAAGTAAGGCACTCCTATAAAACAATTTAACACTTATAATTTATTATTAGTACATTTGTGTCTTAAATTGCAATAATAGTTATTAAAGTTTTTAGTACATTATGAGAAACTTTTTACAGCTAAGTCGCATTGGATGGTTATCACATGCGTCTCTTGGACACCATAATTTCACGCAGCCAAGCTGTAATCCAAGCGGAAGCTGTGTGATATTTACTGGGAAAAGTCTTGTATGGCAGGGCTGTCCAAGATGAATGTCGCTGTGGGCCTCCTTGGCCGGAGATAGGGCTGAGCTGAATTTCTCATGGCAAGCTTTGTCTGTGTGACCCTTTTTTATGACTTGTTCCTTTACTTACGAGATGTCCCTGCTAGCCGGAGGTGCGAGCATCCAGGCGTGATGGTTCACTGAGAGTTTATTCTTTGAGCTACAGCACTGGCCATGATTTATCTTCTAGAGATCCATTGCTTTGCTTTTGATCAGCTGTACAGTTATTACCTAGATACATTAAAGAATTAACCTCCCAACAATATTTATTATTTGTATGGTTAGGTGGCTTTGGCACTCTGACATGGAAAGCATCAGTCAAGTAAAGTTTCAAAGTGAGCTTGAGGGAGTTTCACAAGAAGGAAGCAGGACATTAAAAAGAGACTGCACATGAACAAAGGGACCCCAGGGCTATAATGAAGTGTTCTCAAGAACTTTTGAATTACTAATTTATCATTGACCACAGCTACTCTGATCTAGGGACGTAATGCTTTGTAGGTGTTCTCTGAAGTTCATACCTGATTGATTTTGTATTTCCTTACGTCAGATATTCATGGTAACCATTCTTTGTAAACATTTCACTGGATACATTTTTTCTTCAGTAATGTAATACCAACTTGTGTGTATAAAAATTCCTGCCTCAGAACAGTAAAGTGCATTCAGACGCATTCAGATCTTGTGTGTGTCTGTCTGTCATTTCACGCTGCGACCAGTGCCTTCCTGCATACCAAAGACCCTGATTCCCCCACATGTGTCCCGACTGTGTCGGTCCATGGCAGATGGTTTAGTAGCTAATAAATTTATTATGTAGTTTGATCAACACACAGTTCTCTCTTTAACAGTTTAAACTTTTAATCCCAAGTTCAAAGAAAGTAAAAATATACAGGATATAACACATACATAGCATGAAGTGAATTAATGTATATGAAGTCATCAAATATGTGAGTTCTTCACTAAAGTAAAAAGACACTATAAAAGATATAGCTGTGACTATAACATCATGAACAATGTCAGCTTCACCTCATGAAGGAAATTTGTCCAAGTGTTTATCAGTTGGATCTCTTCAAAATAGTTTATCATAATTATATATGTGTTTTTCTTGCTGCCAATTCAGGGGTGATAATTTTTGAAGCTAACATTTAATATGAAATTGTATAACCAGCCAAGTCATTTTTTTCCTGAAAATAAGTGAGAGCTGTGAAGTTTGAAGTTTGTAAGTCACAACAACATGGTTCTATGATAAGTTTGAAATTTTTATTTTATTTTATTTTATTTTTTCACTTTCTATATTATTTGTTTACATTCCAAATGCTTTCCACTTTCCCAGTTCCCCCTTCACCATATGTCCCATAAGTCCTCTTCCCTCCACCCATTCCCCAGTCACCCCCCACTTCTTTTTTTTCTGGTAATCCCCTAAAATACTGGATCAAGTCTTTTCAGGACCAGGGCCCTCTCCTTCCTTCTTCTTGGGAATCATATGATTTGCTAATTGTGTATTGAGTATTCATAGCTTCTGTCTAATTAATATCCACTTATCAGTGATTGCATTTCATGTGTATTCTTGTGATTGGGTTACCTCACTTAGGATGATATTTCCCAGTTCCAACCATTTGCCTACAAATTTCATGAATTCATTATTTTTAATTACTGGAAAGAACCCAGATGTCCCTCAATGGAGGAATTGATACAGAAAATGTGGTGTATTTATACAATGAAAATTTTCCATTTCCAAAGGCCATGTTTAGTAGCAACATGTTTACCATTTTCTAAAAATTATTGGTTTGTCATGATAAATAGATAATTAGATAAAAATCAATGTTTAGTATATACAAAGCTCATAAAAATATTTCTTGCTCTCTTGCAATTATTAATGCCCTATTTGATTACAACTGGAGAAACTAAATCCAAGCAACTGGGTACACCTGCGAGGAATTTTTTTTAATTAAATCTTTCAATGTAAACCTGTAATCAGATATTGTGAGGTAGATAGATCCACCTGTAATCTGGACCAGTCTTCATGCTAGCAGCCTATATAGAGAGGAGATCAAAGAGAAAATTGTAACAATACTTTTTGGATACTTTACTGAGTTTTCTACAACCAGTCTTCACCCCAAACCCTTGCAACCCCTCAACACTAGGTAGGAAAGAAAGGAGACTAGAGGGGAAATGGGGCATGTATATCTTTATAGAGTACTTCCTGCTGATAGGGGCATCAAATTCCTAGAGGCAAGTCCAATCTTCATCATCAGGTTATTTGCAACCTGTATTCAGCAATCCAGCAAACAACAAACCAGCAAACTCAGCAAAAGCAGCAAAAGAACAAACATGAGAGGAGGAATGAGAAGCATCAAGTACCAGCAGCTACTGCCTCTCTCAGGGCTGTGGCCTTTTTATGAGTTTTCAACATTCCCCAAAATTCCAAACATAAATTCTCTTTAGTTGGCACATGTACACCCCTGCTGGAGCAAATGTAGGGAATGCCAGGACTGGGAAGCAGAATAGATGGGATCAATGGTGAGCATGGGAGGGGGAATGGGATAGCCAGTTTTTTTTTAGGGGAAACCAGAAAAAGGGATGACATTAGAAATGTAAATAAAGAAAATATCTTATAAAAATTAAAAAAACAATTATAGTTAGGTGTCATGGACTATCTGAAAATAAAAACAAAGCCCTCATTATAAGTTTGGATGCTTTATCATAAAAATTCAAGTCCTAGTCAGAGAGGGTATTCAGAAGTAAGGACACTGGTAAAGAATGGACTTCTTAAAATTGGAATGGAGATTGTGAAAGGACACAAATAAAACTGAGAACTTGAATATTCAGATTCCCACCTGAGGAATTAGTCTCTCCACCCTCAGCAAAAGATATACATCCATTTGCATCCCTTAAAATGTTGGCTTTTTCTCTCTCTACCCGAGGAAATTAATACTTTATTGTCCACTAAATTAACAGTGATTTCACATGATTTTGATGCCAGGTAAGACAATCTGCTGTTTCCCAGGAACCAAAAGACCTATAATCATGCTTAGGGCTAACCAGGCTTCTGGAAGGAGAGAAAAAGCATACTCCACTGGGAGATATACAACACCACTAAAAAGCTTAACGAGTTTAGTAATTCACTCATGCAGAAATCTAAGAAATAAATGTGGGAATGGATTTTAACTTCTGGGATAATGTTTGAAGGAATGTATAATGTGTCAGGCTGAATTTATTGATATGGGTCCAGCAAGTGGAAATTCGAAGTTTTATTTGGAAGCTTATACAGTTAAAAAAATGTCAAAGTCTGTTTGAATGGTTGGTAAAAGCATTTGTTAAAAGAGAGCTTACTGAAAAGGAGCTTGGAATGTCTGACATCTCTTGGCTTAGTAATGATGAAGGGATTTTAGGGCAATACTAGAGTGAATTCACTGTGTAAACTCCAAAATGTGATGACCCAGAAGGCTTAGCCATCCCTAACCCCAAATAATACTGAATGATGTGAGAGGTATTGTACTAGTACATATGAAGAACTCTGTTGTTGCTCTGTTCCTTGTGCCAGACATTAGAGTTAGTGATGCTGCTGCTCAGTTAGATGAATTAAATGCAGTGAGCTTAATTTTACCTTGAATTACCTGGAAACAGATGGCACTGAATCATCAAAGGTGATTGTAGTCATTGTAATGGGGAGCACAGAAAAAACAATGTCCAAAATGGCCTTACACATAATGGTCAACACAGAAATAAATGATTTTTATTGGGACATTACTTTTAAGAATCTCTAGTATGCTATTGGCTAATCAATCATAGTGTTTCCAGGCATGAAATAGATCATAAGCCTTTGTCTGATCTGTAAAAACTGAAAATTTCAAAACCACATGAGAGAAAGATTATACTTGTTTATGACAAAAGGGATCTTGACCTGTTAACTGATTTCCAGAGTTGAGCCAGTTTGCAGATCAGATTTCATCCCCTTAAATTAAGGAAAATCTAGTTTCCCTTGAGTCAGGGCCTTAATAAAATACCTTAAAGTTTTACTGTTTTCCTTTCTCTAGTCTTTCTCCAAAGGGAACTACAACCTTTTACAAGAGTAACTGTACACTGGGGGAATGGAAACAATAAGACTGTCTGCTGTCTATTGGGTACTTTTGAATTAACAGTGGTTTTGGGAAACCCCAAGAAACATTGTAGCACTCCCTATAAAATAGAGGCCTCAGGAGGTCATGTGGTTGAGTTTTCCTGAAGTCTAACTCACAGTAAGTCCAGTGGGTCCAGAAACTCATTCTGTGGTTATTTCCTTTGTTCCAGAATGTGTAATTGGGATAGATAGATTTAATGTTGGTAGAATTCTCACATTATTTTCATACCTCTGGAATAAATATTGGAAAAGCTAAGTATAAGCCTTTAGAGTTGCTTCTGCAAGGAAAAAAATATTGTGTCCCTGCAGGAATTACAAAAAATAGCACTGTCATCAAAAACTTGAAAGGTGGAAGGATTATGGTGACTATTCTCTTTTTACCTCTTCTCTCTAGCCAGTGAAGAAGACTGATGCATCATAGAGAAAAACATTTGACTAGAGAAAAGTCGATTATGTAATGTGACTCTAATTGCAGCTTATGCTCATGCGGTGTCCTTATGGGAGCATTTACACTTCTTCTGGTACACTGTATGTAGCTATTGATCTAGTAAAACATCTTGTTCTTGGTACTCACCCAGGAGCAACTCACTTTCAGTTGGTAAGATCAACAGTATACCGTTACAATTTTATCTAAAAAATGTATTGACTGTCCATCCCAGTATCATAAGTTAATTACAAGTGATATTGATCATCTGTCTTTTCCACAAATTATTATATTGGTTCATTATATTGGCAATATTATGCTGCTTGGACCAAATGATCAGGAGTTAGCAACCATAGTAGACTTGTTGTTAGCACATCACAGGATAAGAAAAATCCAAACAAAGTCCATGAACTCTCTACCTCAGTGAAATTATTAGGAGTCCAATGGTATGGCATATACAGAATTAATCTAAGGTAAAGGATAAGTTATTGTACCTGGCCCCTTGCCACCACCATGAAAAATGTAGAAAGTTTAATTGTCCCATTTGGATTATGAAGCATATGCCTAAGTAGGGTTTAGTCTACACTATATAAAAAGTGACTTGGAATGCTAGCTTTGTGTGGAGCTAATGGTAGAATAAGACTCTTCAGCAGATCTAGGGTGCTGTGCAGGTTGTTCTACCACTTGAACCATATGATCCAGCAGGCTTGATGATATTTGAAGTGGCAGTGGCAGGTAAGGATACCTTTTGTGGAGTCTTTAGTAGGTCACTATAGGTGAATTACAAAAATAAGTAAGTAAGTAAGTAAATAAATAAATAAATAAATAAATACCTTCAGAAATTTGGAGCAGGTTTCTAACATCATCTATTGATAACTATTCTCCATTTGACAAACCAGACAGCTTTTGGCTTGCTATTGTACCTTAGTGGAAAATGAATGTTTGACAATGGACCAGCAAGTTACCATGTGACCTGAGCTGCTGATCACATCAGAGCTGGATGTTATCTGATCCATTAAGTCATGGACTATGATATGCACAGAAACAATCCATTATGAAGAGGAAGTCGTATATATGTCACTAAATCCAAGCAAATCCTAAATGCATAAACAAGTTACACAAAGTTGTCTAAATGCTTATGGTTTCAAATCCCACTGCTATGCTGTCTGTTACCAAGCACTTATCTGGAGACTTATCAGGTATGTCTTATGATCAGTTAATTGAGGAAAAGAAGATTAGCGCCTTGTTCTTGATGCTTCTGAATGTTATGTAGGGACCACAGAGAAGTTTACAGCTTTAGCATTAAGAAATCATTTCTGGGACATCCATGAAATATACTGGCAAATGTAAAACTTCACAGTGGGAAAAACTACAGGCAATATACACGATCATACATTTTGTTTCAAAAGAGAAATGGCCAGATATATGGCACTTTACTGACTGATGGTCTATAACAAATGCAGTTAATGACTGAATAGTCAGGGACCTGGAAAGACCATGATAATTTGGAGAGAAGGGTATGTGGCCTTATTCCTCAACTGGAGTCTGTGCCTAACTTCTAGATATGGTTTCTACAGGTTCTCTCAATCCTTATGCATCTGGAGCTAAACCAAAAACCAAAGAATACACATGGAGGGGCCCATAGCTCCAGCTGTAGCAGAGGATGGCCTTGTCTGGCATCAGTGGAAGGGGAGGCTCTTGGTCCTGTGAATTCTTGATGCTCCATAATAGGGGAATACTAGTAAGATGGGGCAGAAGTGGGCAGGTGGGCAGAGGAGTATCCTCGTAGAGGCAGATGGAAGGGATGGGAAGGGGTTTTTCAGAGGGGAAAGTAGGAAGGGGGATAACATTTGAAATAGAAATAAACAAAAAAACAATAAAATATAAAAAAATATAAAAAACTAGCAAAAAGAAAATTAGGACAAAAGACACCCTGGGAAGAAGCATGCAGATAGATCTTTCTGAAGGGGGAAAATGATGTGAACATATTTTGTCCCATGTAAACTCATCAAAAGGTGACTTCAGGAGAGCATGAATTTCATAATCAAGTAGACAATCAGCCTCTTTTCTCAGATGTTAATTTCACTTCCCAATGGAACTATGAACAAAATTACCAGGGTAGCAGAAATGAAGACTTTTCATGGAATAAACAACATAAACTTCCACTGACCGACACTGCCTGGCTACATATGTTTTTGAGTACTAGATCTGACAACACTAGAGACCAAGGCCCCCTACTCCCTCATTTGATACTCTGTGTTCCTGCTGGAAGTGGGCTCTATAAGTTCCCTCTTCCTACTCTTAGGCATTTCATTTAAGTTCTCTCCCTTTGAGTCCTGAGAGTCTCATACCTCCCAATTTTCTGGTGCATTCTCGATGAACCCCCCCAACCTCCTAGAGGGGATAAAATATGGAATGTAAATAAATATTTTTTTAAAGAACAACTACCTGGGAAGTATAGCTGTGATGCAAAAGTTCTCAGGAGGTAACTTCAGAAGTTTCAGATGGGTAAGGTTTATTCCCTAAGGTTCCAGAGTGGATTAAACAGCTGCAGGTAGTGGATTATTGGAAGGCAACTGTCTTTCAGACAGAGTAGGGCAGTGGTGACAGCATGCATGACATCTGTGCAAGCCCATGCTAGTCCAAATTCAGGCATGGTGATGTGAGTTGTACATGTGTGCACATGTGGCATGTGCACACACACACACACACACACATACACACACACACATACACACAAAAAGAAGATTTAAGTTCAGACTCACTAGCTTTGCAGTTCAAAATAAACCCTATTATTGCATAATAGCTTCAAATTTTCACAAGTCATATTTGCTTGAATAAAGACATTCAGGTTAGATATAAAAGTTTTAAAAATTTAAAATCAAAACACAATTATATAACTGGATAGTCAGGACATAGTTTTCTAATTTGATATTTTTTTTACAATAAAATGATCTGTATTTTATCATTTAAATGTTGCTGTAAACAAACACTGATAGTAATTTTTGTCCAGTAGTGAAGCAATTGGCTCATTTTATCATATCACAATGTGTTACCTACCAAATATTCCTATCAAAATCATTCAAAGGACAAGCAGGCTGAGAAAGAAGTTAGGGAAATAACACCCTTCACAATAGCCACAAACAACATAAAGTACCTTGGCGTAACTCTAACCAAACAAGTGAAAGATCTGTATGATAGGAACTTCAAGTCCTTGAAGAAAGAAATCAAAGACCTCAGAAGATGGAGAAATATTTCTTGCTCCTGGATTGGCAGGATCAATATAGTAAAAATGGCCATCTTGCCAAAAGCAATATACAGATTCAATGCAATCCCCATCAAAATCCCAACTCAGTTCTTCATAGATCTAGAAAGAGCAATTCTCAAATTCATCTGGAGCAACACAAAACCCAGGATAGCTAAAATTATTCTCAACAATAAAAGGACTTCTGGGGGAATCAATATCCCTGACCTCAAGCAGTACTACAGAGCAATTGTGCTAAAAACCGCATGGTATTGGTACAGCAACAGGCAAGTAGATCAATGGAATAGGATTGAAGACCCAGAAATTAACCCACAGACTTATGGTCACTTGATCTTTGATAAAGGAGCCACAACCATTCAGTGGAATAAAGATATCCTTTTCAACAAATCATGATGGTTCAACTGGAGGTCAACATGCAGAAGAATGTGAATTGACCCACTCTTATCTCCTTGCACTAAGATCAACTCCAAGTGGATCAAGGACCTCCACATAAAACCAGACACACTGAAACTATTAGAAAAGAAACTTGGGAAGACCCTGGAGGACATGGGCACAGGGGAAAAGTTCCTGAACAGAATACCAATAGCTTATGCTCTAAGACCAAGAATTGACAAATGGGACCTCATAAAATTACAAAGCTTCTGCAAGGCAAAGGACACTGTCAGAAGGACAAAACAGCAACCAACAAATTGGGAAAATATCTTCACCAACCCCACATCTGACAGAGGGCTAATATCCAATATATACAAAGAACTCAAGAAGTTAGACCCCAAAGAACCAAATAACCCTATCAAAAATTGGTGTACAGAGCTAAACAAAGAATTTTCACCAGAAGAAATTCGGATGGCTGAGAAACACCTTAAGAGATGTTCAACATCATTAGTCATCAGGGAAATGCAAATCAAAACAACCCTGATAATCCACCTCACACCAGTCAGAATAGCTAAGATTAAAAACTCAAGAGACAACAAGTGCTGGTGAGGATGTGGAGAAAGAGGAACACTCCTCTACTTTTGGTGGGATTGCAAAATGGTAAAAACCGCTCTGGAAATCAATTTGGCGGTTCCTCAGAAAATTGGGCATGCCACTTCCAGAGGACCCTGTCATACAACTCCAGGGCATATACCCAGTGGATTCCCCTGCATACAGTAAAGACACATGCTCCACTATGTTTATAGCAGCCTTGTTTATAATAGCCAGAAATTGGAAGGAGCCCAAATATCCCTCAAAGGAGGAATGGATACAGAAAATGTGGTATATTTATACAATGGAATACTACTCAGCCATTAAAAATAATGAATTCATGCAATTTGTAGGTGAATGGTTAGACCTGGAAAATATCATCCTGAGTGAATTAACCCAATCACAAAAGAATGCACATGAAATGCAATCACTAATAAGTGGATATTAATGAGCCCAGAAGCCCTAAATACTCAAGGCACAATTAGCAAGTCAAATGATCCCCAAGAAGAAGAAAGGAGAGGACCCTGGGCCTGTAAAGTTTGGATCCAATTTTGTAGACCCAGAACAGAGAAACCATGGGGGAGGGGGAATGATTGGGGAATAGTTTGGGGGGTAGAGGAATTATGGGACAAATGGTGGGGGGGAACTGGGAAAGTGGAAAGCCTTTGGAATGTAAACATATAATATAGAAAAAAACTTAAAAAAAAAGAAGAAAGGAGAGGACCCTGGTCCTGAAAAGATTGGATCCAGTTTTGTAGATCCAGAACAGAGAAATGGTGTGTGTGTGTGGGGGGGAGTGATTGGGGAATAGTTGGGAGAGGACTTATGGGATGTATGGTGGTGGGGAACTGGGAAAAGGGAAATCCTTTGGAATGTAAACAAAGAATATAGAAAATAAAATTTAAAAAAAAATAAAAAATATAAAAAATGGAAAAGTAGTAGGGAATGACTTTGTTAATTTATTGAATTTCAAATATTTTTGAAAATTAAGTGAGCTGTCAGTTTTGATTGTCTAAATTTCAGTAATGCAATAGAATACAAAATGTATTTTTTATCAATTTCTATGTCTCTTACATAGAAAGTTTGGTGAGTCTGTATTAGAGGCTATCATACACTGATTTTATACCTAAAATCCATTTTTATAAGTATTTCAAAAATTAGATTAGGATGATCACTGCAGAGATGAACACATTAAAACATCTCTACCCATAGTAATCAAGAGTACTTGATGACATAATATTAATGCAATAGTATATTTCAACATATATTATGCATATCATAAATTGACATTTTCCTTATTTTAAAATAAATATTACAGCTTAATTAAAAAGCACAAAAGTAGGCTGGGCTTGGTGGCGCATGCCTTTAATCCCAGCACTTGGGAGGCAAAGACAGGTGGATTTCTGAGTTCGAGGCCAGCCTGGTCTACAGAGTGAGTTCCAGGACAGCCAGGGCTACACAGAGAAACCCTGTCTCAAAAAAAAAAAAAACACACACACACAAAAGCACAAAAGTTATAAACAGCTACAACAACAGTTACTTGAAGAACATATTAGAATTCATAAATTCAACATACATTATATGTTATAGCCAAACGTTCCAATTGGAAAACACAGATGTGAAATTCCGACTGAGAAAAATAGGACTTTGTATATAATTATTCATATTGCACACCATCATGCGTACATTTTAAGAAGCAAATTTTATGTATAAGTTAAGGTCAAACTGTCATATTCCCTCTTTTTACTCAGGGAGATGTTTATTGAAAGATAGGCCTAGAGGGGATCTTAAAAGGTCATCAATCTATCCACTGAATTTAAACTAGAGAAAAACTAAGAGGCTCAGAATGTTTGTATTCAGTAGTGTGAAAGCTCTTGACTTCTTATTTCCCTTATGAAAGCAATCAATATAAAAAAAAGGAAAAAGAAAATAACCTTCTAATTGGGTATTTTGCTTTCCAAGATGCTTTTTGAGTTCTTTCATTTTTAACAAAACTAAATTTATTCAGAATTTCTCCTTTGCTGTTTCCTCTCTTTGCAGGTGCACTATTAACTGTATACAAAACACGATGTAGTTTGCTGCAACTGTTGCAATCCAACTGTGTTTCTCTTAATTATCTCCACATGATTTTCTTGTATTAAAAAGGACACATTTAATAAGGACTTCAGTACTAAAAATAAGCCCACCATCTATTTTATAAATATATATGAAATATTCCAAAATCAACTATTTGTGTCAATCCTTTGTTAATGTTTTATACAATCATAAATATGTAAATGATAATATTCCTAAGCTCATGTGATTATATAATTTTTGAACAAATATATTTAGTTTATGAATCATCTTAAATATCATTGTTTTGAACTATTTTAAGAGATTATTACTCCAATATATATTATATATTATTGTATGCATGGTGTATATTTGCTATTTAAAGCAATGTTAAAATTTTTTAGTATGAATATACAAAATACATATATATATGCACTAACATTTTGATGAAAAATAAGTAATTTATTTAATTAAATGAAAAGTTACCTTTTCATGATAACATGGTATCATTAAAATTTCTAACTTAATCTAAATGGTTATAAATTCCACATCTATGGTTATTTATTTATTTGTGTATATGGTTATTTATGATGATGGATTCTCTATCTATCTATCTATCTATCTATCTATCTATCTATCTATCTGTATATGTATTTAGTTAGCTCCAAATTACTCCTTTATTGAATATAACCTTCATTTTCATTTCTTTTTTTTTTGGATATATTCTATATTTGCAATTCATTTCCCTTTTTCTGGTTCCTTACATTTCAAATGCTAAAACCTTTCCCAGTTTCCCCCCTCCCCAAAAACTCCCACCCCCTCCTCCTACCTCCTGCCTCCAAGTATATGCCCCTCCACTTGACCCACCCCCATCTCTCCACCCCTTCATTAACCTTTGTTGGGACCTCTATTGAGCCTTCACCTGACTAAGGATCACTCCTCCCAATGATGCCGAACAAGGCCTTTCATTGCCACACTTTTGGCTAGAAACATGTGTATCCCTTGGTTGATGGTTTAGTCCCTGGGAGTCTTGGGGTGTCTGGGTGGCCAAAATCATTGTTCTTTCCATGGGGCTATAAGCCCTTTCAGCTCCTCCAGTCTGCCCTCCAACTCCTCCATTGGGGACCCCATGCTCAGTCCAATGGTTGGCTGATAGCATCTGCCTCTGTAGGTGTAAGGCTCTGGCAGGGCCGCTACAACGACAACCATGGCATGCTCCTTTTGGTATGTACTTCTTGTCATCCATAATATTGTCAGGGTTTGGTGACTGTTTATAGGATGAATCCCCAAGCAGGGCAGTCTCTGGGTGGCCTTTCCTTTAATCTCTGCTACACACTTTGTCTCCATAATTTCTCCTGTGAGTATTTTGTTCCCTTTCTCAGAGGAACCAAATTACCCCCACTTCAGTCCTCCTCCTTCCTGTGCTTCCTGTTGTCAGTAAGTTGTAACTTGTTAATTTTGAGCTTTTGGGCTAACATCCATTTATCAGTGTGTGCATGCCATTTGTGTTCCTTTGTGATTGGGTTACTTCACTCAGGATGACACTTTCTAGTTCTGCCAAATTTCTTTAATTTAAGGAAATATTACATGGTTATATTTTCAGTTTCTTGATATATGTACATGGACATCCTTGAAAATTGAATAACATTACATGAGCTCTTTAGTAAATTTAAAAATACTTGAACATGCCTTGAAATAAAAAATTACTGTTTTGATAGTTTATATGAAAATAAGATATCATTAGTATTTAACTACTATATAATTTCATTTAACCAATCTGGCCAATTTACAATTATTATAGATCTATGTATCAAAGAAAATATTCATAACTAATCTAGAAATTATTGCCCAGTATTTTCTGTCAGTCTATATAGATATATGAATGATGCTTTTATGGAAATATAATTAATTAAAACAGCTGTTGGACTACATAGGACTGAAAGAATAGCAATACAGATAAGTTTAAATTCTTATAACTTTACCATGCTTAGATTTATGAAATTTATTTGTGGGTATTTCTAATTCTAGAAAATATTTTAATGTTCTATTCACATATAGTATTATAAAAATGTGAATCACTGTTTCTCTTTTCCTGTTACAGTCTTATCCCTAAGAGAATAGACTGGCTAGGTACCATGAAATTTCTTAGAAATTTGTTAAATCAAATAACTATCATATTACTAAGGCTCAGAATGAAAACAAAATTCATGGAAAATGTTCAGAAAGAACAGCAGAGTTCAGTCATTGGGAAATCTGTTGTAATTTTCATTTATATCAGAGTGTTTGGAAACAACTTATAACAGTCTATAAATACAAGTTTAGAAAAACATATATTTTAATGATGGCAGCTGGTTTTCTTTTGCATTTTGCAAACATGACATTTTCCAAATGTGCTACCATTTGCTAAATTTCCTACACTGTTTAGGAATCTGTATACATAGAATGATTCTTGTTATGGCACTTCCAAATTTCAAGTTTCTATTAATTTCTAGACAAATTGAACCTAGTTACAAGCCAAATAAGTAATGGAAATAAGAAAATTATTACATGAAAACAATCTTCTTTATGAAATGATTCTTACTCCTATAACCAAATTACTATTTATAGGGAGGAACCTCAAAAGATAAACAATATCTTTTTGATGTAAATAATAGCATTTACTGTAACATAATAGAAAAATAGTTTTCTTTAGAGTTTGATTTATTTAACTAGGTCATTTTTATTTTTTATTCATGCCATTTTTTGACTATGTTGGAATATCCCACATCATGAACTCTGATCGTATACACTTTGAGTGCCTCCCAGGTCTACTCCCTCAACTTTGTGGCTTCCCCCGCCCACAAAAGAAGAAAAGAGTATATTTTATATTGCTCATTGGAGAAAGTTCATACTTGCCAGTCCCTTAAAGAAAACTGAGTTATTTCCCACCATCACCCTCACAAGAAGGCATAAATTATGGAGAGCTACACTTCATCCCATCCTTTTCCCTAATATTTGTGCATTGTCTTCCATTGCTTTTTGTCTCAGCAGTTACGTTTTGATGGGCTGAGGATGGGGTGGGATAAGGTTGTCACAGAAGCCTTCTATGAACCTCTTTCTCAACTCTGAGTCTGCAGATATCCATACCACTATACTTGGAACTCCCTTGACCTTTATAGTTTGTGGAAGCAGGGATAATGGACTTCCATATTGTTTCTGGCAACAACATGGAACTAGGAAATATATATGATCTGTCATGTCAGAATATGCCATAAAATTCAGTATCGTCTCTGGTAGCAATACAGTAAGTCAATCATCAACTAGGCCTCTGATACAGGAGGGACCACAAATAGCTCTCTGCAGCTGCATGGCCCACAGACATCAACATTGCTTCAGGTGGGAGCACAGAAAACAGACAGCTACATGACCTTGAGTGGAAACATAAGCCACAAGTATCAACATAGATTACAGCTACCTACAGTAGGACCTCACCAGCATTGGCAGTAGCACAGACCACAGATATCCACTTGACTTCAGTCAGTGACAGACACTATGGACATCCAAATGGGCATTTATTTTTAAAATGTATTTATTTTATGTATAATCTTGAGTGCATACTACTGACTATATATATATATGTGTGTGTGTATACAATATATATATATATATATATATATATATATATATATATATATATATGAATCATATGTGTTCATTAGTCCACAGAGATCAGAAGAGAGGTTTGAATCCCTTGGAGTTAGAAGTATAAACGGTTGTGAGAGACCTGTCATGTGGGGACTAGAAAGGAGACCTTGTTTCCTGGAAAGAGACATTCATAATCTTAACCACAGAGAATCTCTTCAACATTTTCTACATTTTATTTCTGAGAAGTAACTTATCAGAACACTGTATTCTTGTGTTCTACTACATAATAAACTTATGAAGTCCAATAAAATATTCCACATGAAATTTGTAGAATTATATACGAATGTCAAGTTTTATAGTTTACATATTCTTTACACTGTTGAGATATTAAAAAATAAGTAGATTTTTTGTGGTACTTTGATGCTTTTGTTCATGGCTGTAAATGTCATTTCTCCTTCATCAGATGGAGGTATTATATGAGGGTCATACCCAAAGATTCGCTGGTATATAAATACATGACTTGGGCTGAACCCAGAACATTTTTGACTGTTTTAACAATCCCTAGGCATAGGTCTCAAAGCTTCTATTCTCTGTAGAATGTAATCTTCCAAACTGACTGAATCTGGTTTCTTTCGAATTCAAACTGAGTTGCAGTGCTTGTCTGCAAGCTGTTTGTGGCAATATGTACTTCCTTCTTATTCTCTGGGCCATTCTTTCAGTCTCTCTTGTGTCTAGGCTATTCCCCTTTCCACCTCTTTCTGTAAAATTGTCCTGTTAAAATTGCCACATACACCCTTCTCTCCCTACCCTGCTCCTTCATGTGCTGTTCTGGTGAGACATAGGTGTATCGTTTCTCTGACCCATTCTATTATATCTTTCTCTGATATGTCACTTTGTCTGCCCCTTAATTAGACAACACTGTCAAACATGGATGCTTGCTTAAACAGACTAACCTTACCTTATTGTTAGAGATTAAAGTGAATACTAACAGCATGTCTACTTTCTTGCTGGATCACATGTTTTTATGTGATCTAATTTGAGAGAAGCCATGTTGTTGGATTACAATTTTTCTACAGATTGCCCTATTAATGTTATGCAAGCATTAAATTGTTGAGCTTCATACCCAGTGAGATAATAAGTTAATTTAACTTTTTAATATAATGTTTGTTTTCTGAATGCTTCCTAATTATATGTAATGTATAATGTTTATAGCCATTCTCTACTAGCAACCTACCAATCTCTCTATTGATTTCTCCTCCTTTGTGCCAGCTACATAGTTTTTGTATAGTTTTACATACATACTTTTTGTTACCTATAACTTTGAGTCCTACTAATACTGCCTATATTTACATGGATGAGTAACCATAACCATAGCATGAGTAACTTACCACTTGCTACATCCCCAATTAGGAATGACTATTTCTGTCTCAATAGCAGCCAACTGCCCACAAATCTTCCTTCAAGAATTTTACCAGAATTCATATATTCTATGCATGTTGAAATTATGATTGACTTAAGTTTGTGGAGATAAACACTGCTGCTGTGAATTGATGACTTCAATAGCTGTTAAAAGTGCCTCCACTAAGAAATTAGAATTTCACAGCTCTCTTCTCCACCTTCTTCAGCTATTACATTCTTTCTAGTCCAAATTCTACAAATTTACACAAATCTTGGATTATAGGAGATAAATATTAATGGATTTTGGAGATGTGAGCACTTACAATTATTTATACCATCACCATGAACATATAAGGGTCTATATTAAGTATAAAACACATCACAAAGTAACTTCCCTGATCAATGTTGAAAGAAGCATTAATATATGTATAACAAATAAAATATCTATGATGTTGTGTGACAAAATGGTCATTTCACAAATTAAAACTATAAGTTCTTCATAGGTCTATGATTTCTCCAGTCATGGTCACAATCAAGTTTACAATATTAGGTATATAATATTTCCCATGGGTCAGGTTTCATGTAGGATCCAAAAGCAATTGCTTATCATGAAAACTTACATGTCACTTTTAAAAATGCGGGCAACTCTTCCAAGGAGGTTAATATGGCATCATGAAGGTCTAAAGACTGAGAACAATCATTAATATCCTTCCTCCATAGCTGACTGCATTGTCCTCTCTGGTACTTTGTAAGCCAGTGAGCAGGAAGAAAATTTTCTGCTCAGTTTGAGGTTGATTTTAATATGTTCTACACTAAAATATGAAATGCCTTAAGCAATAGAGTATTAATATATAGATATAGTAGGCAAACAAGATTAATAACAAAGTGTATGTTACTTTGTGTGCCTTTGGGACTTCCTTAACCAGTCAGTAACTAAAGGGGAGGAATTATTTTTAAATATTTTTGTGAGATTGTTACATTATTATAAAATTTCCATCTTCCCTTTCCCAGTTATATTCCCTTACACATATCTTTGTATTATTTGATATATACTGTATAATAAATAGTATCTATATGTATAATCATGGCAATTCAGATAGACTAACTCTCATAGTAGTCATTTTAGATTTACTTTTTCAGCAGAAACCCATGAAGATCAGGATGTGCATCTGTAACATATACATAGAATTGTAGGTTTATCTAATGAATGTTCTTTGGTAGGGGGAATAGTGTCTGTAAGTCCCTATTGGCCCAGATTACTTGATTCGGTAGGGTTTCTTGTGGTGTCGTTAACCAATTCTTCCTCTAGTTCTTCCACAAGATTCTAAGAGTTTTGCCAGATGATGAGCTGTGGGTTTATGCATCTTTTCCCATCAGCTGCTACATGAAGCCTCTCAGAAGACACTTATGCTAGGCTTCTGTCTACACATATAGCAGAATATCATTAATAGTGTCAAGGGTTGGCTCTCTCCCATGACCCATACCCCTGATTTCAGTTCAGTCCCTCCCCATTTTTCATCCCTCCTATTCCCTCCCACCTCCTCTCTCACCCAGTTCCATGCCACTGTCAACCTCTGATGTCTTTTTTATTTCCTCTTCTGATTGAGATTCAAGCATCTCCCCTTAATTGTGGCTTCTTCCTTATTTAGACTTTATGGGTTGTAGCATTAGAAGGCAGTACATTATAGCTAATATTCACTTATAAGGAAGTATATCTCATGTGTATCTTTCTGGGTATGTGTTACATCACTCACAATGATATTTTCTAGTACCATCCAATTGCCTGAAAATTCATGATTTCTTTGTACTTAATAGCTTAGAAGTATTCCACTGTGTAAATATATCACATTTGCTGTACCCATTCTGCAACTGAGGCAAATCTCAATTGTTTCCAGTTTCTGGCAATCATGAATTGAGCTGCTATGAGCATCTTTGAGCATGTGTCCATGGCATGGTGACACATCATTTAGGTTTGTGTTCAGGAGAGGTATAGAAGAGTCTTTAAGTAGAACTATTCCCAATTTTCTGAGAAAGCATCCAGTTTGTTTCCAAATGGTTGTAAAAGTTTGCAATCCCATCAGCAATGCAAATGTGTTTACCTTACTCCACATCCTTGCCATCGTGTGCTGTCACTTGAGGATGAATGAGGACTTTGAACATTTTTCAAGTGCTTCTTGGTCAATTAGAGATTCTTCTGTTGAGAATTCTCTGTGTATCTCTGTATCCCATTCTTAAATTGGGTTATTTGGGTTGTTAGCATTAATTTTTTTTGAGTTCTTTATATATTTGGATATCAGTTCTCTGTCAGATATAAGGTTGATGAAGGTTTTTTTCTCTTTCTATAGGCTGCAGATTTGTCCTTTTCACAGTGTTGTTTGTCTTACCAAAGCTTTTCAATTTCATGAAGTTCCATTTCTTAAAGTTTGATCTTACTTCCTGAACTATTGATGTTCTGTTCAGAGAGTTGTCTCCTTTGCCAATACATTCAAGATTTCCATTCACTTTCTTTTCATTTAAATTTAGCATATCCCATCTTACGTTGAAGTGTTTGATCCACTTGGACTTGATTATTCTATAGTGATAATTATGAATCTTTGCTATGCAGACATCCAGTTTAACCAGCAACATTTGTTGAATCTGTTATTTTTTTGGGGGGGGGGTATGGTATTGACTTCTTTGTCAAAAAAAATCAAGCTTTTGTATATTTGTAGGTTTTTTTCTCAGTCTTCAGTTTGATTCATTTGATCAATCTCTCTGCTTTTATGCAAATAACATCTGGATTTTACTACTATTGCTCTGTAGTACAGTTTTAAATCATGGATGGAAATATTTCCGTAAGTTTTAATATTGGACAGTATTGTTTTAGCTAACTTAGTTTATTGTTGTTTTCACATGACATAGAGTATTGTAATTTCAAGATATTTAAATAACTGTATTGAAGTTTTAATAAGAATATATCACATATATACATATAACTTTTCATAAGTTGGCCATTTCTACTATGTTAAACCAATGGATCTATGAGAATGGGGGATATATTCTTAAATTTCTTTTTTTCAGAGACTTGTTTTAGCCTTTCATAATTTCTTGTAGGGTTTTCTTTTTTTCCCTATATTTTGGTTCCATGAGATATTTTCCATTTCCCTTTATCTTGTTCATTTAAGTTACCCTTGATCAGGTTTTGTTTATCCATTCATATTGATGAGACTTCATGGGAATAGCCTTTCTGATATTTCTAAATTCAGCAGCCTCTCTGAAAACTTACTCCTTTGTCTTTTAAAATCTTTCCACACTCTCTTCTGCTATGATCTTTCAATGTAAGATGCAAGAATGCTGTAGATACATGGGTTGAGTCTAGGTACTAAATTATCTCTTTTTCTTTACATTTTGATGGGTTATGGTTTATTTGATTAGAAATGAAGATGACTTGTAATGACTTCACACACTTTCATTGTAAGTACAAATGTTTAGATTGTTGTTGGGGGTTATGCTAGTTTAGTAAAATGTTGTAGGTTCTCTTCCTAAATCTATAGCTTCATTTAACCCAAGTAATTGGGTTAGTTTCTAGTACCAGTTTTTTTTGGGGGGGGTTGTCATAAGACCAGTTAGGGAGTTATTTGCTACTTCCAGGTACACTTTACACTACTGGATTCCTGAAGATATTGTGTTATGCTTGTTGTTGTGGATCATACCTATTATAACGAGATTGGACTACTGGTTATTTTACTCTCTTGAAAGCTTGAATGTTACATTATTGTGTATATGGTATACAAACTCATATGCAAACAAAACAGTTATTGACATAAAATAAAAATAAATGAATATTAAAAATATCTTATTACTAAAGTTATGTTAAATTTAACTGAAAAATTTCAGTTGCAAATAATTTATTTACAGTAATAATTTCTTTTCCCCATCATATATTAACTATTAGAAATTGATATATACTAACAAATTTTCAGTCATGACATTGACCATTTAAAGTGTTTACCATTATACTTCTTGTGTAAGTAAATGAATGTATAATTATGGATGGGTACATATTACTTAGCATTTAGTTCATATAGTGCCTTAAGTGTTTGTAGTATTAACTTAACTACCATATTCATTACTGAAATGTATTATAAGCTAATACTTTTGATTTGGCCAGGCACTGAACTGAGCCATATGATTATAATCGTATAACTAGAGACTGAGGGTCAGGAGTTAGAAGCCTGGCTAGACTACTCACATAACCTCTGTCTAAAGCAAAATTAATAAGTTATAAGGGGATGAAAGAAAAAAATAAAAATAAAAATTACTTTCAATTCACTTACAATTTTTAAATTGTTCAAGTTCTATCTCTAAATATTTCTTATTACTTTTAATTTTCTGTTGTGTCTTTCTTTCTTGCCTTCTTGTTTTCTTACCTTCCTTTGCTCTTTTCTTTCTCCTGATAAAGTCTTTTTCTTGCCTTACTTGCCTTTTAGATATTAGAAATCATAGTAGAAGGCAATTAATATAATTTGAACTTTGTTCTTACCTGTTCAACCTCAAAGTACATTTTATTCCTCTGCAAGTTTAAGAAAACCATTTTACAAATTGCAGAACAAACTGTCATGTTCACTTTCTATTAATGAGCTCTTTCTCTGTACACCCAGTCACAAATTCTCAGGAACATATTCCTGTATCTCCCATTGTTAAGCTCAGATGTTAATTACACTTACCCAAAGTATTAATGTTTTATGAACTAGGTTACTATACTACTATATATCTTGGCAAAAAAAGTATTTCAACACAGAATGTAAATATATTAATATTTTTTAAAATTATTATTGTTCAGTTAAACTTATTATATAAAATATCAAGAACACCAGGGATATGTTTCATCTTTATGAATAAGCATGTTGTTTTAAACATGTTTTTTTAAATAAAGTATAATGACTATACGTGACTTGGCAACTTAATCCCCTTAATTGTGAGCACTGGGATAGCACATTTATTTGAAACATTTTTCTTTTCTTTTCTTTTCTTTTCTTTTCTTTTCTTTTCTTTTCTTTTCTTTTCTTTTCTTTTCTCTTTTCTCTTCTCTTCTCTTCTCTTTTCTCTTCTCTCCATTTCTTTTTTTTCCTTTTCTATTTCTAAAAAATTATTTACTTTACATACTGATCACTGGTTCCCTCCCAGGTACCACCTCCCTCAATCCTTCTCCCCATTCCTCCTTCTCTCCTCTGAGTGCGTGCCCCCTGGTATACCCATACTCTGACACATCAATTCTCTGCAACACTAGATACATCACCTTTCATTGAGGCCAGACAAGACAGCCTAGCTAGCAAAACATATCACACTGACAGGAAACAGCTTTTAGGATAGCCCCAGTTCCAGAAGACTCACAGGAAGACCAAGCTGCATATCTGCTCCATATGTGGCAGGAGTACTAGGTCCAGCCTGTATATGTTCTTTGGTTGGTGATTCAGACTCTGAGAGTCCCAAGGGTCTATATTATTTGACTCTGTTGGTCATCCTATGGAGGTCCTATCTCCTTTAAGCCTGCAATCATTCATCCTAGTCTTCCATAAGAGTCTGCAAGGTTCATTCAGTTTGGCTGGGTATGTCTGCATTCATTTCAGTCAGCTGCTGTGTGGAACCTCTCAGAACAGAGTCATGCTGGACTCCTGTCTGAAAGAATAGCAGAAGGTCATTAATAACATCAGGGATAGGTACTAATTCATGGGACAGGTCTCAAGTTGGGACAGTTATTGGTTAGCCATTCTCTCAGTTTCTGCTATGCTTGCATTTCTCTCTAACTATCCTGATCTGTCTTATTTTTCACTGTACGTAAATGGGGGCAATGACAAAATAGAGACCAGAGGTAAGCCAGGAAGAGAATGTATCCTAGTCTTTAAAAAGTGCTTTTAGCTCTTTATGCATATATCCTGATCATTAGCTTGGCAGACAGTAATTGAGAAGTTTTGTAAAGACAGATCTGAAAGATTTATAAAACTCCATATATCAGACAAATAAGTAGCAGGATTCATCTTGATGAATTGAGGTGAAAAGAAACTCTTTAAAATGTTGGGGGAGTCAAACTATCATTATTTGCAGACAATATGATAGTTTACTTAAGCGACCCAAAAAACTCCACTAGAGAACTTCTACAGCTGATAAACAACTTCAGCAAAGTGGCTGGTTATAAAATTAACTCAATCAAATCAGTAGCCTTCTTGTACTCAAAGGACAAGCAGGCTGAGAAAGAAGTTAGGGAAATAACACCCTTCACAATAGCCACAAACACCATAAAGTATCTTGGCGTAACTCTAACCAAACAAGCAAAAGATCTGTATGACAGGAACTTCAAGTCCTTGAAGAAAGAAATCGAAGAAGACCTCAGAAGATGGAAAAATATTTCTTGCTCCTGGATTGGCAGGATCAATATAGTAAAAATGGCCATCTTGCCAAAAGCAATATACAGATTCGATGGGATCCCCATCAAAATCCCAACACAATTCTTGATAGCTCTAGAAAGAGCAATTCTCAAATTCATCTGGAGTAACAAAAAACCCAGGATAGCTAAAACTATCATCAACAGTAAAAGGATTTCTGGGGGAATCAATATCCCTGACTTTAAGCAGTACTACAGAGCAATTGTGTTAAAAACTGCATGGTATTGGTACAGCAACAGGCAACTAGATCAATGGAATAAGATTGAAGACCCAGAAATTAACCCACAAACTTATGGTCACTTGATCTTTGATAAAGGAGCCACAACCATCCAGTGGAATAAAGATAGCCTTTTCAACAAACGGTGCTTGTGCAACTGGAGGTCAACATGCAGAAGAATGCGAATTGACCCACTCTTATCTCTTTGCACTAAGATCAACTCCAAGTGGATCAAGGACCTCCATATAAAACCAGACACACTGAAACTATTAGAAAAGAAACTTGGGAAGACCCTGGAGGACCTGGGCACAGGGGAATAGTTCCTGAACAGAACACCAATAGCTTATGCACTAAGATCAAGAATTGACAAATGGGACCTCATAAAATTACAAAGTTTCTGCAAGGCAAAGACACTGTCAGAAGGACAAAACTGCAACCAACAAAGAGGGAAAAGATCTTCACCAACCCCACATCCGACAGAGGGCTAATATCCAATATATACAAAGAACTCAAGAAGTTAGACCCCAAAGAACCAAATAACCCTATCAAAAAATGGGGTACACAGCAAAAAAAAGAATTTTCACCAGCCGAAATTCAGATGGCCACGAAACACCTTAAGAGATTTTCAACATCATTTGTCATCAGGGAAATGCAAATCAAAATAAGCCTGAGATTCCACCTCACACAAGTCAGAATTGCTAAGATTAAAAACTCAAGAGACAACAAGTGCTGGCGAGGATGTGGAGAAAGAGGAACACTCCTCCACTGTTGGTGGGATTGCAAAATGGTAAAACCGCTCTGGAAATCAGTGTGGTAGTTCCTCAGAAAATTGGGCATGTCACTTCCAGAGGACCCTGGCATACCACTCCTGGGCATATACCCAGAGGATTCCCCTGCATACAATAAAGACACATGCTCCACTATGTTTATAGCAGCCTTGTTTATAATAGCCAAAAATTGGAAGGAGCCCAGATATCCCTCAAAAGAGGAATGGATGCAGAAAATGTCATATATTTATACAATGGAGTACTACTCAGCAATTAAATATAATGAACTCATGCAATTTGTAGGTAAATGGTTAGATCTGGAAAATATCATCCTAAGTGAGCTAAACCAATCACAAAAGAATACACATGAAATGCAATCACTGATAAGTGGATATTAATGAGCCCAGAAGCCCTAAATGCTCAAGGCACAATTAGCAAGTCAAATGACTCCCAAGAAGAAGATAGGAGAAGACCCTGGGCCTGTAAAGATTGGATCCAGTTTTGTAGACCCAGAACAGAGAAATCGTGGTGGGGGGAATGATTGGGGAATAGTTGGGGGGGAGAGGAATTATGGTACATATGGTGGGGGGAAACTGAGAAAGGGGAAAGCCTTTGGAATATAAAAATAGCATATAGAAAATAAAAATTAAATTAAAAAATGAAAAAAATTAATAATAATAATAATAATAATAATAATAATAAATGGGGTACAGAGCTAAACAAGAATTTTTACCAGAAGAAATTCAGATGGCCGAGTAACACCTTAAGAGATGTTCAACATCATTAGTCATCAAGGAAATGCAAATCAAAACAACCCTGAGATTCCACCTCATACCAGTCAGAATGGCTAAGATTAAAAACTCAAGAGACAACAAGTGCTGGCAAGGATGTGGAGAAAGAAGAACACTCCTCCACTGTTGGTGGGATTGCAAAATGGTAAAACTGCTCTGGAAATCAATTTGGTGGTTCCTCAGACAATTGGGCATGCCACTTCCAGAGGACCCTGGCATACCACTCCTGTGCATATTCCCAGATGATTCCCCTGCATAAAATAAAGACACATACTCCACTATGTTTATAGCAGCCTTGTTTTTAATAGCCAGAAATTGGAAGGAGTCCAAATATCCCTCAAAGGAGGAATGGATACAGAAAATGTGGTATATTTATACAATGGAATACTACTCAGCCATTAAAAAAATGAATTCATGCAATCTATAGGTAAATGGTTAGACCTGGAAATATCATCCTGAGCGAGTTAAGCTAATCACAAAAGAATACACATGAAATGCAATCACTGATAAGTGGATATTAATGAGCCCAGAAGCCCTAAATACTCAAGGCACAATTAGCAAGCCAAATGATTCCCAAGAAGAAAGGAGAGGACACTGGGCCTGAAAAGATTGGATGCAGTTTTGTAGACCCAGAACAGAGAAATCGTGGGGGGAGAGGGAATGATTGGGGAATAGTTGGGGGGGGGAGGAATTATGGGACATATGGTGGGGGGGAACTGGGAAAGTGGAAAGCCTTTGGAATGTAAACATAGAATATAGAAAATAAAAATTAAAAAAAATGTTGGGGAGGGATAGGAAAATTAGAAAAATCTCTTAGACTAAAGAAAGCTAGCTTTAGCATCTGTTATCCTGTCTCTGTATTCTTAGAAGGCTCAGAGCTTGACTCAATTTTGACTGGATTTATCTGAATGGCTGGATGAACAGAGCCGATTCCTTGGGTTTGGGTGTCTGGTTATGGTTAATTTACAAATTATAGTTATGTTGCCATTTTAAGGGCTAATTTGGAAATGGTCATAACTTTGACCAGGGAGATGGGATGGATTACTAACTTTATTCTTGAACAAAGCATTATGTAGCCGTAATCTTACACTGATAGAATGCTTTCTAATTGATATAATAGTGAAGTTATGCAACTCATTTAGGAATACAAGTCTTTGACTCAGTTTTTCTAATAGCTGCTATTACAAACTGTTTAGGATGATTAAGGAGCACAAGTTAAGGGCCAGATAGTAAACTCATAGTTATGTTAGATTATGATTTATTTTTAATGAAGTGTTTTCAATTCACTCAAATAAAAATGGCTGAGTAGTTCAGAAATATTTTACCCAGATATTTAGTTCTCAATAACATCAGAAATCCACAGAATGTGACATTTAATGTTATTATATTAAGTATCATTTGAAAATGAGACATATCTGCTCCTAAGAGATTTGCGATTCTCCTCCAAAGAAGAAATTGAGCATTAAAACCTCCATATAGAGTCACTCCAGTAGAAGTTAGAAACAAGTTAGAAACTGGACAAAATGTGTCCTATTCATCTGCAGTTGAAATACTGTCCAAAGTGGAAAAACAGATGTGGAATAGTTGACTGCTAAACTCTTCCAAGACATGGTTAGCTAGTCTTTCATATTCCTGTTTCATTTCAAGATCGGTCAGATGGCTCTAGGACAGAAGACTGAAGACATGCTTAAATGTTTTGACAACTAGGGGACTGTCCAGGTAGTCAGCTGTCTCTACAATTAGTTTAAGATTTGGAAGCTATGTTTTTGTGTTTCCTAAATATTCACATAATATTTAATTTGTTGTCAGATTTCTGATGGGATTGAAGACAAGTTGTTTAGCATTGAAAAATTATATAGAGTTAAAAGTATGATTTTTAGATGGTGATACATATTAAAATCAGAAAATAAATCAGCTATATAATTATAAGTTCATTAGGCTAGATGGTAAATTACTTTATCTAATTGACAAATATGATAGACTAGATATTAATTGCATATAATGCATTGTTATTTACATAATTGTTATGGTTATGTTCAATTTATGTCTGAGAAAAGAACCTTTATAAAAATATTGGACTAAAAGGTGAAATGTTGGGGACTGGTTTTAATGCTTTGAATTAAACTGCCACCCCCCAAAGCAGGAATCTACGTGTTCGAATGCTGAAGATTCTTGTCCTCAATTGTTTTATTATCAATCAATAAAGATCCAATGGCAAATGCTGTGCAGGTAGACTTATGCAGGTCTTTTAGATTTGCAGGGTCTAGGAACTAGAGGAGAAGAAGGCGGAGATCACCATGAAGGGAAGGAAGAAAGACCAGACTTAAAGGCCTGCTTAGGAGTGAGAATTAGAGATAGAAGCCACATGGACCACTTCCCCAATTGAGTCTGGGTTATTAGAGATGAAATATAGATTTTAAAAGATGTTAACTCAGAAGTACTGGAGGGGAGTGTTTGCTAGAAGCAGGAAGGATTAGAATTGCTCAGTCTTTGATCAACTCAAGTCATTTCAAATTTACTGATATGTGTGTGTTTCATTGACAATCCAGCTAGCTCTTGAGTTGTTGTGCATATCTGTGGCTCATCAGGAACACAGAACTGGTAACTAATTCACTGCTACAGAGGATAATACTTCCCCAGTATGCACAGTCACTTGTTTTATAAATGATTTTTTAATACACTTAAGTTGGCAAGCATTCTACTTATAGGAAATTGACTCGTGGTTTAATACTACAGTCATCAGAATGCTTAACAATTATTGTAAAACAGGTATAACATTTTCTATTTTGTGGCCGACCTGAAACAGAATGCATTCAAATACATATTTTCTAGCAGCCGAGATTATATACCTAGGTCAGAAAATAAATAACAAGATCTATAGCAAGTATAATTATATAATACTTCTGGATAAACCATGAGTACTGATAACAAAAAAATTAAGCTATATCCACATTTTTGCTTCGTCATCAAACACACACACACACACACACACACACACACACACAAACACGCATGCATACATACCATAATAATGTAAATAATAAAGTAAATGAAATGTTCTTTGTTATATGCTTTCCATTTGATAGCCCATGTATAGAGATACTTAAAACTTTTGAGAGCATTAAGGCAATTTTAGTAGTATAGCCCTTCAGATATATTGATACAAATGGCATTGATGTTTCATATTCCTGGCAACAAGGTTTTCTATATGGCTTCTAAGTAGTTACAAAGACTGTTTTTGTGTTTAAAACTTGTGGATAGTAATTTAAGATGGTTTTATTCTAGAGAGATCTTTCTGTAGCTTTAAGTTGGCTTTCACGCATATTGATGGTTTTCTCAATGCTCTGTTGACTTTACTAAGTGTGTCTTGCTTACAAAAGACAAGAATTTATAGAACAAATACTAAAAGATACAGAGACTACCCCACCTGTGGATCCATCCCATATAGAGTCAACAAACCAGGATGCTACTGTGAATTCTGGGAAGTGCTTGCTGGTTGAAACCTGAGATGTCTGTCTCCTGAAAGTCTCTGCCAGAGCCTGACAAATACAGAGGCAGATGTTCACAGACAACAATTGGACTGTCCCTAAAGAAGGAGTTGGAGAAGGGACTGAAAGAGGTGAGGGGTTTTACAGCCTCCATTGAGGAAGCAACAGTGTCAACAGGCCAGATCCCCTGGAGCTCTTATCAACTGGACTGCCAAACAAAGAGTACACATGGAGGGACCCATGGCTCCAGCCACATATAGGCAGAGGATGCCTTTGATGGACATCAGTGGGAGTAGAGGCCCTTGTGCCTGAGGGTATTTGATGCCCCAGTGTAGGGGAATGCCAGGGTGGGAAGACAGAGTGGGTGAGTGGGTAGGGAATCACTCTCATAGAGGCAGAGGAGGGGGGATGGAATAGAGGGTTTTCCAAGGGAGACCTGGAAAGGGGAAAACATTTGAAATGAAAATAAAGAAAATATCCAATAAAAAAAAGATACCAGTGTTGAAAATAGTCTACCTACCGTCTTTTAATTTCAGTTCTCAGAGAAAGAAATGGGAATAATTAACTGTAATTATCAGCTTCTAAAATGGTATATATGTTTTAAATGGAAAACCCTGGCATAATTTCATGTTTATTTAACTTTGCTTTCCCTATGGGTACATGGGAAATCCTGTTTTCAACATTTTAAAAGCCAGGAACCTCTAGAGCTCAGACTTTCATTTTAAATGTAAAGATCTATTCTTCTGGGTTGTATTTATCTTGAAATAAAACCTCTTACAAAAACGTTTTATTTTTTTTAAAAGCATGGCAATAAATTGAGCAGAAATAATTTTATACAACATTCATTTGAAAAGTTGTCTAAAGGAATCAAAAACATGTGGTGTAATTTTTCAAGCTTCAAAACACAATAAAACCCAGGAAATGCTAATTTGACAGAATAAGATTTTCATCCTGAGTTTCAAGTTCCAATTAGGTTTTGCAAAACATGAGTTCCGAATGACTACATTTTTTAATCTTGTGAATCTAAAAGCAGGGTGAATATTAATGTGAAACCTCAATCAGGAATGTTTGCATAGCATAAACGTTCATTTAGATATAATAGCACACAAAGAAAATCCATCTAAGATAGAACATGAACCAATCTTATTACAGGGAATAGAACTCTACATTCATATCTGAGGACTGATTTGAGTAGTTTCACTAAATTGTTCTCCAAAACTAAATATCTGTAAAAATGTCTTTAAAAAATTTGTAAAAAGTCAAGTTAAAATAATTTGAAAATTATAAATATTCTAATATAATAAATGTAAAATAATGTTATTATGGATCTTAATGGCTGTTTAGTTAATGATTTGAGTTACTTTTTTAACATTTCATCAAAGCTCTTAATTAGACAGTTTAATAAATGCATCATTATTTCACTCAACAGTTTCTAGCATAATATATCTTTAATTTCCACTTTGGGACTTGGAGCACAGCATGTATATGCTAATCCGGTAATCATAGAGAATTAATGATGACTATGTTTTTTCTCAATGTCTTTCACCATTCCATCCTGAGCATTCCCAATTTTCACTTGTTCCTTATTTCAAAGGACATTTACATATTAATTACCTGAGACCATGTGTGCTGTTTTCTGATTGGGATACCTCACTAAGGATAATAATTTATAGTTCTATAAATTTTCCAAATAATTTCATGAATTCATTGTTTTTAATAACTGAGTAGTACTCCAAAGTATCCATACATGGTATGTGCTTCCTAATAAGTGGGTGTTAGCCTAGAAGCTTGGAATATCCAAGAAAAATTAACAGACCAAATGAAGCTTAAGAAAGAAGTAGAAAAAAATGAAGATATCACACAGTGAGACATCTCTGGAGATGGAAAACTTTGGAAAGAATTCAAGAGTCAACAACAGAATACAAGAGATAGAAGAAAAATCTTGGATGCTGAAGATTCCATAGAAAATATTGACTCAACAGTCAAAGAAAATGCAAAATGCAAAAGGCTTGTAACCCAAAACATCCAGGAAACCCAGGACACAATGAGAAGACCAAACCTAAGGATTATAAGAATAGAAGACAGTGAGGATTTACATTTAAAGGGCCTGTAAATATCTTCAGCAAAATTATAGAAAATGTCCCTATCCTAAAGAAAGAGATACCCATGACATACAAGAAGCCTACAGAACTCCAAACAGACTGGAACAGAACAGAAATTCCTCCTCTCACATAATAATCAAAACATCAAATGCACTAACCAAAGAAAGAATATTAAAATCAGTAAGATCAATTGGCCATAGATGTGTGGGTTCAATTCTGGGTCTTCGATCCTATTCCATTGATCTGCTTCCCTGTCACTGAACCAATACCATGCAGTTTTTAATAACACTGCTCTGTAATATTGCTTGAGGTCCGGGATATTGATTCCCCCAGAAGTTCTTTTGCTGTTGATGATAGTTTTAGCTATCCTGGGTTTTTTGTTATTCCAGATGAATTTGAGAATTGCTCTTTCTAGCTCTATGAACAACTGAGTTGGGATTTTGATGGGGATTGTATTGAATCTGTATATTGCTTTGGGCAAGATTGCCATTTTGACTATATTAGTCCTGCCAACCCACGAGCATGGAAGATTTTCCCATTTTCTGAAGTCTTCTTCAATTTCCCTCTTCAGAGACCTGAAGTTTTTGTCGTATAAATCTTTCACATGTTTGGTTAGCGTCACTCCAAGATACTTTATATCATTTGTGGCTATTGTGAAGGGTGTCATTTCCCTAATTTCTTTCTCGGCCTGCTTATCCTTCGCGTATAGGAAGGCTACTGATTTACTTGAGTTGATTTTATAGCCAGCCACTTTGCTGAAGTTGTTTATCAGTTGCAGGAGTTCTCTGGTGGAGGTTTTTGGGTCACTTAAGTAAACTATCATATCATCTGCAAATAGTGATAGTTTGACTTCTTCCTTTCCGATTTGTATCCCTTTGACTTCCCTCTGTTGTCGAATTGCTCTAGCTAGTACCTCAAGTACTATATTGAAGAGATATGGCGAGAGGGGACAGCCTTGTCTAGTCCCTGATTTTAGAGGGATTGTTGGCGAGGATGTGGAGAAAGAGGAACACTCCTCCACTGCTGGTGGGAATGCAAGCTGGTACAACCACTCTGGAAATCAATATGGCGGTTCCTCAGAAAACTGGGCGTGATACTTCCGGAGGACCCAGCCATACCACTCCTGGGAATATACCCAGAAGATTCACCAGCATGCAACAAGGATACATGCTCCACTATGTTCATAGCAGCCTTATATATAATAGCCAGAAGCTGGAAAGAACCCAGATGTCCCTCAACAGAGGAATGGATACAAAAAAATCTGGTATATATACACAATGGAGTACTATTCAGCCATTAGAAACAATGAATTCATGAAATTCTTAGAGAAATGGATGGAGCTGGAGAATGTCATACTAAGTGAGGTGACCCAGTCTCAAAAGAATACCCATGGTATACAGTCACTGATAAGTGGATATTAGCCTAGAAGCTTGGAACACCAAAGACACAAATCACATATCAAGTGATGTCTCACAAGAAGAAAGGAGTGGACACTGGTGCTAGAATGGACCAAGACATCATTGTGGGAGAGTACAAGAACAGTAAAGTGGGAGGGGGTGGATGTGGGAGCAGGGGGAGGGAAAAGGACATGTGGGACCTTTGGGGTGGGGAACCAGAAAAAAGGAAATGAATTGTAAATATAGAATATATACAATAAAAAAAATCAAAAAAAATCAGTAAGAGAAAAAGGTCAAGTAACATATAAAGACAGGACTATCAGAATTACATCAGACTTCTCGCCAGAGACTATGAAAGCTAGAAGATCCTGGGCAGAAGTCATACAGACCCTAAGAGAACATAAATGTCAACCCAGACTACTATATCCAGCAAAACTCTCAATTACCATACATAGAGCATACATAGAGCAAACAATACATTCCATGACAAAAGCAACTTTGCACAATATCTTTCTACAAATCCAGCTCTACAAAGGATAATGGATGGAAAATAGCAACACAAGGCGGGAAACTACACCTTAGAAAAAGCAATAAAGTAAGCTTCTTTCAACAATCCCAAAAGAAGATAGCCTCGTGAACAGAATTTTACCTTTAACAAAGAAGAAAACGGTAAGCAACAATCACTTTTCCTTCAGATCTCTTAACATCAATGGTCTCAATTCCCCAATAAAAAGACTTAGACTAATAGACTGGATATGTAAACAGAACCTTACATTTTGCTGCATACAAGAAACCCACCTCAGTGTCAAAGGTAGTCACTGCTTCAGAGGTACAGGTTCAAAAGCAATTTTCCAAGCAAATGTTCCCAAGAAACAAGCAGGAGTGGCCATTCTTATATCAGATAAAATTGATTTTCAATCAAGTTTTCAAAAAAGATAAGGAGGGACACTTCATACTTATCAAAGGAAAGAGTCTACCCAGACGAACTGTCAATTCTGAGCATCTAAGCTCCGAATGCAAGGGCACCCACATTCATGAAAGAAACTTTATTAAGCTCATAGCACACATTGTACCCCACACAATGATAGTGGGAAACTTCAAGACCCTACTCTCAACAATGGACAAATCATGGAAACAGAAACTAAACAGAGACACAGTGAAACTAACTGAAGTTATGGACCTAATGGATCTAACCGATATTTATAGAACATTCCATTTTTTAATTTTTTTATTAAAATTTATACAATATATTCTTTATTTACATTTTAAATGATTTCCCCTTTCCTGGATCCCCCCTCCCATAAAGTTCGTAAGTCTGCTTCCCTACCCCTGTTGCCCAATCTACCCCTTCCCGCTTCCCTGTCCTGGTGTTCCCCTACACTGCTGCACTGAGCCTTTCCAGGACCAGGGGTCTCTACTTCCTTCTTCTTGGGCTTTATTTGATATGTGAATTGTGTCTTGGGTATTCCAAGCTTCTAGGCTAATATCCACTTATCAGTGAGTGCATACCATGGGTATTCTTTTAAGACTGGGTTACCTCACTTAGTATGATGTTCTCCAGTTCCATCCATTTGTCTAAGAATTTCATGAATTCATTGATTTTAATGGCTAAATAGTACTCCATTGTGTATATATACCATATTTTCTGTATCCATTCCTCCACTGAGGGACATCTGGGTTCTTTCCAGCTTCTGGCTATCATAAATAGGGCTGCTATGAACATAGTGGAGCATGTATTATTATTACATCCTGGGGATGATCTGTGTATATGCCCAGGAGTAGAATAGCAGGGTCCTCCGGTAGTATCAGTATTCATTAGAATTTAATGAAAATGAAGACAGATCATACCAAAACTTATGGGACATAATGAAAGCAGTGCTAAGAGGAAAACTAATAGCTCTAAGTGCCTCCAAAAAGAAAATGAAGAGAGCTTACACTAGCTATTTGACTATGTACCTGAAAGCTTTAGAACAAAAAGAAGCAAATACATCCAAGAGGAGTAGACGGCAGTAAATAATTAAACTCAGGGCTAAAATGAACTGAATAGAAACAAAAAGAACTATACAAAGAATCAACAAAACCAAGAGCTGTTTTTTTTTTGAGAAAATCAACAAGATAGATAAACCCTTGATGAGACTAACCAGAGGGCACAGAGGCACTACCCAAATTAATAAAATCAGAAATGAAAAGGGAGACATAGCAACAGAAACTGTGCAAATTCAAAAAAAATCATCAATTCCTAATACAAGAGCTTATACTCATCAAATTTTAAAAATATGGACAAAATGAAGAACTTTCTAGATACGTAGCAGGTGCCAACATTAAAACATGATCAGATAAACCATCTAAATAGTTTAAGTCCTGAGGAAATAGAAGCAGTTCTTAATAGTCTCCCAACAAATAAAGCCCAGAAACACATGAGTTTAGTGGAGAATTCTACCAGATCTTCAAAGAAGAGCTAATACAGATACTCTTCAATCTATGAGATGAAATAGAAACTCATGGAACTGTACTCAATTCATTCTATGAAGCCACTATAAAGTTTATACCTAAACTGAACAAAGAGCAAACAAGGAAAGAGAACTTCAGAACAATCTCCCTTATGAACATAGATGTAAAAATACTCAACAAAATTCTGGCCAACCAAATCTAAGAATGCATCGAAATGATAATTCACCACAATCAAATAGGCTTCATCCCATGGATATAGGGATGGTTCGATATATGGAAATCCATCAATGGAATCCACTACATAAACAAACTAAAAGAAAAAAAATCACATGCTCATTTCATTGAATGCTGAAAAGGCTTTTTGACAAAATCAAGCATCCCTTCATGATAAAAGTCTTGGAGAGATCAGGAATCCAGGGCCCAAACCTAAACATAGTGAAAGCAATAAATTGCAAAGTGGTAGAGAATATCAAACTAAATGGAGAGAAACTTGAAGCAGTCACAATAAAATTGGGGTCCCGACAGGCTGCCCACTCTCTCCCTATCTATTCAATATAGTACTTGAAGTCCTAGCCAGAGAAATTAGACAACAAAACGAGTACAAAGTGATACAAATTGGAAAGAAGTCAAAATATCACTATTTGAAGATGATATGATCATATACTTTAGCAAGCCCAAAATTTCCACCAGAGAACTAAAGCTGATAAACAACTTCAGCAAAGTAGCTGCATATAAAATTAACTCAAACAAATCAATAGCCTTCCTCTACTCAAAGGATCAACAAGCTGAGAAAGAATTTAGGTGAACAATATCGTTCACAATAGTCACAAATAATATTACATACCTTGATGTGATTCTAACCAAGCAAGTGAAAGATCTGTATGACCAGAACTTCAAGCCTCTGAAGAAAGAAATCAAGGAAGATCTCAGAAGATGGAAAGACCTCCCATGCTCATGGATTGGAAGGATTAATAAAGTAAAAATGGCCATTTTGCCAAAAGGAGTCTACAGATCCAACGTAATCCCCATCAAAATCCCAAATCAATTCTTCATAGATCTAGAAAGAATAATTGTCAAATTCATTTGGAATAACAAAAAAACACAGGATAGCTAAAACTCTTCTCAACAACAAAAAATCTCCTGAGGGAATCACCATCTCTGAACTTAAGCTCTGCTATAGAGCAATAGTAATAAAAACTGTCTGGTATTGGTATGGAGACAGGCAGGAATATCACTGGAATATAATTGAAGACCCAGAAAAGAACTTGTACACCTACGGCCAATTTGTGTTTGACCAAGGAGCTAAAAACATCCAGTGGAAAAAAGACAGGATTTTTAACCAATGGTGCTCAATTAACTGGACATCAGCATGCAGAAAAATGCAAATCAAACCATTCTTATCTCCTTGTACAAAGCTCAAGTCCAAGTGGATTAAGGACTTACACATAAAACCAGACACACTGAAACTTATAGAGGAGAAAGTGGGGAAGAACATTGAACACATGGGCACAGGGGAACATTTCCTGTATAGAATACGAATGGCTTATGCTCTAAGAACAAGAGTCAACAACTGGGACCTCATAAAACTGCAAAATTTCTGTAAGGCAAAGGACACAGTCAATACGACAAAACAGCAACCCACAAATTGGGAAAGCATACTTACCAATCCTACATCTGATAGAGGGCTAATATCCAACATATACAAATAACTCAAGAAATTAGACTCTAGAGAGTCAAACAACACTATTAAAAAATGAGGTACAGAGCTAAACATGGAATTCTCAACTGAGGAAACTCTAATGGCCCTCAAGCACCTAAAGAAATGTTCAGCATCCTTAGTTATCAGGGAAATACAAATCAAAACAACACTGAGATTCTACTTCACACTGGTCAGAATGGCTAAGATGACAAGCTCGGGGGACTGGAGATGCTGGAGAGAATATGAGGAAAGAGGAACACTTCTCCATTGCTGGTGGGATTACAAGCTGGTAAAACCAATGTAGAAATCAGTTTGTTGATTCCTCAGAGAATTAGACATAGTAATACCTGAGGCCCCAGCTATACCACTCCTGGGTATATACCCAGAAGATGCTCCAACATGTAATAAGGACACATGCTCCACTATGTTCATAGCAGCACTACTATGTTCAATAGGCAGAAGCTGGAAAGAACCCAGATGCCCTTCAACCAAGGAATGGATGCACAAAATGTGTTACATTGACACAATGGAATACTATTCAGCTATTTAAAACAAAGAATTTAAGAAATTCTTAGGCAAATGGATGGAACTAGAGAGTGTCATCCTGAGTGAGGTAACTCAATCAGAAAAAAAAAACACACACATGGTATGTACTCACTGATAAATGGATTATAATCAGCTAGCCCCATGGGAGGAATAATGAGTTTGGCCACCCAAATGCTCCAGGACTCCCAGGGATTAAACCATCAACCAAGGGGTACACATGGTCCCAGCCAAATATGTGGCAGAGGAATGCCTTGTCAGGCATCAGTGGGAGAAGTGGTCCTTGTTCTTGTGAAGGCTCAATAGAGGTCCCAAAAAAGGGAATTCAATGGGGGAAAAGTGGGAGTGGGTAGGATGGAGGGGCATGGAGGCAGGGGGTGGGAGGAGGGCTGAGGGTTTTCAGGGTGGGGGAAAACTATGAAAGGTTTTAGCATTTGAAATGTAAATGAAGATTATATTCAATAAAAAAGAAATGATTTTTCACATTGTACCATACTTAGTATCTTTAAAGAAAGTTACAATACTTTGCTAGTGCAAAGTTGTTGACTGTATTTATGACTCAGATAATTTGAAATGACTAAAACAATAAAGAGTAAATATACTGCTCTCTTTCAACTAGATTGAGTCTTGTTGATTAATATCCTCTTTTCTTAGAAGGGAAAAGAATTCATTCCTCATAAAAAGATTTGTATAGGGAATTCACCATAGTGAGGGTTGTCTCATTATATTTTTCAGAAATATCCTATTTAATATATTTCATTCTAAGGTTATTACTAACTGTAACTAAATTTGTCATATAAGGTTGGCCCATCTGGAAACAGCCTTATTTCTTTTCTGCTCCCATTAGTAACCTGCAGTGAATATTATATAATAATAACATTTATTACTCTTAACTGAAAGAATAGTTGGTGCAATAGAAGCAGGTATTGTAAAATTCTGATCCATCAATCATGTAATTTACTCATGCCTTCCAGACCTACATAGTCATTTTCCATCATTCAGTCAATTATATTCATGCCTATCTGGCCTAAAGATATGGTGAATCTACTTCAAATTGTTGACAGATAGTGTCCTCTAGCTAAATGGCTAGTATGACTCATTATATCAAGACATACTTTTCAAAGGGAAAGCTAGAGAATTTTTTTTGCAGTATGATTGCTCTAAAACACTAACTTCTACTTCTATAGTTGCCATATTTATTATGTCAAATATCTCTTCACCTACCATAAATATTTCTATTATTTTTATTGCTTAGGTGTAGTACTAAATTAGATATATGAAAAAAATTGCAAAATAACACAACATAGAAAATTCCATCATTTATGGGAGTGTACCACCAGCTACATGAAGATATTGCAGGGTTGTATAGGTAGTGTTTTGGTGATAGGAACTGCATAAGAGTGATAGTAGACTGTGATCCTTGAAGGCAGGATTTAAGATGCCATACCATTCTTACTAGGATTAGGTAGAATGGAGGCCATGTTAGAGATACCGAATTTTAGTTGGACTAACAGGAGCCAAGGTATCTCCAGGTAGTTCAATGGGTCAATGGATAGCTTTCAGGAGTTGGTTCTCTAATGTGGGTTATGGGAATTGAACTCAGCTCCTCAGACTTTATGACAAACACCCTTGCTTAATGAGCCACTGTGCCAGACCCAAATCTAATTTTTTTCATTGTTGAACTGCTCTAGCTAGTACCTCAAGTACTATATTGAAGAGATATGGTGAGAGGGGGCAGCCTTGTCTAGTCCCTGATTTTAGTGGGATTGCTTCAAGTTTCTCTCCATTTACTTTGATGTTTGCTGTAAATTGCTTTTACTATGGTCCTTGAATTCCTGTATTTCCAAGGCTTTTAGCATGAAAGGATGCTGAATTTTGTCCAATGATTTATCAGCATCCAATGAGTTGACCATGGGTTTTGTTTTTTCTTTGAGTTTGTTTATGTAGTGGATTACGTTGATGGATTTCCATATATTGAACCATCCCTGCTTCCCTGGGATGAAGCCACCTTGATCATGGTGAATGATTGTTTTGATGTGTAATTGGATTCGGTTGGCAAGTATTTTATTTAGTATTTTTGCATTGATATTCATAAGGGATATTAGCCTGTAGTTCTCTTTCTTAGTTGGATCTTTGTATGGTTTTGGTATCAGGGTAATTGTGGCTTCATAGAGTGAGTTGGGTAGTGTTCCTTCTGTTTCTATTTTGTGGAATAGTTTGAAGAGTATTGGTATTAGGACTTCTTTGAAGGTCTGATAGAATTCTGCACTAAAACCATCTGGTCCTGTGCTCTTTTTGGTTGGAAGACTTACTATGACCCCTTCTATTTCTTTGGGGGTGATGGGTCTGTTTAGACGATCTATTTGATCCTGGTTTAATTTTGGTATTTGGTAACTGTCGAGGAAATTGTCCATTTCCTCCAGATTCTCCAGTTGTGTTGAGTATAGGTTTTTGTAGTAGGATCTGATGATCTTTTGAATTTCCTCAGTTTCTGTTGTTATATTTCCCTTTTTATCTCTAATATTGTTAATTTGGATACTGTCTCTGTGCCCTTTGGTAAGTCTGGCTAGGGGTTTATCTATCATGTTGATTTTCTCAAAGAACCAGCTCCTGGTTTGTTGATTCTTTTTATGTTTCTCTTTGTTTCCACTTGATTTATTCAGCCCTGAGTTTGATGATTTCCTGTCTTCTACTCCTCCTGGGTGAAATAGCTTCTTTTTCTTCTAGAGCTTTCAGGTGTGCCATTAAGTTGCTAGTGTATGCTCTCTCCTGTTTCTTTTTGGAGACACTCAGGGCTATGAGTTTTTCTCTTAGCACTGCTTTCATTGTGTCCCATAGATTTGGGTATGCTGTACCTTCATTTTCATTAAATTCTAAAATGTCTTTGATTTCTTTCTCATTTCTTCCTTGACTAAGGTATCATTGAGTAGAATATTGTTCAGACTCCATGTGTATGAAGATTTTCTGTTGTTTTTGTTGCTATTGAAGACCACTCTTACTCCATGGTGACCCAGTAGGAGACATGGGATTAGCTCGATCTCTTGTATTTGTTGACATCTGTCTTGTGACCAATTATATGTCAATTTTGGAGAAGGTACCATGAGGGGCTGAGAAAAAGGTATAGTCTTTTGCATTAGGATGAAATGTTATATATATATATATATATATATATATATATATATATATATATCTGTTAAATTGAATTGGTCCAATGTTTCAATGAGTTTCCCTGTGTCCCTGTTTAGTTTCTGTTTTCCTGATCGGTCCATTGAGGATAGTGGAGCCTTGAGGTCCCCCACAATTATTGTGTTAGGTGCAATGTGTGCTTTGAGCTTTAGTAAAGTTTCTTTCATGAATGAGGGTGCCCTTGCATTTGGAGCATAGATGTTTAGAATTGTGAGTTCTTCTTGGTGGATTCTTCCTTTGACTAGCAAGAAGTGACCTTCTGTGTCTCTTTTGATGACTTTGGGTTTAAAGTCAATTTTATCTGATATTAGAATGGCTATTCCAGCTCGCTTCCTGTGACCATTTGCTCGCAAATTTGTCTTCAAGCCTTTTACTCTAAGGTAGTGTTTGTCTTTGACTCTTAGGTGTGTTTCCTGTATGCAGCAAAATGTAGGGTCCTATTTCCGTATCCAGTCTGTTAGACTATGTCTTTTTATTGGGGGAATTGAATCCATTTATGTTAAGGGATATTAAGGAATAGTGATTATTTCTTCCTGTCATATTTGATGTTATTTTTGTTTTTGAGTAGTTATCTTCCTTTGAGTTTGATGGAAGAAGATTACTATCTTGCTTTTTCTTGGGTGCAGTTTCCGTCCTTGTATTGGTGTTTTCCTCCTATTATCCTTTGTAGAGCTGGGTTAGTGGAAACGTATTGTGTAAATTTGGTCCTGCCATGAGACAGGAGCTAGAAGATCCTGGGAAGATATCATGCAGAATCTAAGAGAACACAAACTTCAGCCAAAACTACTATACCCAGCAAAACTCTCAATCATTATAGATGGAGACACCAAGGCAATCAATGACAAAACCAAATTTGCACATTATTATTCCACAAACACAGCCATACAAAGGATAATAGGGGACAAACACCAACACAAGGAGGGAAACCATACCCCAGAAGAATCAAGATAGAAACCCCCTCTCATCAAACACAAATGAAGATAACCACGCTAATAAAAAAAATAACGTCAAAAATGTCAGGAAGTAATAATTACTATTCATTAATATCTCTTAACATCAATGGACTAAATTCCCCAATAAAAAGACCTAGACTAACAGACTGGATATGGAAATTGGACCCTACATTTTGCTGCATTCATGAAACACATCTTAGTGTAAAAGACAAACTACCTTAGAGTAAAAGGCTGGAAGACAGTTTTACATGCAAATGGTCTCAGGAAACAAGGCAAAGTAGCCATTCTAATATCAGATAAAATTGACTTTCAACCTAAAGTCATCAAAAGAGACAAAGAAGGTTACCTTTTGCTGGTCAAAGTCAAAAATTCACCTGGAATAACTCTCAATACTGAACATCTATGCTCCAAATGCAAGAGCACCCTCATTTGTAAAAGAAACTCTACTAGAGCTTAAAGCACACATTACACATAACACAATAATTGTGGGTGACTTCCACACTCCACTATCTTCAATGGGCCATTCAGGAAACCAGAATCTAAACAGAGACACAGTCAAACTAATTGAAGCTTTGACCAATAGGATTTAATACACACACACACACACACACACACACACACACACATATATATATATATATACATATATATATATATCATTTCATCCCAAAGCAAAAAAATATACCTTTTTCTCAGCACCACATGGTACCTTCTCCAAAATCGAAAAATTGATCGTATAATTGGTCACAAGACAGATGTCAATAAATACAAGAAGATCGAACTAATCCCATGCCTCCTATCAGATCACTATGGAGTAAAAGTAGTCGTCAATAGCAAGGAAAACAACAGAAAAACACATACACATGGAAACTGAACAATACTCAATGACACCTTGGTCAAGGAAGAAATAAAGAAAGAAATCAAAGACTTTTTAGAATTCAATGAAAATGAAGGTACAACCTATCCAAATCTATGGGACACAATGAAAGCAGTGCTAAGAGGAAAACTCATAGCCCTGAGTGTCTCCAAAAAGAAATTGGAGAGAGCATATACTAGCAACTTAACAGCACACCTATAAGCACTGGAACAAAAAGAAACTAATTCACCCAGGAGGAGTAGAAGAAAGGAAATCATCAAACTAAAGGCTGAAATCAATCAAGTAGAAATAAAGTGAACCATACAAAGAATCAACAAAACCAGGAGCTGGTTCTTTGAGAAAATCAACAAGATAGATAAACCCTTAGCCAGACTAACCAAAGGGCACAGAGACAGTATACAAATTAACAAAATTAGAAATGAAAAGGAGGATATCACAACAGAAACTGAAGAAAATCAAAATATCATCAGATCCTAATAAAAAACCTCAACTCAACTGGAAAATCTGGAGGAAATGGACAATTTCCTAGACAGATACCAAATACCAAAATTAAATCAGGATCAATTAGATCATCTAAACAGTCCCATAACCCCTAGAGAAATAGAATGGCTTATAGAACGTCTCCCAACCGAAACAAAAAAATGGAACAATATGTTTTTAGTGCAGAATTTTATCAGACGTTCAAAGAAGACCTAACACCAATACTCTTCAAACTATTCCACAAAATAGAAATGGAAAGAATGCTGGCCAACTCGTTCTACAAAGCCACAATTACACTGATACCAAAACCACACAAAGATTTTTCCCTTATGAATATCGATGCAAAAATTCCAAATAAAATCCTTGCCAACCGAATCCAAGAGCATATCAAAACAATCATTTACCATGATCAAGTAAGCTTCATCCCAGGGATGCAGGGATGGTTCAATATATGGAAATCCATCAATGTAATCCACTACATAAACAAACTAAAAGAAAAAAACCACATGGTCATCTCATTAGATGCTGAAAAAGCATTAGACAAAATTCAGCATCATTTCATGATAAAGGTCCTTGAAAGTACAGGAATTCAAGGCCCATACCTAAACATAGTAAAAGCAATATACAGCAAACCAGTAGCCAACATCAAAATAAATGGAGAGAAACTTGAAGCAATCCCATTAAAATCAGGGACTAGACAAGGCTGCCCTTTCTCTCCGTATCTTTTCAATATAGTACTTGAAGTTCTAGCGAGAGCAATTAGACAACATAAGGAAGTCAAAGGGATACAAATTGGAAAGGAAGAAGTCAAACTATCATTATTTGCAGATGATATGATAGTATACTTAAGCGACCTAAAAACTCCACCAGAGAACTTCTACAGCTGATAAACAACTTCAGCAAAGTGGCTGGTTATAAAATTAACTCAAGCAAATCAGTAGCCTTCCTATGCTCAAATGACAAGCAGGCTGAGAAAGAAGTTAGGGAAATAACACCCTTCACAATAGCCAACAACAAAATACAGTATCTTGGCATAACTCTAACCAAACAAGTGAAAGATCTGTATGACAGGACCTTCAAGTCCTTGAAGAAAGAAATCGAAGAAGACCTCAGAAGATGGAAAAATATTTCTTGCTCTTGGATTGGCAGGATCAATATAGTAAAAATGGCCATCTTGCCACAAGCAGTCTATAGATTCAATGCAATCCCCATCAAAATCCCAAATTAATTCTTCATAGATCTAGAAAGAGCAATTCTTAAATTCATCTGGAATAACAAAAAACCCAGGATAGCTAAAACTATTCTCAACAGTAAAAGGACTTCTGGGGGAATCATTATCCATGACCTCAACCACTACTACAGAGTAACTGTGTTAAAAACTGCATGGTATTGGTAAAACTACAGGCAAGTTGATCAATGGAATATAATTGAAGACCCAGAAATGAACCCAAAGAGTTATGGTCACTTTATTTTTTATAAAGGAGCTACAACCATTCAGTGGAAAAAAGATAGCCTTTTCAACAAATGGTGCTGGTTCAACTGGAGGTCAACATGCAGAAGAATGTAAATTGACCCACTCTTATCTCCTTGTACTAATATCAACTCCAAGTGGATCAAGGACCTCCACATAAAACCTAACACACTGAAACTAATAGAAAAGAAACTGGGGAAGACCCTGGAGGACATGGGCACAGGGGGCAAGTTCCTGAACAGAACAGCAATAGCTTATGCTCTAAGATCAAGAATTGACAAATGGGCCCTCATAAAATTACAAAGTTTCTGTAAGGCAAAGGACACTGTCAGAAGGACAAAATGGCAACCAACAAAGTGGGAAAAGATCTTCACCAACCCCACATCCAACAGAGGGATAATATCCAATATATACAAAGAACTCAAGAAGTTAGATCCCAAAGAACCAAATAACCCTATCAAAAAATGGGGTACAGAGCTAAACAAAGAATTTTCACCAGAAGAAATTCGAATGGCATGAGAACCACCTTAAGAGATGTTCAACATCATTACTCATCAGGGAAATGCAAAAACTCAAGAGACAACATGTGCTGGAGAGGATGTGGAGAAAGAGGAACACTCCTCCTCTGTTTGTGGGATTGCAAAGTGGTACAACTGCTCTGGAAATCAGTCTGGTGGTTCCTCAGAAAATTGGGCATGACACTTCCAAAGGACCCTGTCATACCACTCCTGGGCACTCCTGGGATTCCCCTGCAAGCAATAAAGAGACATGCTCCGCTATGTTCATAGCAGCCTTATTTATAATAGCCAGAAGCTGGAAGGAGCCAAGATGTCCCTCAAAGGAGGAATGGACTCAGAAAATGTGGTATATTTATACAGTGGAATACAACTCAGCAATTAAAAATAATGAATTCATGAAATTTGTAGGCAAATGGTTGGATCTGGGATATATCATCCTAAGCGAGTTAACTCCATCACAAAAGAATACATATGAAATGCAATCACTGATAAGTAAATATTAATGACCCCAGAAGCTCTGAATACTCAAGGCACAATTAGCAAATCAAAAGATTCTCAAGAAGAAGGAATGAGAGGACATTGTTCCAGAAAAGACTGGTTCCAATTTTGTAGGAGAATACCAGAACAGAGAAAGGGTTGGGGGGAAATTGGGGAATGTGCAGGGGCTGGGCAGAGGACTTATGGGACACATGGTGATGGGGAACTGGGAAAGGGGAAAGCCTTTGGAATGCAAACAAAGATTATAGAAAATAAAATTAAAAAAAAAAAGGCCACCACTGCTAGTGGAATTCTTGTGAGTGATTTTCCACCACCTTCAAACACTGTAACTTTTCTTTATTGGCTTACTTACTTACTTATTTGGTGATAGTGGCCATAATGTAGAGCAAGCCCAGACTTCTCACACATTAAGCACATGCAAGAATCATCCAGGAAAGAAATGAGTTCTGGAGACAGAATGGGAGGAGCGAGATTATAAAGAGCAGGCGAACCAACCTGATCCCTGCTCAGAGTGACTGTCATGATCCCCATTCCATGCCCAGCCCTCACTTCACTCTAGCAACTTCTCTGCCTATGTTCCCACAGATTTCCTTCCATTTCTGACAGAAGCTATGTCTAGACTCAATGTGCTCTGTGACCATCAAGGTGTGACAACATGAGATCTATTCTCTCATTGTTTTTTTCTGTTAACACTTCCTTTTTCACCTAAAAAAAAAATCTGTGACATATTTTTAAGGTAGAAACCCTATATTGTCCACATTTCTTGTTTTTTTTTATCTTGCAAAGAAAAAGAAAAGAAATATATATGTTCATGTACTAATATAGACACACCTATATTCCCATATAAGTGTGTCTCTTTGTGTGGGTATGTGTGTGTGCGCACACGTGTGTGCATGTGCATATGCGTGTTTTTTTTGTGTGTGTTTGTGTATGTGTGTGTGTGTGTGTGTGTGTGTGTGGTAATATTTTGCTATCTCATTCATGTTTCTGATACATTATAAATCTCTTGTCATAGATATATATATTCTAATTTTTTAAAAATCCTATGTCCCGTTGTTTTTGCTGATTTGTTTTATTTTGCATGAATCTTCCTAAACCTGTCCTCATCTGCATTCTTGCTGCACTCTATTTGGGCATTTAACTATACAGTACCCCATATAAAAATTTGACCATAACTGATAAATTGCTGCAAACCAACAAAAAGAAAAGGAAACAAAAAAAAAACAATTATAATCAAACAAACTAAATGTGTATATTTCTTATGTCTCACAAACAGTAGTACTAGATCTTACTTGTTGGTGGAGCATTAAAATATCAATAAAGTTGGGGGATATGGGAAAACATAAAAAGGATCATGGTTAGTAGTTCTATGGAAAATATGACAGGTGTAGCAAAAGAAACTCATTTTTATGAAATACAAGTTAAAATGTAACATGTAAACAAAGTACTTTAGTAGAAATAGTACAATGAACCATATAAAATAGGCATTACAACAAAATGAAAAATAGAATTTTCCTAGCTAGCAATCCTTCTCTGTGGTGATAAGGTGACTCTTTTCTCTGATTGTGTTCTATAATACTCTTCAAACTTAATGAGGATAGTTACCAATTTCAGGAATTCAAACAAGTTAAGTCAGTGTGGTCTTCCAAACAGTTACTGATAATCAGTTTCTGTTCAGAGTTTGTGTTCTGAAGCCTTCCAGCTACACTATCATTGAAGTGTTAGTGATCCTCCTTTTCACATTCAGGATTCTGTGAGGGGGTGTCAGTGGCCTGCCTTTATTTGAGTCATTGAGATGTCATTTCTATGGTGTCACTCTTTCAGCAAACTGCACTCAGTTACACTGTTCGCATCCTGTGAATTCTTGTAGTTCCTCCGGGCAATGACAGGGGTACAGTGGTACTTCATCTGTCAAACATGTCCTAGGTTCCAGTGCCACATTTCTGCTTTTCTCTCTCTGGTGTTCACTATCCTAGCTATGCTGTCTTACTGTGCTGTTGATCAATTCTCTGGTGGATTTCTTAAAAATCCTGGAATGACTATAAAACCCTCACAGTGCCCAAGAGAGTGTTTCCCTGGCAGCTGACCTTGAACTGATGTGAGCAGCATGATGCGGCCAGTTGTTAATATGCTGCACCAGTGAAGAAAAACAGTATGTAGGCTTTTCTTTGGTTTTCTTTTTAAAGTGAATGCTATCATACAAAACTTGTAAATAAAAAGTATGCACACAATAAAATTAGACAGAACCAAATTCAGTTTTTGTTTTCTTTCTTTAAGGTCCTTCTCCAATAAGGTTAAGATTCTAACATGCTTTTTCACATAGTCACACAAATGTGGCTTATAATCTGCCACATTACTTGGAAAGCTCAGTTAATTTTATGACATCTCCTTCTTGAACTTGTAGTCAATGTACTATTATGAATTTATTAAGCAGATGACAACCGATTTTTAATGATCCTACACACATGGACACAAACACATACACACAGATACACATACATATATTACTTTATATCTGTACAACAACAATTTGGATTCAATGGAAACAATCTGATAAATTTTGAATTTTGAATATGCATGATTCCTTAGGAGAATATAGCATGCACTATAATAAACTCTTATTATGTTGTACAACATCAGTGAGCTACATTTCCAAGTCAGCACAGAAGAAGAAAGGTAAAGGATGGAGTCACTACAATGTGCTTATTCTGAACAATAATAGTTTTATGTAGTAAGCTTTGCCCAATGCAATTCACAATTGTAACATTTTCAACTTACCAGGTTTATCAGGTTATTCTTAGTAAAAAATGGAACTTTGTTACTAGTATCAATGTCACCTATTTATGTTCTTGGATACTCTTCAAGAATTGGATAAATTTGGAAACTTATGCCACAAGAATATACGTTTCACTATTTTATAAGTATATCCTTGCAATATTGATAATTAAATTTACTATAAAATTTAAAGTGATATGCTTAGAAGAGTCTAGTAAAATCACCCAATTTGAAGACATTCAAAATGTAGGTACTAAATATGAGTCACATAAAGGACATAAAAATGTCAATAAATTTGTCTATCAAAACATTATTTTTGTTTGTTTGTTTGTTTTTTTCTAGACTTGGTTTCTCTGTATAGCCCTGTCTATCCTGGAACTCACTCTGTAGACCAGGCTGGCCTTGAACTCAGAAATCTTCCTGCCTCTGCCTCCCAAGTGCTGGGATGATTGGATCCAATTTTGTAGGAGAGTACCAGAACAGATAAATGGTGTGTGTGTGTGGGGGGGTAATTGGGGAATAGGCGGGGTGGGGGTGGGAGAAGACTTATGGGACATATGGTGAGGGGGGAACTGGGAAAGGGTAAAGCCTTTGGAATGTAAACAAAGAATATAGAATAAATAATAAAAAGGAAAAAACATTGTTTATATTATGTTTACAAGTAGCATAAGGGCAAACAGCGATTTTGCTCAAACAAAAAGATAAAATGTGACTGGCTCCAATTCATCTGTTTTAAGAATACTAGAAATGCATTTTTATGTTATCAATTTTGCAGAAATCACAATTGAGTAGCAAATACAAAATACCTGAATTCAAGCTGCTCAGAAGCTCACATTTATCTTCTTATTATATGGTTATCAGTAATATTGTTTAACTTGTTCTTGACACTGGTATTTTCTTTGTAGATTATCTTTGCTTTAATACTTTCATTTATATTAAATATATCTATGCTAGTGGAATCTCTAAGAATAGCCTCTTATGCGCTAGGCATTAAATATTCTACATATTTAAATTTTTCATAGATTCATGTGTGAAAACATTTTAAATGCCATTGTAGACTTTCTACATTTTTTCATCAATTTTTCCCTGACATTATATTCTACCACAAAAGAAAAAAATCCTGTTGTATTTTTCTTTATTTATTTTCATTTTCTATATTCTATGTTTACATTCCAAAGGCTTTCCCCTTTCCCAGATCCCCACCACCATACGTCCCATAATTCCTCTCCCCCGCAAATATTCCCCAATCATTCCCCCTCCCCCCACGGTTTCTTTACAAAACTGGATCCAAACTTTACAGGCCCAGGGTCCTCTCCTTTCTTCTTCTTGGGAGTCATTTGACTTGCTAATTGTGCCTTGAGTATTTAGGGCTTCTGGGTTCATTAATATCCACTTATCAATGATTGCATTTCATGTGTATTCTTTTGTTATTGGGTTAACTCACTCAGGATGATATTTTCCATGTCTAACCATTTACCTACAAATTGCATGAATTCATTATTTTTAATTGCTGAGTAGTATTCCATTGTATAAATATACCACAATTTCTTTATCCATTCCTCCTTTGAGGGATATTTGGGCTCCTTCCAATTTCTGGTTATTATAAACAAGGCTGCTATAAACATAGTGGAGCATGTGTCTTTATTGTATGCAGGGGAATCCTCTGGGTATATGCCCAGGAGTGGTATGCCAGGGTCCTCTGGAAGTGACATGCCCAATTTTCTGAGTAACCGCCAAACTGATTTCCAGAGTGGTTTTACCATTTTACAATCCCACCAACAGTGGAGGAGTGTTCCTCTTTCTCTACATCCTCGCCAGCACTTGTTGTCTCTCGAGTTTTTAATCTTAGCCATTCTGACTGGTGTGAGGTAGAATCTCAGGGTTGTTTTGATTTGCATTTCCCTGATGACTAATGATGTTGAACATCTCTTAAGGTGTTTCGCGGCCATCCGAATTTCTTCTGGTGAAAATTCTTTGTTTAGCCCTGTACCCCATTTTTGATAGGGTTATTTGGTTCTTTGGGGTCTAACTTCTTGAGTTCTTTGTATATATTGGATATTAGCCCTCTGTCGGATGTGGGGTTGGTGAAGATTTTTTCCCACTTTGTTGGTTGCCGTTTTGTCCTTCTGACAGTGTCCTTTGCCTTGCAGAAACATTGTAATTTTATGAGGTCCCATTTGTCAATTCTTGATCTTAGTGCTTAAGCTATTGGTGTTCTGCTCAGGAACTTTTCCCCTGTGCCCATGTCCTCTAGGGTCTTCCCAAGTTTCTTTTCTAATAGTTTCAGTGTGTCTGGTTTTATGTGGAGGTCCTTGATCCACTTGGAGTTGATCAGTGCAAAGAGATAAGAGTGGATCAATTTGCATTCTTCTGCATGTTGACCTCCAGTTGAACCAGCACCATTTCTTGAAAAGGCTATCTTTTTTCCACTGGATGGTTGTGGCTCCTTTATCAAAGATCAAGTGACCATAAGTCTGTGGGTTCATTTCTGGGTCTTCAATCCTATTCCGTTGATCTACTTGCCTGTTGCTGTACCAATACCATGCAGTTTTTAACACAATTGCTCTGTAGTACTGCTTAAGGTCAGGGATATAGATTCCCCCAGAAGTACTTTTATTGTTGAGAATAGTTTTCGCTATCCTGGGTTTTTTATTGCTCCAGATGAATTTGATAATTGCTTTTTCTAGATCTATGAAGAATTGAGTTGGGATTTTGATGGGGATCACATTGAATCTGCAGATTGCTTTTGGCAAGATGGCCATTTTTACTATATTGATCCTGCCAACACAGGAGCAAGAAATATTTTTTCAACTTCTGAGGTCTTCTATGATTTCTTTCTTCAAGGACTTGAAGTTCCTGTCATACAGATCTTTTGCTTGTTTGGTTAGAGTTATGGCAAGGTACTTTATGTTGTTTGTGGCTATTGTGAAGGGTGTTATTTCCCTAACTTCTTTCTCAGCCTGCTTGTCCTTTGAGTACAAGAAGGCTACTGATTTGCTTGAGTTAATTTTATAACGTGCCAATTTGCTGAAGTTGTTTATCAGCTGTAGAAGTTCTCTGGTGGAGTTTTTTGGGTCTCTCAAGTAAACTAACATATCGTCTGCCAATAATGATAGTTTGACTTCTTCCTTTCCAATTTGTATCCCTTCGACTTTCTTATATTGTCTAATTGCTCTCACTAGAACTTCAAGTACTATATTGAAAAGATATGGAGAGAGAGGGCAGCCTTGTCTAGTTCCTGATTTTAGTGGGATTGCTTCAAGTTTCTCTCCATTTATTTTGATGTTGGCTACTGGTTTGCTGTAGATTGCTTTTACTATGTTTAGGTATGGGCCTTGAATGCCTGCTCTTTCCAAGACTTTTAGCATGAAAGCATGCTGAATTTTGTTGAATGCTTATTCAGCATCTTATGAGATGACCATGTGTTTTTTTTTTTTAAAGTTAGTTTATGTAGTGGATTACATTGATGGATTTCCATATATTGAACCATCCCTGGATCCCGGGGATAAAGCCTACTTGATCATGGTGAATGATCATTTTGATATGCTCTTGGATTCGGTTGGCAAGAATTTTATTTAGTATTTTTGAATCGATATTCATAAGAGAAATTGGCCTGTAGTTCTCTTTATTTGTTGGATCTTTTTGTGGTTTAGGTATTAGTGTAATTGTGGCTTCAAAGAATGAGTTGGACAGTGTCCCTTCTGTCTCTATTTTGTGGAATAGTTTGAAAAGTATTGGTGTTAAGTCTTCTTTGAAGGTCTGGTAGAATTCTGCACTAAAACCATCTGGTCCCGTACTTTTTTTGGTCGGGAAGCTTTCTATAACCCCTTCTATTTCTTTAGGGGTTATGGGACTATTTAGCTGGTCTACTTGATGCTGATTTAATTTTGGTATTTGGTATCTGTCTAGGAAATTGTCCATTTCCTCCAGATTCTCCAGTTGTTTTGAGTATAGACCTTTGTAGTAGGATCTGATGATCTTTTGAATTTCCTCAGTTTCTGTTGTTATGTCTCCCTTTTCATTTCTAATTTTGTTAATTTGTATACTGTCTATGTGTCCTTTGGTTAGTCTGGCTAAGGGTTTATCTATCTTGTTGATTTTCTCAAAGAACCAGCTCCTGGTCTTGTTGATTCTTTATATGGTTCTCTTTCTTTCTACTTGATTGATTTCAGCCCTGAGTTTGATGATTTCTTGTCTTCTACTCCTCATGGGTGAATAAACTTCTTTTTCTTCCAGGGCTTTAAGGTGTGCCATTAAGTTGTTAGTGTATGCTCTCTCCAGTTTCTTTTTGGATGCACTTAGAGCTATGAGTTTTCCTCTTAGCACTGCTTTCATTGTGTCCCATAGAATTCTGAAGGCTGTACCTTCATTTTCATTGAATTCTAAAAAGTTTTTGATTTCTTTTTTTATTTCTTCCTTGACCATGGTGTCATTGAGTAAAGTATTGTTCAGTTTCCATGTGTATGTGGGCTTTCTGTTGTTTTTGTTGCTATTGAAGACCACTCTTACTCCATGGTGATCTGATAGGAGGCATGGGATTAGTTCGGTCTTCTTGTATTTGTTGACATCTTTCTTGTGACCAATTATATGTTCAATTTTGGAGAACGTACCGTGTGGTGCTGAGAAAAAGCTATATTCTTTAGCTTTAGGATGAAATGTTTTATATATATATATATATATATATATATATATATATATATATATATATATCTGTTAAATCCAATTGGTCCAAAGTTTCAATTAGTTTCCCTGTGTCCCTGTTTAGTTTCTGCTTTCCTGATCAGTCTATTGAGGAGAGTGGAGTGTTGAAGTCACCCACAATTATTGTGTTAGGTGTAATGTGTGCTTTTAGCTTTTGTAAGGTTTCTTTTACAAAGGAGGGTGCCCTTGCATTTGGAGCATAAATGTTCAGTATTGAGAGCTCTTCTTGGTGGATTTTCCCTTTGGCCAGCACGAAGTAACCTTCTGAGTCTCTTTTGATGACTTTAGGTTGGAAGTCTATTTTATCTGATATTAGAATGGCTACTGCAGCTTGTTTCCTGAGACCATTTACTTGTAAAATTGTCTTCCATCCTTTTACTCTAAGGAAGTGTTTTTCTTTAACACTGAGATGTGTTTCCTGTATGCAGCAGAATGTAGGGTCCTGTTTTCGTATCCAGTCTGTTAATCTATGTCTTTTTATTGGGTAATTGAGTCCATTGATGTTAAGAGATATTAAGGAATAGTAATTATTTCCTCCAGACATTTCTGAATTTATTTTTATTTATTTATTTTTATTTTATTTTATTTTATTTTTTATTTTTTGGTTTTTAAGAGACAGGGTTTCTTTGTGTATTTCGGGCTGTCCTGGAACTCACTCTGTAGACCAGGGTGGCCTCAAACTCAGAAATCTGCCTGCCTCTGCCTCCCAAGTGCTGGGATTAAAGGTGTGTGCCACCAATTCGAGAGGTTATCTTCTTTTGGGTTTGATGAGAGGAGGTTTCTATTTTGCTTCTTCCCGGGTGTAGTTTCCGTCCTTGTCTTGGTGTTTTCCCTGTATTATCCTTTGTAGGGCTGGATTTCTGGAAAGATATCATGCAAATTTGGTTTTGTCATGGAATACCTTGATGTCTCCATCTATGGCGATTGAGAGTTTTGCTGGTTAAGTAGTTTTGGCTGAAGTTTGTGTTCTCTTAGAGTTTGCATGATATCTGCCCAGGATCTTGTAGCTTTCATGGTCTCAGGTGAGAAGTCTGGTGTTATTCTGATAGGTCTTCCTTTATATGTTACTTGGCCTTTTTCTCTTGCTGCCTTTAATATTCTATCGTTGTTTAGTACATTTGGAGTTTTGATTATTATGTGCCGGGATGTATTTCTGTTCTGGTCCATTCTGTTTGGGGTTCTATAAGCTTCTTGTATATTCATGGACATCTCTCTCCTTAGGTTGGGGAAGTTTTCTTCCATAATTTTATAGGATATTTGCTGGCCCTTTAACTTGTAAATCTTCACTCATGTCTATACCTATAATCCTTAGGTTTGGTCTTCTCATTGTGTCCTGGATTTCTTTGATGTTTTGGGTTACAACCTTTTTGCATTTGGTATTTTCTTTGACTGTTGAATAAATGGTTCTATGGTATCTTTGGCTTCTGAGATTCTGCATTCTATCTCTTGTATTCTATTGTTGATATTTGCATCTATGGCCCCTGATTTCTTCCCAAGGTTTTCTATCTCCAATGTTGTCTCCCTCTGTGATTTCTTAGTTATTTCTACTTCTGTTTTTAGTATCTGGATGGATGTGCTCAGATCTTTCGCTTGCTTGATTGTGTTTTCATGTAGTTCTTTAATAGATTTTTGTGTTTCCTCTTTCATAGCTTCTACTTGTTGGACCACGTTCTTCTGTATTTCTTTAAGTGATTTTTGTCTTTCTTCCTTATTGTCTTCTTCTTTTTGATCCATCTTCTCCTGAATTTCTTGAAGTGATTTTAGTATTTGCCTTGTAAAGGCTTCTAAGTTTTGATCCATTTTCTCCTCTATTTCTTTATGAGGTTTTTCTATGTGTTCAGCTACCAGCATCCTGACCAGTGATTTTATATCCGAGTCATGTTTTTCTGGTGTTTTGGGGTATCCAGGGCTTCCTGTTGTTGAAGAACTTGGTTCAGATGCTGTCGTGTTGCCTTGATTTCTGTTAGTAATGATCCTTTGTTTTCCTTTTGCCATCTGGTTATTTCTGGTGTTAGTTGGCCTTGTTGTCACTGGCTGGTGTTTGAATCTCCCGTGAGGCTGGGCTCACCTGTTGTTTCTCTACTGGTGAATATGTGTGACTGCTGCTCTAAGGGATCACGAGCTTGCTGCCACCTGTGCGATGGTAGCCCCTGATGGAGTCTGTCTACCTGGGCCTCTCCCACTGTGTCCTGGTTGCAATATGGAGGCCCGCCGCTACCGCTGGTCACGGGCCCTCAAGCTGGTTGCTGCCTGCTGCCTCAGTGCAAGGTCTGAGGGCGCGGGGGAAGTCCCGCAGAGCCTAGGTGGAGCTCGGCCTGCCTGGCGGTGAGATCCTAGCAGATCCCCCCTGTGAGGGTAGCCCCTGAAGGGGTCTCTACCTGGGCTGTATTTTTCTTAAGTACTGATTGCCATGCAGTATTGCAATAAACTATTTTTTTCCTTATTAACACCAATAAGTAAATGATATATATCTTTAGGAAACCACAAAATCTGTAGTCACTAAAAAAAAAAAAAAAGAATTCCCCTGTCTGCTATAATATAATGTGGTTCTTTGGTATGATTTTATTTATCTCTCACATCTCATTACTGTTGAAATGTATATGAGAGGATCTGACTAGGGAAGAACAATAAATAAGTGAAGCTTAAAATTGTGATGATAATATTTACTAGTAAGACTGCCCTTCTAAAATACAGTTTGGTCTTTTAAAATTGCATGCTTATTATTGTCAAATATCTGCAGGAAAATATCAAAGATGGCACAAAATATAACACAAATTATCCTACTTTAGTAATTCTAGAAAGAAGCTAGCCAACAATAATATACCATTGTGATGTGATTATAAGATTAAGGTAATATTTCCCCACGTCAAATGATATTTAAGTAATCTACATTATAGAGAGTATCATTTAATCATCAAAAGCTAGTGTTTTGGATACTGATTCATAACAAAGAAAGCAAACTATTTCTACTAAGTTCAATAATTTTCAATTTTTTGGAAATATCAATAGCTATCTTACTTGTAATCTACACATTTTCCCATTTTTAAAATATTTTCTACATTTTGATGAATGAATGTTCAGAGTTTTTAATTTCTATATTAATGGTAGATATTTGAGTTTTATTTATTTATTTATTCTTAAATTATATGACACTCTAATAAAATAATAACCCTCCAGGAAAGCAGAATAACAGTAATGGTGATTTTCTGAGACAGTGGTACAAGCTTTCTAGTCCTGGTGCAAACACAGCAAGTATTATGATTTGATGAGTAGTGTAAAGGGGCTATAGTGGAAACAGAAAAGGAAATGAGTGTAGAAATGTAAGATAATATCAAGAAAGTCAAATAAACCACAGCTAGGTCTTTATTTTTTCACTCTTAGTTGTACAATAAAGAATAATATAATATTCTTTCCATTTTGAAAATATTACACTAACTGTTGTGTTGATAAATTACCCTAAGCTCCATGGACTAGTGAATGTACAGTAGACTAGGGAAATCATTTACTTCAGTAATGTAGTAATTCTGGTGAGATATTATCATATCTTGGGTCAAGATAGGTAGAAGGTAATAAGATATAGGTAGACTCGAGGTACATTTTAAATTTGAAACCAGATGGATTTTCTTAATACAAGGGATAAAGGGTATCCTGGCATGGAGATATAAACATAAAATTTCTATAAATTCAAAGGGTGGGAAGAACTGACAGTGAGTAGCCTGGCCTGTAAAGACAAATCTTGTTTAAACAATTAAACATGAATATAGTTGATACAGGATGCATCAAACACAGACAAATTAAAGATACATCTGAGTTTTGGGGCAACCATTTACTGAAATGTGAAATGACATAGAAAAGCATTTAGAAAGTAAAGATAAACATATTTTTAATATTTTAATACTATGATGTCTAAGTTTCCAATAGGACATGTCTAAGAAACTAATGTAATGTACAGAGTATACACATCTAAGGAGTATGTATAGAAGTTTTGTGATTATGATCTTTCTTTGTTTTTTTGTTTCTTTGTTTCTTTCTCTGTCTCCATCTCTCTCTGTCACTATTTCTATCTTTGTCTTTCTCGTTGTTTTTGTTTGTCCCAGTTGCTGTTCCTATCCCTGTCCCTTTCCCTCTCCCTGTCTCTCTCTCTGTCCCTGTCCCTGTCTCTCTACCACTTTCTCTTTTAAGCCATCTTCCCAGCCTGAAAGACAGATGGAATTTAAAGTATAAACATTGGAAACAAAAATCTTGATGAAAATTTGCCTTTGGGTGAACAAATGATGTAATTCCATGTCTAACTCTTTTAGGATATTGGGCAATAAAACAAAAATTCCAGATAATACCGTCAATAGGCAGTAAAATCAACAAGCATACACATTTAATGATAAAGATATGAATACAAATTAATAGCAGAATTTGAAGTAATAATGTTTTATCATAAATAACCTTGCCAGCTATAAAATATAACATGTATGCTCTGAGATTGAAAGAATGGAGAAATAATTAAGAAATTCAGGCAAATGAGATAGTATTTTGGTAGAGAATATATATATATATATATATATATATATATATATATATATATATGAATGAGGCATGAGCTTCCTGTGATATGTAGGAATGGAATATTGAGATTGACCTGGTGGGACTGAATATCAAATGTATTTATAATACTATAAATCTTAGGGGAAAAACAGGGGTAGAATTCTTCCAATGAACATATGTGCCACCAAGCATGATTCTACTCTGTTCTACAGAGGCAAATAATGAGTTGATATTATCAGGGAATGTAAGCAGTGTTCTACACTCCCCTTTAATACTGTGTAGAAGATTATTTTTCAGTTCAGAGAATAGAATGTGTTACTGAGAGCATGCTAAATTTCCTGGAAAGTCATTGACACCTCTATAAAAATGATACTGAAGCTGCTGTAAATGCTTCCAGAACTAGTGGGATGTACTGTGAGAAAGTTTATGAGACTACTCAGAGAAAATGGTGCAAGAATGAATCCCAAAAGGTGACTAACATTTGTCAAAATCTAAGACCAGAGGCTTTCATAATAAAAGCTGTTTGGAAATAATTGTTGAAGAAATAAAGAATATATTTATTGAAGTACCATAGAAAATTAATTGCAACCATCCATTCCATAGGAGTAATAAAAGTAGAAAAGGGTACTTTAAAAATTTACTGTTGTATTTCATTAAGTCTCTGCATGAGTCCTATAAAATTCAAAATATAAATGACCCTGGCCTTTTGATTTAGGCCTAATCTTACCACTATTATTCCAGTGGTTGAGGAAAAAGGTAACAAATTCAAGGCCAGCCATGACAATTTCCTGTAATTCTAATTCTAAAAGTTAGTTAAAAGAGTTTAATAGAGTCACATCAGTGGTGAAGTATATTCTCTGCATTCATAATGCCACAACTTCAACCACTAGTATATGAACAAGAAAATAGTAAGGACTATTATCATTCTAATGTTATAAATAAAAGTATTTGATGTTATTACTGATTGTATAATTACCCAATCTTCATTGCTAGTAACTATTTGGAGCTATAATTAGAGTTCAGTATATCCTATGTATTTGAACCAACATAACATTTGTGAAACAGTAGTGTAGTTATATAAGAAAACTTGTTTAGTGGCAAATCATGGGGCAGAGTTTTAAAAGCAGGATTTTTTTATGGATTTCTGTATGTGCATACAGATGTGTGTGTGTGTGTGTGTGTGTGTGTGTGTGTGTGTGCTTGCAGAGCCTGAAGAGATCAAATTATTTGGCACTAGACTTAGTAGTAAATGTATACCACTGTGTAGGAGTAAAAACCAAACTAGGGTCATGTGCATGAGTAGCATGTGATTTTAATATCTTAGCCATCTCTTAAACCAAAGGCTTATTTCTTAAGAACATTTTGAAAGATTTATTTTCCCAAATTATGTTTCTTTTATTTTGTTTTGTTTTTCTTCTAATCACCATTATTGCTGTTTAAAGGTCCATTGTTACCTGAGTCTCAGTCCTGCTCAACACTGGTCTCTTTTGGAGAAGAGGGTAAAAAGGCACAAAACCAACTGCTCACACTCTAGGAGCAGGTAAGAATGTGGCAGCAAGCTCATTTAATAATTCTTGGGGAGTGCCCTTTATACCATCCAATGAGTCCCATTGGTCCCAATGATCCTAAGCAAGCATGTCCTCCAAGAGTCACTTCCTAAGTGGCTTTTGCTTCTGCAGCATCAATATCTAGGCACGCAGACAGGCTTCAATTTGGCCCTCATGTGGAAGTTGCCTGTGAGGCTCTGCAGACCCACTTGTTCACTCTTTACTGGTGTTTATACAGAAGTGGTCACCACCTTGCCAGTGAGGCCTGGCATTCCTCCGATAGTCAATAATGATATAACAGCATTATAATACTACTGGCCTAAATAATTTTCACTATTAACTTGACACCTTCCAGTCTCTATATTCCAGATTCTAGAGTCATCTAAGAAAGTTGTCCTATTTGACAGATTGGCCAAATCACTTTGGCTTATGAACATATTTATAGAGGAGTGGTCTTGATTAATTTTGGAGGGTCTTGTCAACTATGTGTACATTAAGAGGAATTAGAAATTATTGTAATATATATTTTCTCACATATTTGTTAAATATTCAACTTTTATTTTAAATTATTGAGTATTTGTATTTGAAACATTTAAAATGTAATTATTACAATATTGACCTTAGTCACTGAAACAGTGAACTTTTCTAATAATTGGCAAAGCATACTTTGTCATACTCAATGACCTTGTATATATAATTATCAAAGTCTTGTCAGTTAAATTTTTGATACAGCATGAGTATCAATAACAGATTCCCTAAGCTGTGCCACAGTTTTATTTATTTTGTGATATTCTTGCATTTTGGGGGTCTCAATTGTAGATATATTATGTCTAGGTATCATTATTTCTATAACACAAAGCAAATCAATATATGGTAAAGCAAGTAATTATCATTGCTTAAAATAGAATGATATTTTCTAAATGTATAGAAGCCAGTACATACACACAGACACATAATAACACATGGATTCACAGATTCCCCCACCCTCATTCTCTGTGTCTGCCTCTCTCTTTCATTCTCATTTTGATAATGTGCCAAATACTCTTTAACTGGACAGAAAAAAATTGTGCTAAGAAATTTCACTTTTACTCATTTGGTGAATGTATTAAACATTCTCCAAATTAATTGAAAAAATAATTAGGAATAATTTAAACAATTAGAATTGATGAACAATGTCAAAAAGCATACATAAAGTTTCTTTACTTTTATATATCCAACAAGTAAAATATTCAAAATTTAATAGAAATGCTTTCATCAGATAACTTTTAGCAACAGATCTTACAGATATGCAAAATTATACCTAAAGGACTCAAGAGAGTGCGCTACATACATTTTAAAAACAAAAAAAACAAAATATTCTCAAATAAACATACATGTGTATCCACACATTGCAATACAGCAACTGTCATAAGTTTATACCCTATTCTGCACAGAGGAAAAATAGCATATTTTCTATCGGAAAGCGTACCAATTTACACATAATTGAAAAATGTCAATTTTGCCTCATCTGTTAGATGAAATTTTTATATTTACACAAGTTAATTCATAATTTGGGAAGTTTTTTATATCATCATTAATGTAAGAATTGATTTCAATAAATAAAACTACAGTAATCTAATAATTTGAAACATTTTTTTATTAATTCTTTCATTTTTTCTGACTCTTGCAGAACCTTTTACACATATAAACTTTATGGCTTTGACTTTTATTCTTGTTAAAAAGTTACGTTGTTGAAAATTGCAATTTAATAGAGTAATAGTCCATGTTGCAATCTCATTATCTGTGATTACCAATTAATATGAATAATCTGGGGACAACATGATTGGATGACGTGTAGAATGGAGTACTCCTAATGTGAATTTTTTCCTTGTAATTATTTCAATGGTTTTGAGACAGAAACTATTCTCAGGGGGGATTTTTACATGTCTTAGTATTACACTGATAAAAGTGTCAATTGTTAATCTGTCATTTGTTATATTAGGGAAGTTGTTATTTGAAAAATTCAATCAGTGTGATAATGACATTAAATGAGTTCAGTATTACTAAAAATTTCAAGAAAAAAATCTTTTTTCAAAGAATGCAGTTTTTGTAAGACCTAGTAGATCTTAAATTACTAGATATTGGTATCTTTGTATAAGAGATGATGATACACAAAATACAGTTCAATATAGAAAAATATATCCTGCAGAATATTACTGCTACTGAACAACAGTCATGATTGACTAGCCATGTGTCATATTATTAATATATAAATTTCATAAAAAATCATAGTGCCAAATATTTTTTCAATATATATTAAATGAGTGAATGACTTCTTCCATATGTATTACTGTGCTTATGTATTTTTCTGAGAATCTAAAGCCAGTCTATTCATCTCTTCCAGTATAAATATCAAAATATTCTATTTCTTAATATGTTGATCTAATGAAGAAATTGTAGATTTAAAATTTATTGGCCATATGTCTGAATGTATTTTCTATATGTAGCAGATAAAATTGAAAGTATTTTAAGGTATGTATGATAATTTGTAAAGGTAAACTTATAAATTTCTTGCTCTTTCTATTGGCATGAAAACACATTTCTTAGAGTACAAAACCTGGAATCACCTTCATAGCCATGATAGATTAAAATCCAAATACACTGAAACCTACCCATAAGAGCCCCATAGTATAATTTGTTGTCATAATATAATTCTGATGGTAAATTAATATAATTTATGAGCTCATGTGTGAGCATTACTATGACAATTTAAATGTTCTTTAAAAATAAAAAAATTATCAAGAAAGAAATGCAAGTTATGTTTCTATTAATGTAAGTGCAATTTATATTCTGATTTTAGAGAAAATTAATCACAACTGGATAGAAATTTGTTTTCATTTTTAAGGCATAAACGATTTGAAAAGGTATTAATTACTATGCAAAGACATAATAATTTGAATTTTTACAGTTTATATAAGTATTCCACTTCATTGGATCAGAAATATAGAACACTGAACTTCCTGTAATTCCATTTCTTAAGAGATAATGCAGAAGAATTGAAAGATGAAAGCCTAATTCAACTTTATTGCAAGATACTTGATTCAAAAATGAATGAACAAATATGGTTTATATTCAATAAGTTTAATAAATGAATGAGTCATTTCCATGCAATATTATTTCTTTTTTTCTATAATTTATTTATTTTTTTGTTTTTTGTTTTTTTTTATTTTTTTTTATTTTCTATATTCTATGTTTATATTCCGAAGGCTTTCCCCTTTCCCAGTTCCCACCCACCATAGTTCCCATAGTTCCTCTCCCCCCCAACTGTTCCCCAATCATTCCCCCTCCCCCCTCGTTTTCTTTACTAAACTGGATGCAATCTTTACAGGCCCAGGGTCCTCTCCTTTCTTCTTCTTGGGAATCATTTGACTTGCTATTTGTGTCTTGAGTATTTAGGGCTTCTGGGCTCATTAATATCCACTTATCAGTGATTGCATTTCATGTGCATTCTTTTGTGATTGAGTTAATTCACTCAGGATGATATTTTCTAGGTCTAACCATTTACCTACAAATTGCATGAATTCATTATTTTTAATTGCTGAGTAGTATTCCATTGTATAAATATACCACATTTTCTGTATCCATTCCTCCTTTGAGGGATATTTGGGCTCCTTCCAATTTCTGGCTATTATAAACAAGGCTGATCGACAAATGGGACCTCATAAAATTACAAAGTTTCTGCAAAGCATAGGACACTGTCAGAAGGACAAAACTGCAACCAACAAAGTGGGAAAAGATCTTCACCAACTCCACATCCGACAGAGGGCTAATATCCAATATATACAAAGAACTCAAGAAGTTAGACCGCAAAGAAACAAATAACCCTATCAAAAAATGGGGCACAGAGCTAAACAAAGAATTTTCACCAGAAGAAATTCGGATGGCCGAGAAACACCTTAAGAGATGTTCAACATCATTAGTCATCAGGGAAATGCAAATCAAAACAACCCTGAGATTCCACCTCACACCAGTCAGAATGGCTAAGATTAAAAACTCAAGAGACAACAAGTGCTGGCGAGGATGTGGAGAAAGAGGAACACTCCTCCACTGTTGGTGGGATTGCAAAATGGTAAAACCGCTCTGGAAATCAGTCTGGTGGTTCCTCAGAAAATTGGGCATGTCACTTCCAGAGGACCCTGGCATACCACTCCTGGGCATATACCCAGAGGATTCCCCTGCATGCAATAAGGACACATGCTCCACTATGTCTATAATTTATTTTTAATTAGATATTTTCATTTCAAGTGTTATTCTTTTTCCTGGTTTCCTCTCTGAAACACCATATCCCATCCTTTCTCCCCTTGCATCTATTAGGGTGTTTCCCCACCCACTTACCCATTTCAGTCTTCCCTCTCTGGCATTCCCCTACACTGGGATGTTGAACACCCTTAGTCCCAAGGGTCTCTCTTCCAACTAATGTACAACAAGGCCAACCTCTGCCATATATGTGGCCAGTGCCATGGGTCCCTCCATGTTTATTCTTTCGTTTGTGGTTTAGTCCCTGGTAGCTCTGGAGTGTCTGCTTGGTTGATATTGTTTTTCCTCCTATGAGGCTACAAATAATTTCACCTCTTTCAGACCTTTCTCTAACTCCTCCATTGGGGACCCTGTATGCCATCTAACAGTTGGCTGTGAGCATCCACTGTATTTCTCAGGCTCTAGCAGAGCCACTCAGGGGAAAGCTATATCCAGCTTTTGTCAGCAATCACTTCTTGGCATCTACAATGTTGTCTGGTTCCTCTAAGAAGCAGGACATGAGTTGTAATGTTCTCTGTAAATAGGATGGATTCCCAGGTGGGACAGTCTCTGGATGGCCTTTTCTTCAGTCTCTGTTCTGTACTTTTCACTGTATCTCCTCCCATGGGTACTTTGTTTCCCATTCTAAGGACTGAAGTATCTACACTTTGTTCTTCCTTCTTCTTGAGCTTCATGTGGTCTATGAATTGTACCTTGGATATTCAGATCTTTAGGGCTAATATCCACTGAACAGTGAGTGCATATCATGTGTGTTCTTTTGTTACTTGGATACCTCACTCAGGATGATATTTTCTTGTTCCATCAATTTACCTAAGAATTTCACAAGTTCATTGTTTTTAATAGCTGAGTAGTACTCCATTGTGTAAATGAAGCACATTTTCTGTATCCAGTCCTCTGTTGAAGGACATCTGGGTTCTTTCCACATTCTGGATATAATTTTTTTAATTCACTTTATATCCTACTCACAGCCCTTCTCCCTCCTATCCTACCGGTTCCACCTTCCATATCCAAGTTGTCCAAGTATGGAAAGGTGACCCAATGACAGGGAATAGAGACCAATACAACTCCTGTCCTACTTCTTAGGGGAACCAGAGGATCACCAAACTACACATTTGCTACAGAAGTGTACCATATCTATAACAAGCTTCTGCATGTTTCCTGGATGGTGACTCAGTCTCTGTGAGCCTCCGTGGGCCCAGGTTAGTTGAAGTTGTAGGTACTCTTTTGATGTCCTTGATCCTTCAGACTCACTGACTTCTATCCCCCACTCTTCTTCCACAGACTCAGAGAGCTCTGCCTTATTTTGTTTGGGTGAATCTGATTCTATCCACTGCTAGATGAAGCATCTCAGGAGACAGATATATTAGTTTCCTATTTGAAAACAGAGCTGAGTATCATTAGTAGTATCAGGCATTGGCTGTCTCACCTAGGGAGATTATGTGGCCACCTCCTATAATCAGGCAGGATATAGACTATACATTTAAATTCAAATTTGTTCTGCCTATAACATGCACATGCATAATGATAGAACAGAAATACAGGTGAGGAACAATCAATGACTGCCACAACATGAGACCCATCACACAGGGGAATATTTCATCTTTTAAAATGACTGTATAGCCATATTTACTGCCATACTAGTAATTTGACTCTAAGTTATCTCCTAGAATATTTTATAAAACTTCCGCTGATGATTGTTTTGGTGGATAGTTTAGATGCTAAGATCTACTTTTTTATTGCTTTTATGATTCTTTGTCATTTTTTCTGGTAGTATTATGCCCAGTTTTCTGAGGAACCAACAGACTGATTTCCAGAGTGGTTATAACAGCTGGCAATCCCACCAGCAGTTGTGAAGTGTTCCTCTTTCTCAACATCCTCTCAGTACCTCCTGAGTTTTTGAACTTAGCCATTCTGACTGTTGTGAGGTGAAATCTCAGGGTTGTTTTGATTTGCTTTTCCCTGATGACTAAGGATGTTGAACTTTTCTTTAGGTGCTTCTCAGCCATTCAATATTCCTCAGGTGAATTTTTTTTTGTTTTGCTCTGCACCCCAATTTTAATAGGGTTATTTGGCTCTGTGGAGTCTAATTTCTTGAGTTCTTTGTATATATTGGATATTAGCCCTCTGTCAGATGTAGGGTGGTAAAGATCTTTTCCCAATTTGTTGTTTGCCTATTGACAGTGTCCTTTGCCTTACAGAAAACTTGTAATTTTATGAGGTCCTGTTTGTCAATTCTTGATCTTAGAGCATAAGCTATTGGTGTTCTGTTGAGGAAATTTTCCCCGGTGCCCATGTGCTCAATGCTCTTCCCCAGTTTCTTTTCTATTAGTTTCAGTGTGTTTGGTTTTATGTGGAAGTGCTTGATATACTTGGACTTGATCTTTGTACAAGGAGATAAGAATGGATTGATTTGCATTCTTCTGCATGCTGTCCTCCTGTTGAGCCAGCACCATTTTTTGAAAAGGCTAACTTTTTTCCACTGGATGGTTGTAGCACTTTTGTCAAAGATCAAGTGACCATAGGTGTGTAGGTTCATTTCAGGGTCTTCAATTGTATTCCATTGATCTACCTGCCTGTCACTGTATCAATACGATGCAGTTTCCAACACTATTGCTCTGTAGTAATGCTTGAGTTCTGGAATACTGATTACCCCAGAAGTTATTTTACTGATGAGAATAGTTTTAACTATCCTGGGTTTTTTTCTTATTCTAGATGAATATTGAGAATTGCTCTTTCTAACTCTATGAAGAATTGAATTGGGATTTTTGATTGGGATTGCATTGAATCTGTAGATTGCTTTTGGCAAGATGGCCATTTTTACTATATTAATCCTGCCAATCCAGAATATGGAAGATTTTTTCCATTTTCTGAGGTCTTCTTTGATTTCTTTCTTCAGAGACTTGAAGTTCCTGTAATACAGATCTTTCATTTGTTTGGTTAGAGCCACACCAAGATTTTCTTTCTAGATGCAATAAATATTGGAATTCATTTTTCATTCAGTATGAGTGAAATCTTTCTGCATTGGTGCTTGGTCTTTTGTTCCATATGCATATGCAAGTATGGATGTGTATGTACATATGCAATTATGAGAATACATGCATGTGTGTAAGTATGTAATTGTAAGCATGCATGCAAGCTGGTCCCACCTGAATTTGTATGGAAATGTGTAAATGAAAACTCTGTATGTTTAAAGCTGTGTGTGAACTTATGTGAGATTATACACACACACTTATGTAAAAGTTTTTCTTTTGGTGAGTGTTATTCTCGTCTCAGCTTTCAATAGAAGTGTATTGCTTTAAACTTCCCCCTAGCCTGCCAAGCAAGAGGCATCCTGACAATAGAGAAAAGTCTCTAGCAAATAATCCTTTACTTAATCTCCTGCTGTTTTAGGATGATTGCTCAGTGTCTGAGACAGTAGGCACACAGAGGAACACGGAAGGCAGTTTAGCTACATAAGCATAGTAACTTAGACTTAGATAAGTAAACTTTTAAGTATACAGCGATCCTAAATTTTCCACAAGGCAAAGTCTTGTGCCAGAATTCCTTAAGGCAAAGTCTTACCCCTGCCAAAGGGAGTCTTACTCCTCAATAAGAACCTACAAGAAAGAAGAAACAACTCCCAGTTCTGGCTGGCTCCTGGCACTGCCAGTGTATTTTCCTTGGTTAGTGGTTCAGATTTTGAGAGCCCCAAGGATTCAGGTCAGTCAGCTCTATTAGGCTCCCTGTGTATGTCCTATCCTATTTGGTCCCAACATCCTTCCTCCCATTCTTCCATATGAGTCACCAAGCTCCATCTATGGCTTGCCTGTGTAATTAATCTGAATCAGTTGCTATGTGGAGCCTCTCAGAGAGTAACATGATCCTGTCTGCAAATATAAAGGATTATCATTAATAGCTTCATGGATTGGAGCTTGCCCATGGGATAGGTCTCAAGTTTGGCTGGTTATAGGCTGGCCATTTCCTTAGTCCCTGCTCCATCCCTGGTACCTGCATTTCTTGTAGAAGGATAATTTTTTTCTTTTTGGTTTTTCGAGACATGGTTTCTCTGTGTATTCCTGGCTCTCCTGGAACTCACTCTGTAGACCAGGCTGGCCTCGAACTCAGAAATCCACCTGCCTCTGCCTCCCAAGTGCTGGGATTACAGACATGTGCCACCACGCCCGGCAGAAGGATAATTTTTGTGATGAAAGTTTTGTGAGAGGGTGTCTCTATTGCTCCCCTGGGGTTCCTGTCTGCCTACAGGAGATGGCCTCTTCTAGTTTCATATCCCCAATATAGTGAGGTGGAGCTAAGGTCACTCCCATTGATTCTTTGGTGTCTCTCTTATCGGAGGTCCTTGTCTCATGCTGTAGATGCCCCCTCGACCTCCTTCCTCCCATTTTTGGTTCTTATCATATTTTTTCTTAGGATTATGATGAATGGATATAAACTCAGATTTGTAGATAACATTTTACTCATATATAGCCAGCTATTTCCTTTTGTGGCTCAAAAGAAATGAATTAAATCAAGGAAGATAGAAGGATGAAAGGAAGGAAAGAAGATAGTACTATATTTAGTCTCTGGGTATGATTTTTTTAAAAAAAGACCAGTCATGTCCTAATCACTACAAAATTAAAAGAATTATTCAAGCCCTCCATTTTGGAGGGCAAGATTCCTGTTATACACTATGACACTCCAGCAAGAACATAGACTTCCCTCTATATTGTAGCCACCCTGTGGCTTATTAATGAATAAAAGCTGCAGCAGAACATGACGCTTAAATTCATAGACCTATCATCATCAAACACATACCTGTGTAACTTCAAGTGCTTGTGATTATATTAACCTCCATGAAGTCACCATTTTTCCTGCAAATTTGGCAGACTTTAAAAATTAATTATTGAGAATAGTATTAGCTATCCTGGGTTTTTTGTTGCTCCAGATGAATTTGAGAATTGCTCTTTCTAGATCTATGAAGAATTGCGTTGGGATTTTGATGGGGATTGCATTGAATCTGTAGATTGCTTTTGGCAAGATGGCCATTTTTACTATATTGATCCTGCCAATCCAGGAGCAAGAAATATTTTTCCATCTTCTGAGGTCTTCTTCGATTTCTTTCTTCAAGGACTTGAAGTTCATGTCATGGCGGAATCAATATCCCTGACATCAAGCAGTATTACAGAGCAATTGTGTTAAAAACTGCATGGTATTGGTACAGCAACAGGCAAGTAGATCAATAGAATAGGATTGAAGGTCCAGAAATGAACCCACAGACTTATGGTCACTTAAACTGTGATAAAGGAGCCACAACCATCCAGTGGAAAAAAGATAGCCTTTTCAACAAATGGTGCTGGTTCAACTGGAGGTCAACATGCAGAAGAATGCAAATTGATCCACTCTTATCTCCTTGTACTAAGATCAACTCCAATTGGATCAAGGACCTCCACATAAAACCAGACACACTAAAACTATTACAAAAGAAACTTAGGAAGACCCTTGAGGACATGGCCACAGGGGGAAAGTTCCTGAACAGAACACCAATAGCTTATGCTCTAAGATCAAGAATTGACAAATGGGACCTCATAAAATTACAAAGTTTCTCTAAGGCAAAGGACGCTGTCAGAAGGACAAAATGGCAACCAACAAATTTGGAAAAGATCTTCACCAACCCACATCCGACAAAGGGCTAATATCTAATATATATAAAAACTCAAGAAGTTAGACCCCAAAGAACCAAATAACCCTATCAAAAAATGGGGTATAGAGCTAAACAAAGAATTTTGACCAGAAGAAATTTGCATGGCCGAGAAACACCTTAAGAGATGTTCAACATCATTAGTCATCAGGGAACTGCAAATCAAAACAACCCTGAGATTCCACCTCACACCAGTCATTATGGCTAAGATTAAAAACTCAAGAGACAACAAGTGCTGGCGAGGATGTGGAGAAAGAGGAAAACTCCTCCACTGTTGGTGGAATTGCAAAATGGTAAAACCACTCTGGAAATCAGTTTGGCGGTTCCTCAGAAAATTGGGCATGTCACTTCCAGAGGACCCTGGCATACTATTCCTGGGCATATACCCAGAGGATTCCCCTGCATACAATAAAGACACATGCTCCACTATGTTCATAGCAGCCTTGTTTATAATAGCCAGAAGTTGGAAGGAGACCAGATATCCCTCAAAGGAGGAATGGATACAGAAAATGTGGTATATTTATACAATGGAATACTACTCAGCAATTAAAAATAATGAATTCATGCAATTTGTAGGTAAATGGTTAGATCTGGAAAATATAATCCTACGTGAGTTAACCCAATCACAAAAGAATACACATGAAATGTAATCACTGATAAGTGGACATTAATGAGCCCAGAAGCCCTAAATACTCAAGGCACAATTAGCAAGTCAAATGCTTTCCAAGAAGAAGAAAGGAGAGGACCCTGGGCCTGAAAAGATTGGATCCAGTTTTGTAGATCCAGAACAGAGAAATGGTGGGGGGTGGATGATTGGGGGATAGTTGGGGGGGAGAGGACTTATAGGATGTATGGTGGGGGGAACTGGGAAAGGGGAAAGCCTTTGGAATGTAAACAAAGAATATAGAATATAAAAAAATTAATTATAATTTTATTTCAAGTAACTTCATTTTTATCAATTTAGAATGATAAGAATGTGTGAATGATGGAAGAGCAGTTTAATATTACATATTATTGACTACCTTATATCGATTTCCAAACTTCCTATAATCAACTCTTACTGACAACATCAGGAAGGCTAGAGATACAGTGCTTGCCTAATATCAGAAAGGGTTTTGCTTCTATAATCAGCATCACTATCTTCACTTCCCATTACACATAAGCATATATTTCTGGCTTCTAAGTACACATTCTTTCTATAACATTACAGTGAGATATTTGTACTTATATTTTTATTTTTTTCGACTTCCATGCATTATATTTTTACCATATACTTTGGATCCTACTTCTCATAGACCATTTCTAACTCCATTGACAACCAAGTTCATATCCTCTACACAGCTATTAAAAAAATGACTTCATGAAATTCACAGGTAAATGGAAGGTTCTTGAAAATATCATCCTGAGTGAGATAACTCAGTCACAAAAGAACACACACAGTATGCTTTCACTAATAAGTGGATATTAGCCCAAAAGTTCAGAATACCTAAGATACAACTCACAGACCATATGAAGCCTAAGAAGAAGGAAGACCAAATTGTAGATGTCTCATTGCTTCTTAGAAGGGGGAACAAAATATTCACAGGAGGAAATATGTGGAGCAGAGATTGAAGGAAAGGCCATCCAGAGACTGCCCAACCTGGGGATCCATCCCATATACAGTCACCAAACCCAGATGTAATTGCAAATGCTTGCTGACAAGAAGCCTGATATCACTGTCTCCTGAGTGGCCCTGCTAGAGCCTGACAAATAGAGGTGGATGCTCACAGCCAACCACTGAAATAAGCACAGGGGTCCCAGATGGAGGAGTTGGAGAAGAGACTGAAGGAGCTGAGGGATTTTGTCCCATGAGGGGAGCAACAGTTTCTCAACAGGCCAGAACCCCCCAGAGCTCCCAGGGAATGCACCACCAGTCAAAGAGTACACATGGAGAGATCCATAGCTCTGGCTACATATGTGACAGAGGATGGCCTTATTGGACTTCAGTGGAAGGAGTAGTTTTTGGGCCTGAGAGGTTTTGATGCCCCAGTATAGGGTAGTGCCAGGGCAGGAAGATGGGACTAGGTGGGTGGGGAGGCACCTTCATAGAGATGCTCCACACTTTGTCTCCATATTTCCTCCTGTGAGTATTTTGTTCCCCCTTCTAAGAAGCAATGAGACATCTACACTTTGGTCTTCTTCTTAAGCTTCATATGGTCTGTGAGTTGTATCTTATTGAGATAGGGAGTTTCCAAAAGGTAGACCTGGAAAGGGAAGCAAAAAAAAAAAAAAAAACAAACAAACAAACAAAAAAAAAAAACAAAAAAAAAAAACAAAAAAAAAACCCAAAAACAATTGATATCTAAATAAAGGAAAAGAAATGTCAAAAAAAGAAGAAAATAACTAAAATCATGAAATATTTGTTTTAGCAACTACACCTGAACATAAATAAGGCTTGCTGTGAAGTATGGGTTATATACTCATATTCGCTACATTGAACAAACTGCCCCCCCAATACCAAATGCTATCAATTACAAAATTCTTCCTAATTAGTGGTGAATCTCTGTACCTAGTTGGCATCATCCTTGCTAAAAATATGTCTGGCTTGAACTTGTATAATATTTATGCATGCTGTCAAAGTTGTTGAGATTTAATATGTACATCTTTTGCATTATACCTGTTAAATGTTGTATATATAAAAACTTGTCTGTGAACTCTATATCTTAGAATAATTCAACTCCATCTTCTGGATCTATCCAGGATACTTGAGAGTTCAATGTGAAAGACATCATATTCAGCTGAGCATCCAAAGTCTCTCACTCTAGGCACATTGTCCAGTTGAGGGTATCCAGGCTAACAACCATCTACTTCAAAAAGCAGGTTCTCAGATGAGGGTTGAATGATATAGTTATCTATACGTGTACCAATATGTCAATAGCAAACTTTGTTTCCAACATTCCTTTAGCAGAATAATAGTAGTCAGTTTTCTCCTAAGAATGGGTTCAAAATAATTCACTGGGTTATACACTCTGGATTTCCTTAATATCTGTGCCACTGTTTTGCCAGAGAGTATTTTTGCAGGCTCTTTTTTGCAGTTTTTCATAACTCTCAGAGTTAGTAATTATGAGGGAATGATGATTAGTTTTCTCCTCCAGTAGTGTGCCTGGAAGTTTATAGCACTATAAATACTAGTCATCAAGTGTAAAGTTTCCAGTTAAATAGTAGATATATTTCTCCTTGTTCTATGATGCAAATATTTATCATCTTCAGCAACATGGTACTACCATTAATTGATGCAGAGTAGCCAATAGCATTGGCAACATTTCCAGCTTGAGCTTGGAGACAGTCTATGACGCCAACAAACAAAAACTCAAAAAATATATAACCGATTCTTAGCTCTTGGGATTTTATCTGGTGGTATATGATGACTAGGTGAAGTATTGACTGGTAATTATGTGGTTACACCATTTCCATTCTGTAAATACAATTGGAGTTTAAGTCTTATTTCTGGGAGCACAGGACTGGGAAGAACATAGTCATAATTTCAACAAAAATGGCACCCAACTTAATGGCAATGAGAACCCAAGATTACAACTTAAAAATGCCTGGATAAAAAGTGGGGGAACGTCAAAACAAATGACTGGGAAGGAAGGAAGTTTTCTAGGCAAGGAGTAGAAACCTTCAGAGAAATCGTACAGAACAAGGTTTTTTCGTTACTATTATAGGATATTTTCTTTATTTACATTTCAAATGTTATCCCTTTTCCCTGTCTGAACCCCTGGAAACTCCCATCCCATTTCCCTTGCCCCTGTTTCTATGAGGATATTCCTTTATCCACCCGCTCACTCCTGCTTCTCCCACACTGGGGCAAGGAACCCTCACAGCACTAATGGCCTCTTCCTCTCCTCCCATTGATTCCCTACAAGGCCATCCTTTGCTACATATGTGGATAGTGCCATGGGTCCCTCCATGTGCACTTCTTGGTTGGTATTTTATTTCCTGGGAGCTCAGGGGTTTCTGATTGGTTATTATTGTTCCTCTTAAGGGGTTGCAGACCCCTTCAGCTCCTTCAGTCATTTCTCTAACTCCTCCATAGGGTCCCCATGCTCAGGCCAATGATTAGCTTTGAGCATCTGCTTCCATATTTGTCAGGTTCTGGAAGGAGGCTTTTTAAAGAACTCCCTACTACGTTTAATGCAAAAATTAAAAAACAGAAATTGGGACTTCTCCGAAGATCACAGCATAGCATAGGCCAAGAAGGAAAAAGCAGCTCAGTGTTACACACAGGCTTAATTTAACCTGTGCCTTGGAGGATGACCAAACCTGTGGATATGTACAGGAGACTATAGCTGCAGGATAAGACATCTCAAATTCTCAAGCCACCTCAGATTCTTGCACACTTGCACACTTGGCAGGTAGGCCCAGTCTTGTCCTATAGGAATTAAGGCTATAAACTCATGGCATGTGTAAATGCAGCTCTAAATTGGCAGCTGCTGGCAAGAATCAGGCAGAATTCCTAATCCCTCTCCCTGTAAACAAAGAGATGGAGGCATGGCCAGGTAAATTACAACACCTGATCTAAAACACAACAGACAGGGGAGACAGAGATAGGCAGGTCTCTGGAAATTCTGGACCAGCTTTGTCTGCACGATTAAGTCAGGGCAGAACTTTCTGCTGTTAGATATAAGCCACTTACAAACAACAGTCTGAGATTCAAAATGCCATAATTTTTTCCCAATAAAGTACTGCATGGATTTTACTGAATCATATTTAGGAATGTTCTTAGTAATTTAAAAAATAAATATGCATAAATCTTAAATTTATATAAAAAGAAAATATACATATACATGCACATGCATGTATGCATATATGTGTGTGTTGTGTGTATGTCTATATCCATATAGATATTAAAAAAAGAAGGGAGATAAAAATGGGAATCAATATAAATGTTTTCAAGGGTACATAAATAATAAATAAATAAACCCTTGCCTTTGATTTCAATACCTGGGAAACAAAGGCAGGGAAAGTTAGGAGGTGCCTTGTGAGTTTGAAGTCAGCCTAATCTACAGAACAAATTCAAGTCATCCTGGGCTATACAGAAAAACATTGTCTCAATAAATATTGTCTTAAATTGGTAATTGTTTAAATTGTAAAAAATTAAGGTGGTTATATGTTTAATGGTTATAATGGTATTACATCCTCTATGAGCAAGGTCAAAATAGAGCAGACCTAAATAGAAAAGGGACTACTGGAATGAATCAGTCTAAACCTTTAATAACTTGAGACTGCTTGACAAAGGACATGCTACATTGGGAAAGAGGCTCTTGGTTCCTGTTAGCAAGAAGGAAGAAAGGCTTTGGACTACTTCCAAAGAAATAAGTATCAGATTTGATAGAGGGAAATCCCTGAAGATCTTTGCTGAAGACAGGAAGAAAGGAATCAAGAAGAACAGTAGGATATTTAACATGATTTTCTGACTCCTCTACATGGAAACAGTCCTGAAACTGTAAGATATAAAAAAATGTCTCTGGCCAGAACTTCAGCTAAACATAGCAAATCTTGTTGGCTTCAGAGTACTGAAGATCCTTTGTGCCTTCCTTTCATATAGCATTAAATGGACATTTGTATTCCAATTTGATTATATGATTAAACTAACTTCTAATGAAAGATAATAGTTTTTCCCATGCTCAAAGATCAGGAAATCATCCTTAATTAATCTGTACCTTGCACTTTCCATACAAATGTCTTTATAGAACTATATAACACTTATAAGGTCTACATATTAAAGAATTATAATTCCCAAGCAGCCCTGGGAATATGTACCCTCAAGGATGTTGGAATGACTGATCTAGCCTCAGATCCAGCTTTTTTAGGAGGCTTGCTTCCAGAAGAGGATCAGGAAAGGCTTTTAATCCCAGATGACTGTGGTGTTCATCTAGACTCTCAGACTGTTCCAGTCACAACTTCAGTTAAAACTTAAACTTTCTCAGCACATAGAGACTGGACAACAATATAACAGGTATATATTTTCAGACTAACCATTTTTAAGATAATATTGTTCATGCCCTCTGCCCCAAGGAATTCTTTTTTAAGGTGTATTTATTTATTTTATTTATATGACTACACTGTAGTTGTCTTCAGACACGCCAGAAAAGGGCATGGGATCCCATTACAGGTGGTTGTGAGCCAGGACCTTCAGAAGAGCAGTCAGTGCTCTTACTCACTGAGCCATCCCTCCAGCCCCTGCCCCAAGGAATTCTTAACTCCAGTTGAGCAGAAGGCAGTTATCAGAGGAACATTAACCCAGTCCATTAAGTTTGGGTGGATAGTTTTGTTCATTTTACAAGTTATAGACATGTCTTCATTTTAGGGTATGATTACAAATATTTGTGATCACGGACAGGGAGGAAATAAAATAGGAAGCTTAGACTCAGGGATTTCTATTTTTGCTTTCCTCTTCTCTATCATTTTTTTCTAAGTTAAGGGAAGCATGGTTGAAAAGAAAATGGGAAGATATAGGAATAGATGAAATTAGAAAAATACAGATATATTATTGAAATTACTTTTAAGCTTAGAGCATTTTATAGCCATAATCTTACATTAGTACAGAATTTTGTGTATTGAGACAAATTTAAGGTTAATTTTGATTCACATATTGTGTATGCTTTCCAAAAAGGACAAAGGATGCAAAATAGTCAAGATAGTCAATTGTGAAATTCTTCCAAGACAGCATAAGCAAGTTCTTTATAATCCCTGTTTTGCAAAATACCTCAGATATTCAGGGCCAGAAATCTGAAGATAGATGCTCCAAAGTAACAGAAAATATTGGGGAGTCTCTAGGCAGTCCTTTTTCTCTGTCATTTCTATAATTTTTTGAAGCTACATACTGTTTTTCCTATATACTCAGGTAATATTCATTCCTCAGGTCTCTGATAGAGTTGAAGACTAATTTAGCATCTGTGTTTAACAGAAGCACACATATCCCTGAATTCTTCTGCAACATTAAAAGAAACTGTGTGCTTGTTATTTTCTAAGAATCAAAGGGTTGGGATAACAAGATGCTGATTTGCAGGCTTATCAAACGGATTCATTGGATGATAACATGATGGATGAGGAAAAAAGCTGACTACAGAAAATCATTCTGCACGTTATTAGTGAATGTACAGAATATGTAAAGTACTAGTGATTTCTCAATGTATTATAACTGCAGTTACTTTCTATCTTCTGTCATATAGAAATCTTACCTATAAGGACAAATTTACTTCTCTCACATCATGAGACTGGAATAATGGTATCCATGTAAAGTTTAGTTTTATCTTTTAGAAAAAGAAGGTGATTATGTTCTCTGCAAATGAAAATACAAAAGACATAGGAAATTTTTTATTGAAAAGGGAAGTAAAAACACTTTATAATAAAATTAAAGATTTACATGGAAAATATTTCAGATAAAATAGAAGAAATACATAGAAAAACATGTTAAAATTGACAATTTTCACGGAAAATTAAAGAGTAAAGTGGCAGACATGTAGCACATTGCTAGATTAATTGAAATATGAAATAGAAACATTTTATGACAGAATTGAAGATTTACATGGAAAATATTTCTGATAAAATTGTAGAAAAATATAGAAAAAACATGTTTGAATTGAAGATTATCATGGAAAATTTTATATAGATTTAATAATGGTAGACCAAAAAGGATTACTTAGTTGAATGAAAGAATTATAAACATTTTCTGATACACTTGAATATTTACATTGAAAACATTTGTGATAAAATTAAAGAAAATCACATTAAAATTAAAGATTATCATGGAAATTATATAGATAAAATGATAGAAATAAAGATAATTCTAAGTTGATTGAAGGTGGAATTATAACATTTTCAGATAAAATTGAAGATGTACATGGAAAATATTTCTGGAAATTTCAAGAAATATATAGATAAACACATTAAAATTGACTATCTCATGGAAAATTTTACATAAAAATGGTAGATATAAAAACTTTTTAAATTAATTGAATGTGAAATTAGAACATTTGTGATAAAATCAGATTTACATTGAAAAATTTCTGATAAAATAGAGGAAATAATAGAAATACATTATATTTGGAGATTATCATGAAAAATAATGAAGATAAAATGGTAAACATAAAAACATTTCTACGTTAATTAAAAGGGGAATTACAAATATTTTCTGATAAAAATGAAGATTTACATGAGAAATATTTCTGCGAGTCTATGTCTTCTCATTGGGGAGTTGATTACATTGTTGTTAAGAGATATTAAGGAATAGTGATTGTTTCTGTTACTTTTGATGTTATATTGATATTTGTGTGGGTACCTTCTTTTCGGTTTGTTGGAAGAAGACTACTTTCTTGCTTGTTCTCAGGTGTAGTTTTCCTCCTTGTGTTGGCATTTTCCATCTATTATCCTTTGTAGGGCTGGATTTGTGGACAGATATTGTGTAAATTTGGCGTTATCATGGAATATATTGGTTTCTCCATCTATGCTGATTGAGAGTTTTGCTGGGCATAGAAGCCTGGGCTGGCATTTATGTTCTCTTAGGGTCTGTATGAGGTCTGCCCAGGATCTTCTAACTTTCATAGTCTCTGGTAAGAATTCTGGTGTAATTCTTATAGGACTGCCTTTATTAGTTACTTGCCCTTTTGCCCTTACTACTTTTAATAGTCTTTCTTTGTTTAGTAAATTTGGTGTTTTGATTATTATGTGCTGGGAGAAGTTTCTGTTCTGGTACTGTCTGTTTGGATTTCTGAAGGCTTCTAGTATGTCATGAGAAGCTCTTTCTCTAGGTTAGGGAATTTTTCTTCTGTAATTTTTTGAAGATATTTACTGGCCCTTTAAGTTGGAAATCTTTGCTCTGGTCTATACCTATAATCCTTAGGTTTGGTCTTCTCATTGTGTCCTGTAGTTCCTAGATGTTTTAGGTTACCATCTTTATGCATTTGCATTTTCTTTGACTGTTGAGTCAATGTTTTCTATGGTATCTTCAGCACTTGAGGTTCTTTTTTCTATCTCTTGTATTCTGTTGGTGATGCTTGCATCTTTGACTCCTGATTTCTTTCCAAGTTTTTCTATCTCCACTTTGTGATTTCTTTATTTTTTCTACTTCTACTTTTAGATCCTGGGTGGCTTTATTCAATTCCTTCACTTGATTGTGTTTTCCTGTAATTCTTGAAGGGATTTTTGTATTTCTTCTTTAAGGGCTTCTGCCTGTTGACCCATGATCGCCTATAGTTCTTTAAGGGATTTTTGTGTTTCCTCTTTAAGGGCTTTTACTTGTTGAGCAATGTTCTCCTGTGTTTCTTTAAGGGAGTTATTTAAGTCTTTCTTGAAGCTGTCTATCTGTATCATGAGATAAAATTTTAAATCAGACTCTTGCTTTTCCGGTCTGTTGGGGTATATGGGACCTGCTGTAGTGGGAAAACTGGGCACCGACATTGCCACGTGGTCTTGGTTTCTGTTGGTAGGGTTCTTGTGCTAGCATTTCACCATCTGGTATATGGTGCTAGTTGGAATTGTTGTCTCTGGCTGAAGTTTGTTCCTCTTGAGTGCTTGTAAGCCTATGTCCTTACTCCTCTGAGCTCAGAAGTGAAAGCACTGCTGGGAGATCACTCTCTCCTTGAGGGCTATGCCCAGAAGGCTGTAGAGTTTCCTGGCTCCCTGGTGCAAATGGCAGCGGGAAGACTTCTGTCTAAGACCTAGGAAATTTATGCTGGAAGGAAGACAGTAAACATATTGTTGAACTTGTCATCTGAGAGCAAATTGTTTTATGCAGTATGATAGACAAATATGATGATAAGGGACAGTTAACAGGTAAGTATCTCCATATCAGCAGGTATGTTATATTTTCTTACATCCCCTAGTGTTAGTAATTAAGTTTTGTATAATATATAATGCTTCTAAGGTTTTCAATGATTTAGTTTATTTGAAAACAAAGAATATGTAGATCATACAATTCACCTTACATTTGGCCATTTTTGATACACATTTAGTCCATTCTACCAAAGAATCCCAAATCTCTATATCTCCAAAAATTGCAAGACAATATATAGGCTTTTTATTGGTGGACCAATTTTAATACATTTATACTGATCTAATTGCTGGGTCTGACATGGCCATAGAAGGGATGTTATGACCTGATTCCTTCCCCTAAAGCAGTGCATGAAGGATGTGTGTCTCCTCAAATGCTGATGGTTGCTGTGGGAATAAAGCTGATTTGCATAATATTGGACATATTTTATTTTATGTTTCTCCTTCAGGGAATGTTCTCCCTGCCAAGGTTAATGATTCCCATGATAAGCAAAAACAGCATGTTTCTTGGAAGCAAGAACGTGTCTGATGATTCTCACCAATGTGATGATGCTGTGACCTTCAGGACAGTACTTAAGGCTATGGGAAATAATTCTGAAAACATGAGATAAACTGAAGTACAAGAATGCATAAATCAGTGTAAGTATTATTATTTTCAGGATTTCTCAGCTATACAAATAATTAAAAGTTATATGAGAGGTTTCATGGACCTGAAAAATAGAGGTAGCTGCACTAATGAGTCAGAGTAGGCAGAAAGATATTGAGAAAGGAGACATGATTTGGTGAATAGAGGAAAAAACCTAGATTAAGAAAAAGAAAAATAGCTAAAATAAGATTCAGATAGATTGTTATATATTATTAGTTGTAATATGGTGTTGTCATCTAGAGAAACAATAAACAACTAAATTTGATTCAGATATTTTACTCCCTAAATGCGGTCATTATATGTGTGATCCAAATGGACATTGTTGACAGATAAAAAGTATGGTATCAAGAAAAAAGATGATGGCTTGATGTTCCTATCATCTAGGATCCCTTAATACTTTCCAATAACAAAACTTGAACTTCCTAAGATTAAAAAGAAAAAGAAACCAAAGATTAAATTAAAATATCAATTTTTATTTTAATAATTAACTTTCCCTTTTTACTTTCTATATACTTTGTTTACATTATGAATGTTTTCCCCTTTTCCAGTCCCCCCCTCACCATATGTCCCATAAGTCCTTTTCCTTCTGCCCATTCCCCAATCACCCCATTCCCATTTCTCTATTCTGGTACTCCCCTAAGATACTGGATCAAGTCTTTTCAGGACCAGGGTCCTTTCCTCCCTTATTCTTGGGAATCATAAGTTTAGCTAATTGTGTCTTGAGTATTCAGAGCTTCTGGGCAAATTAATATCCACTTATCAGTGATTACATTTCATGTTTATTCTTTTGTGATTTGGGATAGCTCACGATGATATTTTCCTGTTCCAAACATTTGCCTACAAATTTCACGAATTCATTGTTTTTAATTGATGAGTAGTACTCCATTGTATAAATATACCACATTTTCTTTATCCATCCCTCCATTGAGGGGCATCTCGGTTCGTTCCAGCTTCTGGCTACTATAAATGAGGCTGCGGGTAGGCCTCCATATTGCTACCAGGACACAGCTAAGGAGGCCCAGGTAGACAGACTCCAGCCGGGGCTGCCATTGCACGGGTTTGGGGGGGGGGAAATCCGCCAGGCTCTCTCCACCAGGCAAGCCCAGTGCAGCCAAGGCTCTGCAGAACTTCTCCACACCCTCCGGCCTTGCACCAAGGCATCTGGTGACAGCCACCTCAGGGTCCCTTGGAGCAGCAGTAGCAGTAAGCCTCCATATTGCTACCAGGACACAGCTAAGGAGTCCCAGGTAGACAGACTACAGCTGGGGCTACCATCACTCTGGGGGATCCTCTAGGCTCTCGCCGCCACATGGTACCTTCTCCAAAATTGATCATATAATTGGTCACAAGACAGATGTCAACAAATACAAAAAGATCGAGCTAATTCCATGCCTCCTATCAGATCACCATGGAGTAAGAGTGGTCTTCAATAGCAACAAAAACAACAGAAAGCCCACATACACATGGAAACTGAACAATACTCAACTCAATGACACCTTGGTCAAGAAAGAAATAAAAAAAGAAATCAAAGACTTTTTAGAATTCAATGAAAATGAAGGTACAGCCTACCCAAATATATGGGACACAATGAAAGCGGTGCTAAGAGGAAAACTCATATCTCTAAGTGCATCCAAAAAGAAACTAGAGAGCATACACTAGCAGCTTAAGGGCACACCTTAAAGCCCTGGAAGAAAAAAGAAGTTAATTCACCCAGGAGGAGTAGAAGACAAGAAATCACCAAACTCAGGGCTGAAATCAATCAAGTAGAAACAAAGAGAACCATACAAAGAATCAACAAGACCAGGAGCTGATTCTTTGAGAAAATCAACAATATAGATAAACCCTTAGCCAGACTAACCAAAAGACACAGAGACAGTATACAAATTAACGAAATTAGAAATGAAAAGGGAGACATAACAACAGAAACTGAGGAAATTCAAAAGAACATCAGATCCTACTACAAAGGTCTATACTCAAAACAACTGGAGAATCAGGAGGAAATGAACAATTTCCTAGACAGATACCAAATACCAAAATTAAATCAACATCAAGTAGATCAGCTAAATAGTCCCATAACCCCTAAAGAAATAGAAGGGGTTATAGAAAGCCTCCCAACCAAAAAAAGTACGGGACCAGATGGTTTTAGTGCAGAATTCTACCAGACCTTCAAAGAAGACTTAACACCAATATTTTTCAAACTATTCCACAAAATAGAGACAGAAGGGACACTGCCCAACTCATTCTTCGAAGCCACAATTACACTAATACCTAAACCACAAAAAGATCCAACAAAGAAAGAAAACTACAGGCAGATTTCTCTTATGAATATCGATGCAAAAATACTAAATAAAATTCTTGCCAACCGGATTCAAGAGTACATCAAAACGATCATTCACCATGATCAAGTAAGCTTCATCCCAGGGATGCAGGGATGGTTCAATATATGGAAATCCATCAATGTTATCCACTACATAATCAAACTAAAAGAAAAAAACCACATGGTCATCTCATTAGATGATGAAAAAGCATTCGACAAAATTCAGCATCCTTTCATGCTAAAAGTCTTGGAAAGAGCAGGAATTCAAGGCCCATACCTAAACATAGTAAAAGCAATCTACAGCAAACCAGTAGCCAACATCAAAATAAATGGAGAGAAACTTGAAGCAATCCCACTAAAATCAGGGACTAGACAAGGCTGCCCTCTCTCTCCATATCTTTTCAATATAGTACTGGAAGTTCTAGGAAGAGCAATTAGACAACATAAGGAAGTCCAAGGGATACAAATTGGAAAGGAAGAAGTCAAACTATCATTATTTGCAGATGATATGATAGTCTACTTAAGCGACCCAAAACACTCCACCAGAGAACTTCTACAGCTGATAAAGAACTTCAGCAAAGTGGCTGGTTATAAAATTAACTCAAGCAAATCAGTAGCCTTCTTGTACTCAAAGGACAAGCAGGTTGAGAAAGAAGTTAGGGAAATAACACCCTTCACAATAGCAACAAACAACATAAAGTACCTTGGCATAACTCTAACCAAACAAGCAAAAGATCCGTATGACAGGAACTTCAAGTCCTTGAAAAAAGAAATCGAAGAAGACCTCAGAAGATGGAAAAATATTTCTTGCTCCTGGATTGGCAGGATCAATATAGTAAAAATGGCCATCTTGCCAAAAGCAATCTACAGATTCAATGTGATCCCCATCAAAATCCCAACTCAATTCTTCATAGATCTAGAAAGAGCAATTCTCAAATTCATCTGGAGCAACAAAAAACCCAGGATAGCTAAAACTATTCTCAACAATAAAAGGATTTCTGGGGGAATCAATATCCCTGACCTTAAACAGTACTACAGAGCAATTGTGCTAAAAACTGCATTGTATTGTTACAGCAACAGGCAAGTAGATCAATGGAATAGGATTGAAGACCCAGAAATGAATCCACAGACTTATGGGCACTTGATCTTTGATAAAGGAGCCACAACTATCCAGTGGAAAAAAGATAGCCTTTTCAACAAATGGTGCTGGTTCAACTGGAGGTCAACATGCAGAAGAATGCGAATTGACCCACTCTTATCTCTTTGCACTAAGATCAACTCCAAGTGGATAAAGGACCTCCACATAAAACCACACACACTGAAACTATTAGAAAAGAAACTTTTGAAGACCCTGGAGGACATGGGCACAGGGGAAAAGTTCCTGAACAGAACAGCAATAGCTTATGCTCTAAGATCAAGAATTGACAAATGGGACCTCATAAAATTACAAAGTTTCTGTAAGGCAAAGCACACTGTCAGAAGGACAAAACGGCAACCAAACAAAGTGGGAAAAGATCTTCACCAACACCACATCCAACAGAGGGCTAATATCCAATATATACACAGAATTCAAGAAGTTAAACTGCAAAGAACCAAATAAACCTATCAAAAAATGGCGTACAGAGCTAAACAAAGAATTTTCACCAGAAGAAATTTGGATGGCTGAGAAACACCTTAAGAGATGTTCAACATCATTAGTAATCAGGGAAATGCAAATCAAAACAACCCTGAGATTTCACCTCACACCAGTCAGAATGGCGTAGACCTGCAGCTCAGTCTCAAATCTGGATCCCTCAACACCCGAATCAAAGGCTCTCTCTAAAGTTGTAGGCTGGCTGTGGTATCGGTTCCCAGACATGGTTGCGTTATCTAGCCTCAAAGGGGGAGAATGTGCCTAAAGTGTCAGAGGCTTGATATACCACTCTCAGGGGATAACTGGGGGCTCAAACTATCAAAGAAGTTGAGGGGGATGATGAGAGGGACTCTGGGGAGAGGAATGGAAGGGGGCAGCATTCTGGTTGTAGACAAATAAACTAATTTTAAAATTTTAAAAATGAACAATATAATAAACATATATAGGCAATTATAAGTTGTGTGCATTTTGAGAATTTTTGTAAACATTTCTGGATTTGAAACTGAGAGACAGGAGGCCATAGGTAGTAGGGAGGACTGCTCGAGTGTAGGTAGGGTGTGGGGACATTCTCTTGGAGACTGGGGAGGAGTAGTGGGATATGGGGTGGTAGGAGGGCATACCAGGACAATTGGAATGGTGACTGGACTGTGAAAAAATTACAGATTAATAATAAAATTAAAATAAATTAAAAATAATATGAACATGAAATATGTTTCTTATTATATAGACTAATTAGACAAATATATAAACAAATGAAACATCTTAAAGTAATAGTGAAACAGATTATTTTAAAATCTTCAAACATTGCAGTGAATTTTCTCTTTTACAGATTTAATATTGTCAGAGATATTTTAAGATAAAGGACATTGATATTTTTATTTAAAGCTGGAATCTGTATTACTTGGGATGGTTTGCAATCTTACAGAGAATGTTTAAGTAGTCATTTTCTTTAAACCTGTACAAATGTGCAACATAGATCTTGATCAAAATGGATTAAAATATATTACAATGAGTAAACAACTAGCTAAGCTCAAGTAGTATGTTTTATCAGTTCAAACATTATTGATTTCAAGAAATGAAATGTTTATCTGAGATTATTCCAAGGATTGTAGTATGTGTTAGAATACTTTTCTTTTTAATTTTGAAGGATTCATCTAGTCAGTTTCAAATATTTCATGACTTTTGGTTGTCTCTTCATATCCTAGGCGACTTGACCTTCTATTTCTTTGTGAGAAAATTACTACTCAGTGTTCTCAGTTCTTCAGTAAATAAAGAAAATTAAAATGCCATGATTTTCTTAACATAATTTTTCATGTGAAGATTTTTTCTAACACCTTTTTCTTTTTCACAAATTTAAACAACTTCATGTCAGACAATAAGGTAGAAGTTACCTTCCCTGTTTGCATGGTAGGATCCAAAGGAAAACCTAAGTTCCACAAAAAAGAGGTGAATAAAATAGGGTGAAGAATAGACAGTAGAAGCATACAACCAATAGCATTTATCACAGCTACCAAGAGTATTTATTCATTGATAGAAGATGAAGTCTAAGGATTAGATATCAAGGGATTAGTTCAATACGAATTTTTATTCTTTTATTTAATGCATGATTTTTTCTTCACTTGGGAAAATTGCTCTTTAAGCATAAAAAATGAAATAAAATAAAAACCAGTTTTCTGTGAAAAGTATATATATCATGTGGAGCAATAAACTCAGGAGACCCATATTTTATTATTCTACTCTGCTAGTGATTTTTTTCATGACTCACACTGTGTCTTCTTTCAGAAACTTTCAAAGAAGGAAAATCCCCCATACTACTTAGTTTCAAACTACAATGTAAATCTTATATATGTAGAAATCTGGTGTGATTTCTAACCTGCTCAGAAGATTCTATTAGAGTAAAGCACAGCAGCAGCCACATATTAATAGAACTATATAGTATATAGTTATTGGAAAAATATTTAGGAACACAAAACATTGAAAATATAACTTCATATTTAATATCTATAAAATTACTGAAAGTTTGTTATATTATATACCAGTGTACTTTCAAGTTCAATGAAATCAAGATTAAATTCTAAAACTTAATTAAGAATAATTAATATATAATATCAAATTTCTGTATTTTATTTAATGTAAGATAATTTACTACACCTAAACAATAATTTAATTTTCACAACAAATCAATTTTAGCATATAATTCTCTTTGAAAACCACTTAAACATAGATATCATGATGTGTTAGAATATAATATGGCAATAATATATTTATTTTGCTCAGTTTTGTTGTTTATATTTCTTTTTTATACATGATACTTATATTTTTAAATCAATTTTTGAACCAAAATCACTGTGATGATATTCACGTGCTTGAAAAATAAACTCCTAAAATCATAATATGCCCATTCTTAAAGGAACTGAGTCACAAAGATGGAAGATTTACAGTGTTAGTAGCAAAAAGCTAATAATACACAGGCAGATTAATGCCTGGTATTGTGTTCTTAAATATGTTTTTATTGGTGCATCCCATTTCCACAGAACATTCTCTGACCCACAGAGTGACAAAAAGGCATTTATAAAATAAATCATTTTCTTTAATGTGCCTCACAACTGACAGATATGATGGGTGTGGGATCTCAACATTGCAATAATTCTTCCTTGGAATTCTGAGTAGCATTTAATTTCAGTCATTATGTACCCAGTTCCTCACCAGTTCAAACACACATTTATGAAGCAATGGCATTCCCTGATGTATTTCCTAACCAAAGCTCATTTCTGTGATTCTGGGAGGCTCATTGTATTTTATCAATTGTGCATTTGTAGCACAACAAAATTTTGCTCTTGAAGATACAATAAAAGGTATATGTCTGACCATCTATGATGTGGTTTTCATCTAAGAGAAAAACAATTCCTGAGAGAGACAGTGAAGGGAGAGAGAAAGAGAGAAGAAAAAAAAGAAATAAAATAACATACCCAAAAGATTTCAAAATTTCAAACACTGTTGGTGAGTCCTCTGGCTTAAATATGTTCATAACCTATTTTCTGTGTCTTTCTATAGATACGTTTTGATGTGCTTGATAATGAAAAATAAATTTTAAAAAACCCTCTGCCATATCTTCTTGAGAAGAAAGAAATGTAACCCATCTGTTGGTCTCTACTATCTTGACATTTCTTTCACCCTCATTTCATTCCAGATTTGTTTCAAGGATCAACTTGTATTAACTACTTTCAGGTCTTAATGTCAGCCATGTTGGAGATCAAAATGGTTTAATTCTCTTTGTGCATTGGAGCTATCAAAATACAGAGGAAAATCGGGTGGTGGTGGCACATGCTTTTAATCCCAGCACTTTGAAGTCAGAGGCAGGCAGATTTCTGAGTTTGAGGCCAGTCTGGTATACAGAGTGAGTTCTAGGACAGCCAGGGATGCACAGAGAAACCCTGTCTTGAAAAACCACACACACACACAAACAAAACAAACAAACGAAAACACAGGGGAATCTTTTTTTTTTCCAAATTTTTTTATTGGATATATTCTATATTTACAATTCATTTCCCTTTTTCTGGTTCCCCACCCCCAAAGGTCCCACATGTCCTTTTCCCTCCCCCTGATCTCTCATCCACCCCCCCCACCTTACTGTTCTTTTACTCTCCCACAATGATGTTTTGGTCCATTCTAGCACCAGTGTCCACTCCTTTCTTCTTGTGAGACATCACTTGATATGTGATTTATGTCTTTGGTGTTCCAAGCTTCTAGGCTAATATCCACTTATCAGTGACTGTATACCATGGGTATTCTTTTGAGACTGGGTCACCTCACTTAGTATGATGTTCTCCAGCTCCATCCATTTCTCTAAGAATTTCATGAATTCATTGTTTCTAATGGAGGAATAGTACTCCATTGTGTATATATATACCACATTTTTTGTATCCATTCCTCTGTTGAGGGACATCTGGGTTCTTTCCAGCTTCTGGCTATTATATATAAGGCTGCTATGAACATAGTGGAGCATGTATCCTTATTGCATGCTGGGGAATCTTCTGGGTATATTCCCAGGAGTGGTATGGCTGGGTCCTCTGGAAGTATCACGCCCAGTTTTCTGAGGAACCGCCATACTGATTTCCAGAGTGGTTGTACCAGCTTGCATTCCCACCAGCAGTGGAGGAGTGTTCCTCTTTCTCCACATCCTCACCAACACCTGATGTCTTCTGAGTTTTTAATCTTAGCCATTCTGAATGGTGTGAGGTGAAATCTCAGGGTTCTTTTAATTTGCATTTCCCTAATGACTAGTGGTGTTGAACATTTTTTAAGGTGTTTCTCAGACATCCGAATTTCTTCAGGTGAAAAGTCTCTGTTTAGCTCTGTACCCCATTTTTGGATAGGGTTATTTGGTTTTCTGGGGTCTAACCTCTTGAGTTCTTTGTATACATTGGAGATTAGCCCTCTGTCTGATGTGGGGTTGGTGAAGATTTTTTCCCATTTTGTTGGTTGCCGATTTATCCTTTTGACAGTGTCTTTTGCCTTACAGAAACTTTGTAGTTTTATGAGGTCCCATTTGTCTATTCTTGCTCTTATCCTTCGGGTATAGGAAGGTTACTGATTTACTTGAGTTGATTTTATAGCCAGCCACTTTGCTGAAGTTGTTTATCAGTTGCAGGAGTTCTCTGGTGGAGGTTTTTTGGTCACTTAAGTATACTATCATATCATCTGCAAATAATGATAGTTTGATTTCTTCCTTTCCGATTTGTATCCCTTTGACTTCCCTCTGTTGTAGAATTGCTCTAGCTAGTACCTCAAGTACTATATTGAAGAGATATGGCGAGAGGGGACAGCCTTATCTAGTCCCTGATTTTAGAGGGATTGCTTCAAGTTTTTCTCCATTTACCTTGATGTTGGCTACTGGTCTGCTTTATATTGCTTTTACTATGTTTAGATATGGTCTTGAATTCCTGTTCTTTCTAAGACCTTTAGCATGAAAGGATGCTGAATTTTGTCAAATGCTTTTTCAGCATCCAATGAGATGACCATGTGGTTTTTTTCTTTGAGTTTGTTTATGTAGTGGATTACATTGATGGATTTCTGTATATAGAACCATCCCTGCATCCCTGGGATGAAGCCAACTTGATCATGGTGAATGATCATTTTGATGTGTTCTTGGATTCAATTGGCAAGTATTTTGTTTAGTATTTTCGCATCGATATTCATAAGAGAAATTGGCCAGTAGTTCTCTTTCTTAGTTGGATCTTTGTGTGGTTTTGGTATCAGGGTAATTGTGGCTTCATAGAATGAGTTGGGTAGTGTTCCTTCTGTTCCTATTTTGTGGAATAATTTGAAGAGTATCGGTATCCGGAATTCTTTGAAGGTCTGATAGAATTCTGCACTAAAACCGTCTGGTCCTGTGTTCTTTTTGGTTGGAAGACTGTCTATGAACCCTTCTATTTCTTTGGGGGTTATTTTAGACGATCTATTTGATCCTGGTTTAATTTTGGTACTTGGTAACTGTCTAGGAAATTGTCCATTTCCTCCAGATTCTCCAGTTGTGTTGAGTATAGGTTTTTGTAGTAGGATCTGATGATTTTTTGAATTTCCTCAGTTTCTGTTGTTATATCTCCCTTTTCATTTCTAATTTTGTTAATTTGAATACTGTCTCTGTGCCCTTTATTAAGTCTGGCTAGGGTTTTATCTATCTTGTTGATCTTCTGAAAGAACCAGCTCCTGGTTTTGTTGATTCTTTGTATGGTTCCCTTTGTTTCAACTTGATTGATTTCAGCCCTGAGTTTGATGATTTCCTGTCTTCTACTCCCCCTGGGTGAAATTGCTTCTTTTTGTTCCAGAGCTTTCAAGTGCGCCATTAAGTTGCTAGTATATGCTCTCTCCTGTTTCTTTTTGGAGACACTCAGGGCTATGAGTTTTCCTCTAAGCACTGCTTTCATTGTGTCCCATAGATTTGGGTATGTTGTGCCTTCATTTTCATTAAATTCTAAGAATTCTTTGACTTTGTTCTTTATTTCATCCTGGACTAAGGTATTGTTGAGTAGAATATTGTTCAGCCTCCACGCTTATGGGGATTTTCTGTTGTTTTTATTGCTATTGAAGAACACTCTTACTCCATGGTGATCTGATAAGAGGCATGGGATTAGTTTGATCTTTTTATATTTGTTGAGATCTGTCTTGTGTCCAATTATATGGTCGATTTTGGAGAAGGTACCATGAGGGGCTGAGAAAAAGTTATAGTCTTTTGCTTTAGGATGAAATGTTCTATATATATCTGTTAAATCCAATTGCTCCAAAGTTTCGATGAGTTTCTCCATGTCTATGTTTAGTTTCTGTTTTCCTGGTTGGTCCACTGTGGATAGTGGAGTATTGAGGTCCCCCACAATTATTGTGTTAGGTGCAATGTGTGCTTTGAGCTTTAGTAAAGTTTCTTTTACAAATGAGGGTGCCCTTGTATTTGGAGCTTACATGTTTAGAATTGTGAGTTTTTCTTGGTATATTCTTTCTTTGACTAGCAAGAAGTGACCTTCTGTGTCTCTTTTGATGACTTTGGGTTGAAAGTCAGTTTGATCTGATATTAAAATGGCTACACCAGCTTGCTTCCTGTGACCATTTGCTTGCAAATTTGTCTTCCATCCTTTTACTCTAAGGTAGTGTTTGTCTTTGACTCTGAGGCGTGTTTCCTGTAAGCAGCAAAATGTAGGGTCCTATTTCCGTATCCAGTCTGTTAGTCTATGTCTTTTTATTGGGGAGTTGAGTCCATTGATGTTAAGAGATATTAAGGAATAGAGATTATTACTTCCTGACATTTTTGATGTTATTTTTGTTTTTGAGTAGTTATCTTCCTTTGAGTTTGATGGAAGAAGTTTACTGTCTTGCTTTTTCATGGGAGCCATTCCCTTCCTTGTATTGGAGTTTTCCTCCTATTATCCTTTGTAGAGCTGGGTTAGTGGAAAGATATTGTGTAAATTTGGTCCTGTCATGAAATATTTTGATTTCTCCATCTATGTTGATTGAGAGTTTTGTTGGGTATAGTAGTCTTGGCTGACATTTGTTTTCTCTTAGGGTCTGCATGAGGTCTGCCCAGGATCTTCTACCTTTCATGGTTTCTGTAGAGAAGTCTGGTGTGATTCTGATAGGTCTTCCTTTGTATGTTACTTGGCCCTTTTCTCTTACTGCCTTTAATATTCTTTCTTTGTTTAGTACATTTGGGGTTTTGATTATTATGTGACGGGAGGTGTTTCTGTTCTGGTCCAGTCTGTTTGGAGTTCTGTAGGCTTCTTGTATATTCATTCTTGTATATTCTCTCTTTAAGTTAGGGAATTTTTCTTCCATAATTTTGTTAAAGATATTTGCTGGCCCTTTAAGTTGTAGACCTTCACTCTCATCTATCCCTATAATGCTTAGGTTTGGTCTTCTCATTGTGTCCTGGATTTCTTGGATGTTTGGGGTTATAAGCCTTTTGGATTTTGCGTTTTCTTTGACTGTGGAGTCAATGGTTACTATGTTATCTTCAGCATCTGAGATTCTTATTTCTATCTCTTGTATTCTGTTGTTTATGTTTGCATCTACTACCCCTGATTTCTTCCCAAGGTTTTCTATCTCCAAAGTTGCCTCCTTTTGTGATTTCTTAGTTGTTTCTACTTCTCTGTTCATTTCTTGGATGGTTTTGCTCAGTTCCATCATTCGTTTGTTTGTGTTTTCATTTAATTCTTTAATATATTTTTGTGCTCCCTCTTTCATGACTTCTGCCTGTTGTTTCAAGTTCTCCTGCATTTCTTTAACTGATTTTCTCATTTCCTGTTTATTGGTTTCTGCCTGATGGCCCATATTCTCCTGGAGTTCTTTAAGTGTTTTTTGTGTTTGGATTTTAAGAGCTTCTACCCTATTGATGTTCCCCTGCATTTCTTTAAGAGATTTGTTTATGTCTTTTTTGTGTTCCTCTAGGAGCATCATGACCTGTGCTTTTATATCTAACTCTTGTTTTTCTGGTGTGCTGGGGTATCCTGGACTTGCTGTGGTTGGTGAATTGGGTTCAGATGGTGCCATATTGCCTTGATTTCTGTTAATAATGTTCCTATGTTTGCCTTTTGCCATCTCTTTATCTCTGGAGTTATTTGGTCTTATTGTAGATGGCAGCCCTGCTGAAAGCACAGCACGCCTGTCCCCAGGAGACAGATTCCTTCTGGCAGCGTTGTCTGTGCTGGACTATGTTAGCTCTGAGTCCAGGCCCCTGACTCCAGCTGCTAGAATTCAGAGCTGTGCCCGGAGGCAGCAAGGTGGCCCCTCTCTGCTAGTCCGCTCAGAGAGCCAGCCCTGGCCGCGGTAGTCTGCACCTGCAGCTGAGGTTTCTGTGCCCAGATCTCTTGCAGAGCTAACCTAAGCTATATCTCTGGCCACGCACCTGACTCCAGCCGCTCACTGTGTCACTGTGTCCGTTGTGCCTGCTGTTTGCGCAAGGTGTCCTGAGGTAAGATGGCTGCCCCGCTGAAAGCACAGCTTGACCTTGGCTGAGCTGCTGGTACCCGGCTCTGCTGATCCCTTCTGGCAGCGTTGTCTGTGCTTGACTATGCTAGCTCTGAGTCCAGGCCCCTGACTCCAGCTGCTAGCATCCCGAGCTGTGCCCCGAGGCGGCAAGGTGGCCCCTCGCTGCTACCACTCAGAGAGCGGTAGTCTGCACCTGCAGCTGAGCTTTCTATCAACACAGGGGAATCTTAAAACTACAAAGTTCTGATAGCACATTTCCCTAGTCAATCTGCCCAGCTAAGCCCATATGTTTTCTTCTCCATTAAAACAAAGCTTTGTGTTATCTATGTTAAAGATTCTGGAGTCTTATAAAGCCTGGGATGAATTTCCAAGGATCTATGCTGGCTCTAAAATCACTGGTGTCCCATACCTATAAATATATGATTAATAATTTTGGTTTCTAACAGTTTGAATTAACTATAGTGTTTTGCACTTTGAGGATGGAATAAGAACCCATCATCAAGATGAACTCAGTCAGTTCTGCACTCAAACAACCATATCTTACATTCTGATTCCACTTCTACTACCTCTATGAATCACAAGGAATTTGAAAATGATTCTTATTTACAAACTGGGATCAATGTTAGCATTTGTTGAGATATGCAAGCATAAAGTTATGCCTGTGTCAACGCTTTTTCCTTAGAACCCAAGAAGTAAGGGACAGCTTTTCAGTTGGCCTCAGATTCTAGCCTCCCCCTAAAGAGTACAAACACCTGAGAACTTGCTCCTGAGAGATGAGGCAGGTCAAAAAGTATTTTTTCCAAACTTTCCCATCAAAGAAGGAGAATATGGGTACTGGGAACATTTTACTATTGATATTCATCTGCCTGACAGGAAATGTATGTGTTCTTAGGCTATCGTGTCTATTCTAGCATATGTATACTCTAGACTTCAAGAAAAAAAGTATTGCTTTTAAGATTAAGTCAATTTGTGTGTGTGTGTGTTTCTGTTTGTGTGCATTTCTCTCTGTATAAGCTTACATGCCTATATGCTACAATGTAGAAATGGAAGTCATAGGAAAGACTTCAGGAATTACTTCACCCTACCATGAGGGTTCAGGGGCTCAAATGCGGGTAGCCAAGTTGGTAGCAATCGCCTTTTCCCACTTAGCTATCCTATTTGCCTATATTGGCTTATTTATTTATTTATTTATTTATTTATTTATTTTATTGATTGATTGATTTTAATTCCCTATCACTCCCCTTTTCCCATACAGTCCAAGACTCCCACCACCTTTTCTCATTCCCTTCTCCCTTTTTTTCCTCAGAGAAGGAGATTGTCCCACCTTTGTATCAGCTAGCTCTGGAACATCAAGTCTCATCAGGACTAAGTGAATCCTCTCCCACTGAAGTCTAACAAGGGAAAATAGCTAAGGAAAAAGAATCCAAAGGCAGTTAACAGAATCTGAGTCAGAAACAGACCCAGCTCCAAATTTTTGGTTACCCAAATAAAGACCAAGCTACACAACTGCTACATATGGGTAGGGAGCCCTGATCCAGTCCAAGTTTGCTCTTTGTTTGATGATTCAGTCTCTGTGAGCCCCATGGACCAAAGGTAGTTGACCCCCCTCTGCAAACATAGTATAGTATCATCAATAATGTCAGGGATTGGCTATCTACACATGGGCAAGTCTTAAGTTGGGCCAGTCACTGGCTAAGAATTCCCTCAAATACTGCCCCATCTTTATCATTGTTCATCTGGAAGGTATGGCACATCTAGGGCCAAATATTTTGAGAAGGGGTTGGTGTCACCTCATTACATGGGACATTTTGCCTAGATACAGGAGGTGGCCAACGCAGGCTTCGTAGGTGCTAGGACTCAGCTAGGATTACTTCTGTAATCTTACAGGAGCCTCCTACTTGTCCCAAAGATATCACCCCACCAATTTTCCTTCTTTCTCCCACACTGTGACCTGATATCTATGGCAGTTCCATTCCCTACCTTTTGCTACCCATTTTTCCCTCTCCATCTATGTCACATGGCTATTTGTTTCCTTTAATAAGATTCAAGCATACTACCTTAGGTCCTTGTTATTTAGTTTTGTTATTTCCATGGATTGTAGTATGCTTATCCTGTACATTATGGCTAAATTGACTTTTATGTGTATACATACCATGAATTCATTTCTGAGATCTATCCACTGACTGCAAATTTCATGATATCCTTGTTTTTAATAGCCGAGCAGTATCACATTGTACCATTTTTTCCCAGGAATATAATCTTTTCATTTTATATTTTTATTTGTTTTCTTTTATTGGATATTTTCTTTATTTACCTTTCAAATGTTATTCACTTCCCAGGTCTCTCCTCCAGAAAACTCCTATCCCATCCCCTATCCCCCTGCCTCTATGAGGGTGCTCCCCAACCACCTTCTCCTGTCTTCCTGCCCTGGCATTCCTCTACACTGAGGCATTGGACACCCTCAGGCCCACTGATGTCCACCACGCAATCTTCTGCCACATATGCTGCTGGAGCCACAGGTCCCTTCATGTGTACTCTTTTGGTTAGTGGTTCAGTCCCTGGGAGCTCCGGGAGGTCTAGACTGTTGCTCCCCACATGGGGCTGTCAACCCCCTCAGCTCCTTCAGTCCCTTCTCCAGCTCTTCTATCAGGGACCCTGTGCTCATTTCAGTGGCTGGCTGCCAGCATCCACCTCTGTGTTTGTCATGCACTGGCAGAACCTCTCAGGAGACATCCATATCAAGCTTCCTGTCAGCAAGCACTTCCTGGCATTTGCAATAGCATCTGGGTTTGGTGACTGTATATGGGATGGATCTCCAGGTGGGTCAGTCTCTGGATGGCCTTTCCTTCAGTCTCTGTTCCACACTGTCTCCTCGTATTTCCTCCTGTATTTTGTTCCCCCTTCTAAGAAGCACTGAAGCATCCATACTTTGGGCTTCCTTCTTCTTGAGCTTCATATGGTCTGTGAATTGTATCTTGGGTATTCTGAACTTTTGGGCTAATATTCACTTATCAGAGAGTGCATATCATGTGTGTTCTTTTGGGACTAGGTTACTTCATTCAGGATGATATTTTTAAGTTTCCATCCATATGCTTGCAAATTTCATGAAGTCATTTTTTTAATAGATGAGTAGTATTTCATTGTATAAATGCACCACATTTTCTATATTCATTCCTCTGTTGAGGGACATCTTGGTTGTTTCCAGGTTCTCGCTATTATAAATAGGGCTACTATGAACATAGTTGTGCACGTGTCCTTGTGGTATGATAGAACATCTTTAGATATATGCCCAGAAGTCTTATAACTGGATCTTCAGTACAACTATTCCCAATTTTCTAAGAAACTGAGATTAATTTCCAAAATATTTGTATAAATTTACATACCCACCACCAATGCAGGGGTGTTCCCCTTGTTCCATATCCTCCTCATCATGTGCTGTTTCTTGAATTTTTTAGCATAGCCATTCTATGTGTTATAAAATGGAGTCTCAATATCGTTTTTATTGGTATTATCCTGATGACTAAGGATGTTGAACATTTCTTTAATTGATTTTTGGCCTTTAGAGACTCTTGTGTTGAGAATTGTTTCACTCAACATCCCATTTTAAACTAGGTTATTTGTGTTATTGATGCTTAATTCTTGAGATCTTTATATAGTTTAGATGATGAACTCCTGTCAGATTTAGGACTGGTGACAATCTTTTCCCGTTCTGTAGTCTGTTGTTTGATCCTACTGACAATGTCCTTTGCCTTTCAGAAGATTTTAAGTTTCATGTGGTCCCAATTATAAGTTATTGATGTTAGTATTTGAAACATTGGTATTCTGTCTAGAAAGTTGTCTACTGTATGAGTATATTTAAGGCTACATTCTACTTCTACTTTATTAGATTCAGTGTATCTGGTTTCACATTGAACTCTTTGATCTGCTTGGACTTGAATTTTGTAAGGATGACTAATATGGACCATTTCTATATATCTATGTAATAGATAGTAACTGGTTCTTCCTCCACTATTATGTTCCCAGAAAGAAGACATTCACTTTACACATCTACATGCAGAAATCCACGAAGATCAGTATCATTTGTTAGACGTACTTTGATTTTCTTTTGTTTGGATTTAGTTTCTTTGTCAAAAATTAAGGGTTCATAAGTATATAGGTTGATTTCTTGGTCTTCAATTCAATTTCATTGATCAAACTTATTGTATTTATGCCAATACCATGCAGATTTTAATGTTTTTTCCCTGATTTCAAGCTGTACAAAAGATATGCTCAGTATTTCATTTTACAATATGAAGTTGAGAATTGCTCTTTCAAGATATATAAAGCTTTGTGTTGGAATTTTTATAGAAACTGAACTGAATCTGTAAATTTTATTTCGAAGCTGGCTGGTTTTACCATGTTAATCCTACCAATCCATGAGCATGGAAGATCTTTCCATCTTCTGATAGCTTCCTTGATTTTTTTCAGAGACTTCAATTGTTTTGTCATATAAATCTTTAACTTGCTTGGTTAGAGTTACATGAAGATATTTTATATTATTCGTGGGTGTTTCCAAGTGTTTTGTTTTCTTTATTCCTTTGTCAGCTATTTTATAATTTGTATAAAGGTGGACTACTGACTCTTTTGAGTTAAATTTTATCCTGTCTCTATATAAAAGGTGTTTTGTCAGTTGTAGAAGTTCCCTAGTAGAATTTATTGGTTTGATTTTGTATGCTCTCATGTCCTCTGTGAATAGCAATTCTTTGACTTTTTCCTTTCCAAATTGTGTCTTCCTGATCTCCTTTAGTTGATTTATTGATGTGGCTAGAACTGCAAGTACGAATTAAATAGATGTGGAGATAGTGGTCATCCTTGTCTTGTCCCTGATTTTATTGGAGTTGTTTTAAGTGTCTCTCCATGTAATTTGATGGTAGCTATTGACATGCTATATATTGCCTTTATTGTGTTTAGGTATGTGCCTTATATCCATAATCTCTCTGAAGCTCAATATAAAGGGGTGTTGAATTTTGCCAAAGGCTTGTGAAGCAGATGAGATGACCATGTGATTTTTTTCTTTCAGTTTGTGTATATGGTAGATTACATTGAAGGATTTTCAGACTTTCTTGCTCACAATGGAAGGATTTTTCAACTCAGTTATTTACCCAGCAAAATTTTTCTTTGATTATCTAAGAAAAAAAAAGGATTTTACTATGTTGAACCATAGTTGCATCCCTGGAATAAAGACGTTGTATGATGTTTCTGATATGTTCTTTGATGGAGTTTGAGAATACTTTTTTGAGGGGAAACTGGTCCAAAATTATCTTTTTTTTTTGTTGAGTTTTTTTGGGTGGTGCAGTGATGTAGAAGTAAACTTTATGAACGAATATTAGGATAGAGATTAAGAAACAAAGGCTTCTATGACTCCTTGTAGTGTCACACAGCATTAGATTTAAGATAGCTTACAGCACACTAGTGAGACAGCAAAGAACCACATCCAGAGCAGTGGCTATTCCCTCTATCTTCAGGATATCCTCATAGGTTATGAAAATCCTCCCATTCCTTCTGAGTTACCTCATTATGTAGTGCTTTATTTGGAGCATGGTGATAGTGTGGCAAGATATGATTTATTAAGGATTTACAGGCTTGAGATGGGCTCAAACACTGTATATAAGATTATGGGCTAGGCAAGAAGTTCAGTTCTGCATTTTGATGCTGGTCTGCAGAGTCAGATTTCCCAGAATTCATCATGTGACTATAGTGCCTCTCATTGCCCCCAGACTCCCATCTTCTGTTCGGTCCTCACAGTTTGGTTTTCATATCAAGGTGACTGTAGCCTTATGGAATGAGTGAAAATATTTCTTCTGTTTCTACTTTGTGAAATACTTTGAGGGGTATGAGTATTAGCTCTTCTTTGAAAGTCTCATAGAATTCTGCATTAAAGCTGTCTGGCCCTTAGGATTGTTTTGGTTTGGAGGCTTTCTGATTTTTGTTAATTTGGGTACTGGCCTTCTGCCTTTTAAGTTAAGTTGGCTAACTGTTTGCCCATCTTGTTGATATTCTCAAACAATCAGTTCTTGGTTTCATTGATTTGTTTTATTGTCTCCTTTGTTTCTAATTATTGATTCCAGCCCTGAGTTTGATTATGATGTGAAAACACACATGATGAAGGATTCTTTGATAAGGACATGAATGTATTGGCCCACCTTACTTTGGGTAGTTGAGATCCATTTGTTGTGACTCCATGGAAAGAAACAAGAAAAATCTTATGCTGGTGTGCCTCAGGTTCTTGCTGCTTTTGTGGACTCAGGCTCATTGGCAGAATGACATCAGCTGACACAGGCAGAGTGAGGCAAGACATGAGCTGAGGCAAAGCCTATGGAGTACACTCAGTGTTTGAAGGGATTATAAACAGGATTCGAAGGACAATGTCAGAGACTGGGATTAGAGTATTTATATAGCTAAAGCTTCTTGGACTCATTGCTGAACTTCACAGACTGCTCCTGGTATTCCTTATGCTCTGAAACCCTCCAACAGACTGGAGTCGATTTGGCTGAGTCCTGGCATTTTTGGCTCAATTGTTCCACTGTTGATGCTATCCTGATATTACTGAACTACACTGCTGGTATATCCAAGAAATGTTTGTAAGTGAATTGAGGTACCACTTCTTAACTGTGAACTGAAATGCTGATTTCCTGACAAAGCAGATAGTACTTTCTTTAAAGAACCATTTCTGAATAGGTCCACTTCTTCAGTATATTTTCTTTTCCACTACCTCTGGTGGATGGAGGACTAGAAGGGAAGTTACAGACTTTAAGAACCATCAGACACACTAAAACTAATAGAAAAGAAACTGGGGAAGACCCTTGAGGACAGTGGCTCAGGGGGAAAATTCCTGAACAGAACACCAATAGCTTATGCTCTAACATCAAGAATTGACAAATGGGACCTCATAAAATTAAAAAGATTCTGTAAGGCCAACGACAGTGTCAAAAGGACAAATCAGCAACCAATAAATTGGGAAAAGATCTTCAACAACCCTACATCTGACAGAGGGCTAATATCCAATGTAAACAAAGAACTCAAGAAGTTAGACCCCAGAAAACCAAATAACCCTATCAAAAAATGGGGTACAGAACTAAACAAATACTTTTCACCTGAAGAAATTGAGATGGCTGAGAAACACCTAAAAAATGTTCAACATCATTAGTCAATAGAGAAATGCAAATCAAAACAACCCTGTGATTTCACCTCACACCAGTCAGAATGGCTAAGATTAAAAACTCAGGAGACATCAGGTGTTGGCAAGGATGTGGAGAAAGAGGAACACTCCTCCACTGCTGGTGGGACTGCAAGCTGGTACAACCACTCTGGAAATCAGTATGGTGGTTCCTCAGAAAACTGGGCATGACACTTCCGGAGGACCCAGCCATACCACTCCTGGGAATATACCCAGAAGATTCCCCAGCATGCAATAAGGATACATGCTCCACTATGTTCATAGCAGCCTTATTTATAATAGCCAGAAGCTGGAAATAACTAAGATGTCCCTCAACAGAAGAATGGATACAAAAAATGTGATATATAAACACAGTGGAGTACTATTCAGCCATTAGAAACAATGAATTCATGAAAATCTTAGAGAAATGGATGGAGCTGGAGAACATCATACTAAGTGAGGTAACCCAGTCTCAAAAGAATACCCATGGTATGCACTCACTCATAAGAGGATATTAGCCTAGATTCTTGGGACACCAAAACACAATCCACATATCAAATGATATCTGACAAGAAGGAAGAATTGGACCCTGGTGCTGGAAAGGATCAAAGCATCAGTGTAGGGAAATACCAGAACAGGGAAGTGGGAAGGGGTGGATGGGGGAACAGGGGGAGGGAAAATGGCATGTGGGACCTTTGGGGCATTGGGAACCAGAAAAAGGGAAATGAAATGTAAACATATAATATATCCAATAAAAAATTAAAAAAAATAAAATTGGGCATGGCACTTCCAGAACACCCTGTCATACCACTACTGGGCATATACCCAGAAGATTCCCCTGCATACAATAAAGACACATGCTCCACTATGTTTATAGCAGCCTTGTTTATAATAGCCAGAAGTTGGAAGGAACCCAGATGTCCCTCAAAGGAGAAATGGATACAGAAAATGTGGTGTATTTATACAATGGAATACTACTCAGCAATTAAAAATAATGAATTCATGCAATTTGCAGGCAAATGTTTAGATCTGGAAAATATCATCCTAAGTGAGTTAACCCAATCACAAAAGAATACACATGAAATGCAATCACTGATAAATGGATATTAATGAACCCAGAAGCTCTGAATACTCAAGGCACAATTAGCAAATCAAAAGATTCCCAAGAAGAAGGAAGGAGAGGACCCTGGTCCTGAAAAGACTGGATCCAGTTTTGTAGGAGAGTACCAGAACAGAGAAATGGGAGGGGGTATAGGCAGGGGGGGAAGAGGACTTATGAGACATATGGTGAGGAGAGAAATGGGAAAGGGGAAAGCCTTTGGAATGTAAACAAAGAATATAGAAAAATAATTTAAAAAAAGAAAAAGAAGTAGGCTTTGAAAAAAATTAAAGCAACAGTTTTCTTTTATAGAAAATATTTTCTGGGACTTTAAGCTGGGAGTCTTCTTTCCATTATTCTTAGATTTGGGAAATTCAGAACATCCCAGATTTCTTGGATATTTCACATCAGGAGCTTTTTATATTTAACATTTTCTTTGACTGATGTATCAATTTCTTCAATTGTATTTTATATATCTGATGTTCCCTTCCATTCCTTGAATTCTGTTGTTGATTCTTGCATCTGTAGTTCCTGTTTTCTTCCCTAGTTTTTCCCTCTATAGGATTCTCACAGTTTCTCTTTTCTTCCATTTTCAGGTCTTGAATACTTTTATTGATGTCCTTCACCTGTCCGATGGTATTTTCTTTTATTTCTTTAAGGGATTTGATAATTTTCCTCTTTAAAAGCCTCTATAATTTTATAACACTGTACTTAAGGTCATCTTCTTTTGTTTCACCTGTGTTATCTTTTGCCACGGTTGCTATGGTAGGCTCTGGTGCTACCATATTACCCTGGCTTTTGTTTATTTTGTTCTTATGCTGGCCTTTAGCCATCTACTTTTGCCTGGTGTTGACTGATGCTTCCTGATGCCAACAGGTATTCTAGGTAAGGCAGTTTGTGGCTTGGCTCTCTCAATGGATTTCAGGGATCTGCATGCTGCTTCCCTCTACTGGCTATGCTACAGGTGAGTCAATGTTTCTGGGAACAGCAGACCTCTTCAGCAAGAGAGGCAAAGCCATAGTCTTGAAGATGGAACTTAGTGTACAGAACACAGCTTATTGCTGTGGTTATGGCCCAGTTGCACATGTCAGGGGGTTAGCAAGGAGGGACTATCCTGAATGTTCCTCGGGTACAGCAAGACTCCTTAGGAGAGAAAGCAAGGAGCATGCAGAAAGTGCATGCAGCTCACCACCACTGGATGTGCCTCTGGTGAACCAGACAGGCAGGAGTCTACCTGACAGGTGGTGCAGAGTCTACCTTAGGGAGGCAAAGTGACAGATCTTGAGGTTATATTGTGGAAGCAATTTGAAGCTCTTCTATATTGGCTATCATATATATATATATATATATATATATATATATATATATATATGATTTATCATCATCATCATCATCATCATCATCATCATCATTATTATTATTATTATTATTATTAGTGAGAAGAGAAATAGAAAACTTCCCAAAGCGATATTGTCTTTAGAAAGAACATCCAATAAACTAAGGATGATCTTAAAATAATAATAAAAACATATAATTCCATTTACAAAAGTTCATGATAATTATTATTGTCTTTTAAAAGTGTTTAACAATAGATATAATGCTAATTTAACCTTTCCCAAATTCATCCTTGTTATTATTCTATAGTAAAGAAAAACATGAAAAAAATAGTCTTTCAAATTGATAGGTAATTTAATAAGATGCTTTTCAAATATAGTGTCTGTTGTCTTTAAAATAAAAACTGCACTGGAAGCAAGAGTGGAAAATTGTATAGTTTTTGTAATATTGAAAGTAAAACTACATTTTGTACTTATTCATTAGAAATAAAAATGGCCTGTTAAATAAAAATATTTATATTCATATTGTTTGTAGGGTAATTCACTGTGGCCAAGAAATGCAAGTAATCTAAATATTTTTAAATGATTAAAAGGTAAAAAAAATGTGGTTCTTATACACATGTAGTAGAGTGTTGTATAAGCATCAAAAGAATTAAATATTTTAATACTATCTGGGCAAGTACAAGAAAAGATTGTTATTGAATGTGAAGTGATCCATGAACAGATTTTACAGATACAGAGAATGTAATATACTTATTTTATGTAACTTGAAAGTATAATAGTACAAATGTAACAATTGCTCATAGAATAGTGCAAAGTTCTAAAAGGTATAGAGAGCCTCATTGTGTATATTTGCATTTTTCACTTGACATGGAAAAGATTCACTTTAACTATTTCCATTAGATTAAAACTTTATATAACCCTTTCCCTTATTTTCTCTATTTGCCTACTCCTCAACACATCATATAAACTAAAACAAAATAAACTCTCATTTTCATTCAATATTAGAGTGAATATTTATTCATTTTATTTAACATGAATAGTGTGCAAACACTCAGAACTAAATATAAGACAATTCAATTTTTAGGAACCACAGGGAAATATTGAAAGGCATAATTAGAATATTCTCTTTTAAGAATATTTGAATGTATTTGACCTCCAAATTTAGTAACACAACCAAAAATATGTGAACATTTTCTTCGGTCCAAATATGAAATTTCATTGTCATATTTATGTTACTGTAATAATTAACTGAGTGAGAAATATTTTTAATTGACTCAGAGTTTTAGAGTTTACCCGTCCACAGTTAATAAGATTGATGGCTTTTAGACATTTAGAGAAGAAGCAGTATATACAGTAGAAACAAATAGTGCAGAAAGCCTGTTCACATCCTGTCTTTTTAAGGGAAGACCACTATAGTATAAGGATCTGCGCAGAGCACACATGGAGGGACCCATGGCTCCAGCTGCATATGGAGCAGAGACCGGCCTTTTCAGACATCAATGGGAGAAGAGGTCCTTGGACCTGAGAAGGCTAGATACCCCAGTATAGGATAATGCCAGGGCAGGGAAGCAGGAGTGGGTGGGTTGTTGAGCAGGATGAGTGGGGATGGGATAGACAGTTTTGGAGGGGAAACCAAGAAAGGGGATAACATTTGAAATGCAAATGAAGAAAATATCTAATAAAAATGAAGTAAAAGGAGCTGTGAATAATAATCCACTTCAAGAACAATAATTTACTGCCAAGTTTCAAGAAGTCTTTTTGCTTATTTGACTCTTTGTGTGAGACTGAGGATTCCATCAAGGCCTTGAACATGGTAGACAAGTATTTTCCTAAGATATATTCCCTATTCCAAATCATGTATCTAAATTTTCAACAGTCATTAGGGCTAAGCTCAGGACCATAGCTCTGACTATAGGGCCTTTTTAGAGAATTATGTATTTAAAGCATAGCATGAAGATAATAGGTTTCTAATATCATTATGATGCGGATGAAATATTGGAAATTTAAATTTATTTTTTCAGAGACATGTAACACTAAACTATGCAGAAAATCATTGTACATATAAAGAGCTGTGAGTGACTATACAGAATCGATTGGTAGAATATGACCTGAGATTTTTTTTCTGCTCCCAATGTAAATTTGTATTGCAAGGATTTGAGAAGCAACATCTGAAATATGATGATTAATAACCTACTTATTTTAAGAATAAGTAGGAAAAGAAAAATACATATCAAGCGAAGGAAATTTAATTACAAGGGCTGATTATATTTGTAATTTTATTAGATTAAAAAAGGAACAAACTTGCCTAATAATCTTTAATAATATTTCTTAAATTATATAATAAAAATTAATACTATTTCCTCCAAAGCCATTTGGTTGTACATATGCATTCAAATGAGTGTTTGAAGAAATATTTAATATTCTACATATATATTTTATGCTATAACTCAGATCATTTCATTGAACATTTGTGGGTCAAAACTTAATGTACTTAGTAGAATGTTATTTTTCTCACACCTACTGAATTCATTTAATTTTCTTTTTGTAATGTATATAGAAAAATAGTCAAAAAGGAGAAATAAAATGGAAAAAATAGTAAAGAGTTTTCAATTGCTACCCACTGTGTTTGTGTTTGTGTGTGTGTGTGTGTGTGTGTGTGTGTGTGTGTGTGTGTGCAGTTTGTCCTTGATGACTGCCACTGACCTCAAATGATGTGTTATTTATCCTTCTACTCTATTTATGTCTCCTTCCATCTTTGAAGTTGAATATCAGCATTAAAATAAACATATGCAGATATAGGAAGAGAGGGAAAAATCAGCTTACAGTTCTGTGAGACTAGCAGAATGCTATATTATGAATTTTAACAGAAAGCAAGATACTTAAGAAATATTTCTGACAGAACAACATCACAAATCAATGCAAACATAAGATATATTATTATCAGAATGGAAATATTGCACTTTAGAAATGTATATGAACTAATTTTAAGTTACATCTCCAAATTAAATTATTCTTTTTTAGAATAGTATCACAAAGAGAAACAAGGTTTATTTTACAAACTCAAGTGAACTTTGATGAACTAATAATTCTATTGATTTAATTGACAAATAACATGAGAATGTCATGATAGATGGCAATATAAGAATTCCTTCTGTCTAGTATAATCCTTAATTCTGAAAACAGTAAATTTTAGATACTACCATATGAATTTGTTCTGATCATATTTGTGTTTATTATTTTATGAAATTTAGTTTAAATATGCATTACTTTTGTAACATTAATTAAAATTTGCCAATCAATACTTAATTTTTATTTTATTTATTGTTTTGTGTGTGTGTGTGTGTGTGAGAGAGAGAGAGAGAGAGAGAGAGAGAGAGAGAGAAAGAGAGAGAGAGAGAGAGAGAGAGAGAGAAAGAGAGAGAGAGAAGAAGGAGGAAGAGGATGTGTGTGTGTGGGCACATTTGTGCTGTGAAGTACTTATTGAAGTCACAGAAAATTTTTCAGAATTTCATTCTCATCTTCGAATGTGTTATCTGGGAACCAAAATCATGTTGTTCTGTTTATGAGTCAAGTTATGTAAATTGCTATGCCATTGTACTGATATTCTAGGTATTGTTTTAAAATGTTTATTCCTGTAAAAAATATCATGATTGATGGATTATAATTATCAGCATTATACATATAAGAAAATAGAGCAGGTGTGTTGAACAAGGTCAGAAAGCTAGTAAATGACATTAACAGAATACCAGATTTCCATAGGCACTAAATTGAGAAAGTATTAGTATTACTTAATTGGATTTAATGAAAATATTTATAAGTTCCAATTATATAACTTTTAGAAAATATTGATGATATTGTGAACAAGTGTGTTTACACATATTGATACATTTCTTCCATCTACATTAGTAGTTATCTTACTGATTGTCAACTTTATATTTTTGATCTTTAGAACATCTTACAAATCACTAAATTTCTTGATTCAATTCTAGTAGACTTTGACATGCTCTAGTAAAAATGACCCCCCAAATCATAATTTGTTACTATGGTAACTTTTGGTGTAAAGTCAAAATGTAAATAGAGTATTCAGATATTGAACTGTCATACTACTACAAGGCATCTACTCATTTTATAATCATTTTTACCATTATATGTAGAAAATACCCTAAATAATTTGATAGCAAAAATATCTGAATGGAAGTGCCACAATTTTATAAAACTTAGTGAAATTAATATCTAAGTTATGAACATCTAAAGTTTTATTATTTAATAATCAAAGCTAACTATGTGCCATGAAATTAAGTACACATCCCTATGTAGAACAAATTGTTGCTCAAGCAATTGTGACTGTTATCTACCTTTTGTCAGTACTGTGTAACAGCAATTGCTGTATTTTTAATAATATTCCATAATCCATATTATCTCAAATGTTTAGCCACTTGTCACATTGACTTATTTAGCACTTGAAATGTAAGTAGACAAAATTAGAAAATAAATTTTAATTGCATCCAACTTTAACTCATTTTGAACTGCCACTTTGGGATAGTGTATACTCTATTATGCTACACAGTTTGAATGTAATGACCAATTTAAAGGTAATCAGAAGGACGTGGGCACATGTTCTAAAGTACCACAGAGAAGCAATCAGGAAACCTATGATTACAGAACATTTAATAAAGTTAGTTTCTGGCTTTTAAACAAATAAATTAAGTAGGAAAACACTGAAAAGCCATGGAGAATAATATTTTAAAAATAATGAATAAGAAAAAAATCACTATGCATAATTCATTTCAACACAATTATAAACAAAAGTAAACTACAAAATAAAATTGATAATTTGCTGATTTATTATGTATTAATATTGAAGAAATTATGTAAACATATAATACTGAATTTTTGTAAGTACATACTGAGGTATTTGTAAATATAATGGAATGAAATTGAGATTTCCTTTAAAGTAATTCATTTGTGATAAGAAACATTAATGTATATATTATATGAAATAAAACTGAATATTACTTGATAATTTTGGTATTGATAGGCTTATGAGTGTTCACTACTCACAGGTTTAGGTTTGCTCATACTTAGAATTTTATAGACTAGAAAGCTATCATTTATCATTTTATATTTCAAATACCTTGAAATGGATTGCCTGTGTCATTTATGATGGTAGACTTCTTCTACTTTTGTCTCTTAATGGTTATTCTATAAGCCAAGATTTTAGAGTAAGAAATATTATATTATTTTATATGCTGTGGCTATAGTTATTAAATGTCTTTCTTTTAAAAATTGTTTTTAATTAAAGCACATGTCTGAGGCTCGAACCAAACATAGTAAAAAGGAAAGGTGCAATTTGAAATATTTTCTCCAATACCAAAGATTGGAATTTTTGTTTTTTTTAATTAATTCTCAGAAATAGGTTAGTAATTTTAGATAGAAAAGATATTATTACCAAAGCTGTATGTTGAAACATGAACGGATAAATTAGAAACAAAACAGTTAATTTAAAGAATAAAAAGTAAGCCGGGTGTGGTGGCGCACGCCTGTAGTCCCAGCACTTGGGAGGCAGAGGCAGGCGGATTTCTGAGTTCGAGGCCAGCCTGGTCTACAGAGTGAGTTCCAGGACAGCCAGGGCTACACAGAGAAACCCTGTCTCGAAAAACAAAAAAAAAAAACCCAAAAAACAAAAAAAAAAAGAATAAAAAGTATACTTATAGCACCCGATAAATACATAAATTTTATTTTATCATATCCACCCCTTTATTGATCTTTCTAATCAGGCCACCCATTTCTCCATTCTTTGTCATATCGGTAGTACATGTCTTTCATTTTAAGCTCCATAGTCTACTTTTTTATGTTCCACAAATTAGAGAGAAAATATGTAATAAATATTTCTGTGGAAATTGTTCCTTCCATGAAAAGAACAATATTCAGTTTGATGATTTTTTTAAAAATTACCTAATTAAATTTCTGCTTGTGAGTAAAAGTATAATATGTATGTGTTTTAGACACTTTGAACCAAAGTCTGCAAAACTTAATACATTTCTCTATTATTGATAACTATTCTAGAATAGAAAGCACACACATTTTCTTCAGCTGGTTTTCTTCAACAGTAAAATGAGTTTATCAATGCACACTTTCAATGTTCATTAATCAGGACTGATGAGCTCATTATCTATAATCTAGTGTCTTATGTGTGCAATGTAATATTTAACAAATGGTAGTTGATTTCACATTTGAATTTTTCTATGACATTAGTTAATTTACTTATCTCTTATTCAAATTATGCAAGTATAAACTGAGCAACGTAATGTTTATGAAAGTTAGAAAATTAATTGTATCTAAATTCTTATAATGTCACTACTACATAATGGTTAGACATTACTACATTAGTATTGCATAAAGTACATTACAGTTAGTGTAAGTGTTCATGTTGTATACTAAATTATTTTCTGTGGCTTACAGTTTATAGTATAGATGTTGAAATGAAGTAAAGATTGTTGATTTATCTGAATAATAATGTATACTTAGTTCCCAAATATATCACTGAAATTTGCATTATCTGAAGCTGAACCTGGGCATGATGATTAAATATTTATCTTATGTAAAATTATCAGATAAAATAAATAGAAGTGAATATATAACTAATTAAAACATATGAGAGGGATTAAAGAATAAAATTTGAATTATGCCTTCTCAAATATAAATATAAAGTGGCAAGAATTAGAATGCAATATTAAATATATCCCCCTGTGAGTAAATGCTATTATAATTACTAAACTGTAAGAATAATTTATGAACATAATAAAGATTCTAACTGCATAAAACTCATGCTACCAAGAGTGAGCTTATCAGTAATAATTTGAACACTTATTAAGAGTGAGTAAAATGTTTTAAATTTTGTTTTTAAAGTTCACCTGGTGGTGGTCACAGTCAAGCACTACAGACAAGAATACTTCTGTTCATTACTTTTTGGATGCATTTATAAAACATGATGACAAAGGACATATTACCTAAAAAAGTATTAACTTTTTTATTATATGTTCTGAGGAACTATCCATTATGGGAAGGAAGCATATCAGCAAGTGAAAGCCTGCCAACAGGAGCAAGAAACCAACATATCACATCCACAACTATGAAGAGAAAAGAAGATGGACAAAAAGGAAGTGGGACACAACTATAAACTTGTTAAAATTCTCCATCAGTGAGTGATATACTTCCTTAAGCTAGGCTGCCACTTTCCATAACATCTCTCAGAGATCAACAAGCTGAGTTCAAGTTTTTAAATGCTAGACACTATGGAGACATTTTCCTTCAGATTGTCATAATGATGTTTAGCAATTCTGCACTATAGAAAGCTATAAACCAGCAGAAGGAGGAGTAGAAGGATAAAGAGGTATACTTAAATAAGTACGGTAATCTCCAGAAATCTTCAAAGTAAGATTACAAAAATTTACAAATATTTTGATAGAAGTATTTTCACTAACATATTCTCCCCAATAACTATACATTAAATTGTGATAATGGAAGATGGGTTAAGAGGAAAATACACCTTTTCCCTTGTAAATAAAGTTCATTGTCTTAGATATGCATTGTTCACCCATCTGTGGATTCATGAATTCTAACACACATTTCTATTTATGTGTGTTTATATAAATGAAAATTTATATGTACATATAGATAGAAAAGATATTATTGCCAAATAATATCTTTATATAAATTTATATATATATATATATATATATATATATATATATATATATATATCATAAGAAATTTAGAAACAACCCTGTACATCTATGTGATAAAATTAGTCAAAGCTATTAAATTATAGTAGGTTAAGTGGAAAAAGTAATGGCACAGTAAAAATACTCAGTTGTGCTCAGTTTTAGCCATCAAATGAAACATGCAAATTCCATGTACATAAAATAACTTAGAAGTACATATCCAAAATTTTAAATATTATGAATATCTATACAATTATAGAAATGCTCCAATTCTAATTTTAGACATGATATCTCTGCCCATAAAAACAATTGTTCACAGATTTTTGTTAGGGAGAGTATTGGTTTAGTTAATAACTGATTGTAGTTTCTCCTAAAATAACCATAATACATACAAGTAACATTAGATAGACATTTGAGAATATATATATATATGTATATATATATATATATACATATATATATTCAATAAGAATTAATGAAAAGAGATTTCATACATTTGACAGTGTAACACGTACACAAGAGGGTTTGGATGAAGGAACAGAAAATGAGAAATGTTATAATATTAAAATATGATATGGGTTTGCTGTCACTATTTTCAACAAATGAAGTAGCATGTATAAAATATAGATACAAAAATATAATACTATCTGTAATGGTGTAGAATTAAATGATTTCATGTATTCTTTGATAAATTCTGAATCATTGTGTTTAAACTGGTGCAAATATAACTATATGTTAAAATATAAAAGATGAGATATTTTGAAACCAATCTCCTACATTTTAGATATATCATATGTTCACAGAGTCAGATGCATAGACAAAATCTATTAATAAAATACCACTTATAGCCATAGTATGAGGACATAAACAATATTAGTCAGTGCCTTTTTAATGAAGAAAATTTAATATAATCAACCAATGAATAATAGCAAGTAAAATAAAAATAGTTAATAAGTTTGAGAAGATAAACATGATTTTGTTTACAAAAAGAACTAAAAAATCAGACAGATAAATATTCATCATGCCACAAATTTATTCCTTTATGCAGAGAGATTAAAAATGCCATAAATAATCAACAATAAACATTTTACTATTATTATCTCAAAGGAGTAATACCAGGACACAGTTGAAAGAAAAGAAATTGTGTTGTTTACTTCTATTTTATCTTACTCATTACGTTATAATAATCATTAAGTGTCCTTATAAGCTAAAAGTAAAGAATGGTAATAATTTAATGTATATATGAAAAAAATCACTAAAATATGCTGCTCCAATATATAGAATATTTTTAAGTGAAGATGCCTAATACTTTTTATGATTTTAAATATTTTAAACTTGAAAATAGATTCTTCTCTTGTACAATAAATAGATGATAATTTCCACTCTTTTTCACTCTTCCCAGCTCCTCCCTCACGCACCTCTCCTCTCTCTGTCTGTCTCTGTCTCAGTCTGTCTCTGTCTCTGTCGGTCTCTGTCTCTCTGTCTCTGTCTCTCTGTCTCTATCTCTGTCTCTGTCTCTCTCTTTTTCTATCACAAAGATATTTTATTCCACTTTGTATTTCATTCCTAAACATCTGAACCATGATAACTATTACACAAGCACTGTTTATCTTAGATTTTCTTGGAACATATGCCAAGACATTGGTTCCTGCATTGTTCAATTTCTAAAAGGAGTGTGTGTGTGTGTGTGTGTGTGTGTGTGTGTGTGTGTGCACATTAAAGTTTTTGGTTTAATGTAAGTCTTATAATCTTTATTAAGAAGAAATCTGGTAAAGATGTCTCTTGGTCCTGGAATACCAGTTTTTGATTATTTATAACAACAGAAAAAATGAATTAATAATTATAATTCAAAATGAAAATCTAAACTGCACATAATTGTGACTTATAATCTGGATTACTTTGTACATGCCTGTTATTTTTGTGTGATATATATATATATTTTTTTCTGGTTTAATATCATATATTTATATATCTACGTATCTAGTGTATTTATATATCTAATACAAATGTAATAAATTTTTTTAAAGATTTCTTTTCTTTTGTTTTTTTTTTTTTTTGAGACAGGGTTTCTCTGTATAGCCCTGGCTGTCCTGGATCTCACTCTGTAGGCCAGGCTGGCCTCGTACTCAGAAATCTGCCTGTCTCTGCCTCCCAAGTGTTGGGATTACAGGCCTGCGCCACCACCGCCTGGCAATAAATTTCTTTTTATATTAGATAATATTATATTCATAATGTATATAACCAAAAACAGATATTGAGAGCTACTATTATGCAAAAACAAGTATACTAGTATATATACTTATTATATATAATAAAACAAGATACTAGTATATATACTTATATATAATATATATGTATATGTATATATATATCTTTCATAATCAATTACTTTTCATTTTTGTGTATTTTTTCTTTTTCTTTTTTTCTTTTTTTTTAATTTTCTATATTTTTTGTTTACATTCCAAATGATTTCCCCTTTCCCAGTTCCCCTCTCCCCATAACTCACATAAGCCCTCTTCCCTCTGCCAGTACTCCAATCAGCCCCCTCCCAATTCTCTGTCCTTCTACTACCTTACAATACTGCATCAAGCCTTTCCATGACCAGGACCCTCTCCTTCCTTCTTTTTGGGAATCATTTGATATGTTAATTGTGTCTTGGGGGTTCAGAGCTTCTGGGCTAATATCCACTTATCAGTGACTGCATTCCATGTGTATTTTATTGTGAATGGGTTACCTCACTTAGGATGATATTCTCAAGTTCCAAACATTTGCCTAAGAATTTCATGAATTCATTCTTTTTAATTTAATTGCTGAGTAGTAATCCATTGTGTATATAAACAGCTTTTTCTGAATCAATTCCTTCATTGACGTATATCTGGAATCTCTCCAGCTTCTGGCTATTATAAATAAGGCTGCTATGAACATAGTGAAGCATTTGTCCTTATTGCATGCTAGGGAATCCTCTGGGAATATGCCCAGGAGTGGTATGGCTTGGTCCTCCGGAAGTGTCATGCCCAGTTTTCTGAGGAACCATCAGAATGATTTCCAGAGTGGTTGTACCATCTTGCAATCCCACCAGCAGTGGAGGAGTCTTCCTCTTTCTCCACATCCTGGCCAACACCTGCTGTCTCCTGGGTTTTTAATCTTAGCCATTCTGACTGGTGTGAGGTGGAATCTCAGGGTTGTTTTGATTAGCATTTCCCTGATGACCAATGATGTTGAACATTTCTTAAGGTGCTTCTCAGCCATCTGAATTTCTTCAGGTGAAAAGTCTTTGTTTAGGTCTGTACCCAATTTTTAATAGGCTTATTTGGTTTACTGGGGTCTAACTTCATGAATTATTTGTATATATTGGATATTAGCCCTCTGTCATATGTAGAGTTGGTGAAGGTCTTTTCCCAATTTGGTGGTTGCCGATTTGTTCTTTTGACAGTGTCATTTACCTTACAGAAACTTTGTAATTTTATGAGGTCCCATTTGTCATTTCTTGATCTTAGAGCATAAGCTATTGGTGTTCTGTTCAGGAATTCTTCCCCTGAGCCACTGTCCTCAAGGGTCTTCCCCAGTTTCTTTTCTATTAATTTTAGTGTGTCTGGTTTTATGTGGAGGTCCTTGATCCACTCGGAGTTGAGCGTAGTACAAGGAGATAAGAGTGGATCAATTATCATTCTTCTACATGTTGACCTCCAGTTGAGGCAGCACCATTTGTTGAAAAGGCTATCTTTTTTCCACTGGATGTTTTCAGCTCCTTCGTCAAAGATCAAGTGGACATAGATGTGTGGGTTCAATTCTGGGTCTTCAATCCTATTCCATTGATCCACCTGCCTATCACTGTACCAATACCTTGCAATTTTTAACATTACTTCTCTGTAGTATTGCTTGAGGTCTGGGATACTGATTCCCCCAGAAGTTCTTTTACTGTTGAAAATAGTTTTAGCTATCCTGGGTTTTTGTTATTCCAGATGAATTTGATAATTGCTCTTTCTAACTCTATTAAGAACTTAGTTGGGATTTTGATGGGGGTTGCCTTGAATCTGTATATTGCTTTTGGTAAGATTGCCATTTTAGCTATATTAATCCTGACAACCCATGAGCATGGAAGATTTTTCCATTTTCTTAGGTCTTCTTTCATTTCCTTCTTCAGAGACCTTAAGTTCTTATCATACAAATATTTCACTTGCTTGGTTAGAATAACACTAAGATACTTTATATTGTTTGTGGCTATTGTGAAGAGTGTCATTTCCCTAATTTCCATATATTGAACCATCCCTGAATCCCTGGGATGAAGCCAACTTGATCATGGTGAATGATCATTTTGATGTGTTCTTAGATTCAGTTGGCAAGAATTTTATTTAGTATTTTTGCATAGATGTCCATAAGGGAAATTGGTCTGAAGTTCACTTTCTTAGTTGGATCTTTGTGTGCTTTTTGTATCAGATTAATTGTGGTTTCAAAGAATGAATTGGGTAGTGTTCCTTCTGTTTCTATTTTGTGGAATAGTTTGAAGAGTATTTATGTTAGGTCTTCTTTGAAAGTCTGATAGAATTCTGCCCTAAAACCATCTGGTTCTGTGCTTTTTTTTTGGGGGGGGGGTTGGAAGACTTTCTATGACCCTTCTATTTCTTTGGGGATATGGGACTGTTTAGATTATCTATTTGATCCCGATTTAATTTTGGTATTTTGTGTATGTCTAGGAAACTGTCCATTTCCTCCAGATTCTCCAGTTGTGTTGAGTATAGGCTTTTGTAATAGGATCTGATGATTTTTTTTGAATTTCCTCAGTTTCTGTTGTTATATCCCCCTTTTCATTTCTAATTTTGTTAATTTGGATACTGTCTCTGTGCTCTTTGGTTAGTCTGGATAAGGATTTATCTATCTTGTTGGTTTTCTGAAAGAACCAGCTCCTGGTTTTATTGATTTTTTTGTATGGTTCTCTTTGTTTCCACTTGATTGATTTCAGCCCTGAAATCAATTCACCCTCCTCCTGGGTGAATTAGCTTCTTTTTGTTCCAGGGCTTTCAGGTATGCAGTTAAGCTGCTAGTGTATGCTCTCTCCAGTTTCTTTTTGGAGGCACTCAGGGCTATGAGTTTTTTCTCTTAGCACTGCTTTCATTGTATCACATAGATTATGGTGTGTTGTGACTTCATTTTCATTATATTTTTATAAGTCTTTGATTTCTTCCTTTATTTCATCTATGACCAAGGTATCATTGAGTAGAATATTGTTCACCCTCCATTTGTATGTATGTGGACTTTCTGTTGTTTTTGTTGCTATTGAAGACCACTCTTACTCCATGGTGATCTGATAGGAGGCATGGGATTAATTCAATCTTCTTATATTTGTTGAGGTCTGTCTTGTGACCAATTATATGGTCGATTTTGGAGAAGGTACACTGAGGTGATGAGAAAAAGTATATTCTTGTGCTTTAGGATGAAATGTTTTATAAAGCTATATCTATCTATCTATCTATCTATCTATCTATCTATCTATCTATCTATATCTATATATATAAATGTTAAATCCAAATAGTCCATAGCTTCAATGAGTTTCACTGTGCCCCTATTTAGTTTCTGTTTTTCTATAAGTCCATTGAGAATAGTGGAGTGTTGAAGTCACCCACAATTATTGTTTTAGGTGCAATGTATGCTTTGAGCTTTAGTAAAGTTTCTTTTATGAATGAGGGTACCCTTGCATTTGGAGCATAGATGGCCAAAATTGAGAGTTCTTCTTGGTGGAATTTTCCCTTGACCAGCAAGAAGTGTCCTTCTGTGTCTCTGCTGATGACTTTAAATTGAAAGTCAATTTTATCTGATATTAGAAAGGCTACTCTGGCTCATTTCCTGAGACCATTTGCTTGTAAAACTGTCTCCCAGCCTTTTATTCGAAGGTAGTGTTTGTCTTTCACACTAAAGTGTGTTTCCTGTATGCAGCACAACATAGGGTCCTGTTTCCATATCCAGTCTGTTAGTCTTTGCCTTTTTACTTGGGAATTGAGTCTATTTATGTTAAGTGATATTAAGGAATCGTGATTATTACTTCCTGTCATTTTTGATGTTATTTTTATATTTGAGTAGTTATCTTCTTTTTGGTTTGATTAAAGAAAGTTACTATCTTGCTTTTTCCAGGGTGTAGTTTCCCTCCTTGTATTGGAATTTTCCTCCTATTATCCTTTGTAGGGCTGGGTTTGTGGAAAGATATTGTGTAATTTGGTTTTGTTATGGAATAATTTGGTTTCTCCATCTATGGTGATTGAGAGTTTTACTGGGTATGGGAGAACTTTCATGGTCTCTGATGAGAAGTCTGGTGTAATTCTGATCGGTCTTCCTTTATATGTTACTTGGCCTTTTTCTCTTACTGCCTTTAGTATTCTTTCTATGTTTAGTAAGTTTGGGATTTTTTTTTTTTTGAGACAGGGTTTCTCTGTGTAGTCCTGGCTGTCCTGGAACTCAATCTGTAGACCAGGATGGCCTCGAACTCAGAAATCTGCCTGCCTCTGCCTCCCAAGTGCTGGGATTACAGGCGTGTGCCACCATGCCTGGCCTGAGATTTTGATTATTATGTGATAGGAGGTATTTCTGTTCTGGTCCAGTCTGTTTGGAGTTCTGTAGGCTTCTTATATATTCATGGGCATCTCTCACTTTAGGTTAGGGACGTTTTCTCCCATAATTTTGTTGAAGATATTTGCTGGCCCTTAATGTTGTAAATCTTTATTCTCATCTATACCTATAATCCTTAGGTTTTGTCTTCTCATTGTGTACTGGATTTCCTGGATGTTTTGGGTTACAAGCTTTCTGTATTCTGCATTTTCTTTCACTGTTGAGTCAATGGTTTCTATGGTATCTTTGGCATCTGAGATTCTTAATTCTATCTCTTGTATTCTGTTGTTATTTGCATCTATGACCCCTGATTTCTTCCCAAGGTTTTCTATTTCCAAAGTTTTCTTCCTTTGTGATGATTACTTAATTGTTTCTAACTCTGATTTTAGATACTGTATGGTTTTGCTGAGTTCCTTCACTTGTTTGTGTTTTCCTATAATTCTTTAAGATTTTTGTGTTTCCTCTTTCATGACTGCACCCTGTTGACTCAATTTCTCCTGCATTTCTTTAAGTGATATTTTTTTTCATTTCCTCTTTATTGGCTTCTATCTTTTGACCCATGTGCTTCTGAATTTCTTTAAGTGATTTTTGTGATTCCATTTTAAGGGAAACTATTCATGTTCCCCTGAATTTCTTTAAGAGATTTATTTATATTGTTTTTGTCTTCCTCTAACAGCATCATGACCAACGCTTTTAAATTCAAATCTTGTTTTTCTGGGTGTGTTGGGGTATCCTGGAATTGATGTGGTTGGAGAATTGGTTTCAGATGCTGTCATATTACCTTGATTTTTTTTTTTTCAAATTCACTGATAATTTATTTTCCTTCTATTTTGCCCTTTTTTATTTTTTTATTATTTCATTTTTTATTCTACATTTACATTTCATTTCCCTTTTTTTTTTGTTTCCCCACCACCCTAAGGTCCCACATGCCCTTTTCCCTCCCGCTGCTCCCTTGTCCACCCCTTCCCACTTCCCTGTTCTGGTATTCCCCTACTCTGATGCTTTGATGCTTTCCAGCATTAGTGTCCATTCCTTTCTGTTTGTCAGACATCATTTGATATGTGAATTGTGTCTTTGGTGTCCCACAATTCTAGGCTAATATCCACTTATCAGTGACTGCATACCATGGGTATTCTTTGACTGGGTTACCTCACTTAGAATGATGTTCTCCAGCTCCATCCATTTCTCTAAGAATTTCATGAATTCATTGTTTCTAATGGCTGAATAGTATTCCATTGTGTATATATACCACATTTTTTGTATCCATTCCTCTGTTGAGGGACATCTGGGTTCTTTCCAGCTTCTGGCTATTATACATAAGGCTGATATGAACATTGTGGAGCATGTATCCTTCTTGCATGCTGGGGAGTCTTCTGGGTATATTCCCAGGAGTGGTATGGCTTGATCCTCCGGAAGTATCATGTCCAGTTTTCTGAGGAACCGCCAGACTGATTTCCAGAGTAGTTGTACCAGCTTGCAGTCCCACCAGCAGTGGAGGAGTGTTCCTCTTTCTCCACATCCTCGCCAACACCTGATGTCTTCTGAGTTTTTAATCCTAGCCATTCTGACAGGTGTGAGGTGAAATCTCAGGGTTGTTTTGATTTGCATTTCTCTAATGACTAATGATGTTGAACATTTTTAAGGTGATTCTCAGCCATCCGAATTTCTTCAGGTGAAAAATATTTGTTTAGCTCTGTACCCCATTTTTGATAGGGTTATTTGGTTTTCTGGGGTCTAACTTCTTGGTTTCTTTGTATACATTGGATATTAGCCCTCTGTCAGATATGGGGTTGGTGAAGATCTTTTCCCAATTTGTTGGTTGCCGATTTGTCCTTTTGACAGTGTCTTTTGCCTTACAGAAACTTTGTAATTTTATGAGGTCCCATTTGTCTATTCTTGATCTTAGAGCATAAGCAATTGGTGTTCTGTTCAGGAATTTCCCCCTGAGCCAATGTCCTCAAGCGTCTTCCTCGAGTTCTTTTCTATTAGTTTTAGTGTATCTGGTTTTATTTGGAGGTCCTTGATTCACTTGGAGTTGAGCTTAGTGCAAGGAGATAAGAGTGGATCAATTCTCATTCTTCAGCATGTTGACCTCCAGTTGAGCCAGCACCATTTGTTGAAAAGGCTATCTTTTTTCCAATGGATGTTTTCAGCTCCTTTGTCGAATATCAATTGGCCATATATGTGTGGGTTCAATTCTGGGTCTTCAATCCTAATCCATTGATCCACTTCCCTGTCACTGTACCAATACCATTCAGTTTTTAACACTACTGCTCTGTAGTATTGCTTGAGGTCCGGAATATTGATTCCCCCAGAAGTTCGTTTACTGTTGATGATTGTTTTAGCTATCCTGGGTTTATTATTATTCTAGATGAATTTGAGAATTGTTCTTTCTAACTCTATAAAGAACTGAGTTGGGATTTTGATGGGGATTGTGTTGCTTTTGGCAAGATTGCCATTTTCACTATATTAATCCTGCCAACCCACGAGCATGGAAGAATTTTCCATTTTCTGACGTCTTCTTCAATTTCCTTCTTCAGAGACCTGAAGATTTTGTCATATAAATCTTTCACTTGTTTGGTTAAAGTCACACCAAGATACTTTATATTGTTTGTGGCTATTGTGAAGGGTGTCATTTCCCTAATTTCTTTCTCAGCCTGCTTATCCTTTGCATATAGGAAGGCTACTGATTTGCTTGAGTTGACTTTATAACCAGCCACATTGCTGAAGTTGTTTATCAGCTGTAGGAGTTCTCTGGTGGAGTTTTTTGGGTTGCTTAAATATACTATCATATCATCTGCAAATAGTGATAGTTTGACTTCTTCCTTTCCAATTTGTATCCCTTTGACTTTCTTATGTTGTCGAATTGCTCTAGCTAGTACCTCAAGTACTATATTGAAAAGATATGGTGAGAGGGGACAGCCTTGTCTAGTCCCTGATTTCAGTGGGATTGCTTCAAGTTTCTCTCCATTTACTTTGATGTTGGCTATCAGTCTGCTGTAAATTGCTTTTTCTATGTTTAGATATGGGCCTTGAATTCCTGTTCTTTCCAAGACTCTAAGCATGAAAGGATGCTGAACTTTGTCAAATGCTTTTTCAGCATCCAATGAGATGACAATGTGGTTTTTTTTTTTTTTGAGTTTGTTTATGTAGTGGATTACGTTGATGGATTTCCATATATAGATCCATCCCTGCATCCCTGGGATGAAGCAAACTTGATCATGGTGAATGATCATTTTGATGTGTTCTTGGAATCGGTTGGCAAGTATTTTATTTAGTATTTTTGCATCAATATTCATAAGGGAGATTGGCCTGTAGTTCTCTTTCTTAGTTGGATCTTTCTGTGGTTTTGGTATCAGGGTAATTGTGGCTTCATGGAATGAGTTGGGTAGTGTTCCTTCTGTTTCTATTTTGTGGAATAGTTTAAAGAGTATTGGTATTAGGACTTCTCTGAAGGTCTGATAGAATTCTGCACTAAAACCCTCTGGTCCTGTGCTTTTTTTGGTTGGAAGACTTTCTATGACCCCTCCTATTTCTTTGGGGGTTATGGGTCTGTTTAGATGATGTATTTGATCCTGATTTAATTTTGGTATTTGGTTTCTGTCTAGGAAATTGTCCATTTCCTCCAGATTCTCCAGTTGTTTTGAGTATAGGCTTTTGTAGTAGGATCTGATGATTTTTTGAATTTTCTCAGTTTCTGTTGTTATATCCCCCTTTTCATTTCTAATTTTGTTAATTTGATTACTGTCTCTGTTCCCTTTGGTAAGTCTGGCTAGGGGTTTATCTATCTTGTTGATTTTCTCAAAGAACCAGCTCCTGGTTTTGTTGATTCTTTGTATGGTTCTCTTTGTTTCAACTTGACTGATTTCAGCCCTGAGTTTGATGATTTCCTGTCTTCTACTCCTCCTGGGTGAAATAGCTTCTTTTTGTTATAGGGCTTTCAGGTGTGCCATTGAGTTGCTAGTATATGCTCTCTCCTGTTTCTTTTTGCAGACACTCGGGGCTATGAATTTTCCTCTTAGCACTGCTTTCATTGTGTCCCATAGATTTGGGTATGTTGTACCTTCATTTTCATTAAATTCTAAAAAGAATTTGATTTCTTTCTTTATTTCTTCCTTGACTAAGATATCATTGAGTAGAATATTGTTCAGCCTCTATGTGTATGAGGGTTTCTGTTGTTTTTTTGCTATTGAAGAACACTCTTACTCCATGGTGGTCCAATAGGAGGCATGGGATTAGTTTGATCTTTTTATATTTGTTGAGGTATGTCTTGTGACCAATTATATGTTCGATTTTGGAGAAGGTACCATGAGGTGCTGAGAAATAGGTATAGTGTTTTCTTTAGGATGAAATGTTTATATATATATATATATATGTATATATATATTTATATTTATATACATATATACATATATATGTATATATATATATTTATATACATATATACATATATATATATATATATATATATATATATATATATATATTTATATATATGCTAAATCCAATTGGTCCAAAGTTTCAATGAGTTTCCCTGTGTCTCTGTTTAGTTTCTGTTTTCCTGATCGGTCCACTGAGGATAGTGGAGTGTTGAGGTCCCCCACAATTATTGTGTTAGGTGCAATGTGTGCTTTGAGCTTTAGTAAAGTTTCTTTTACAAATGAGGGTGCCCTTATATTTGTAGCATAGATGTTTAGAATTGTGAGTTCTTCTTGGTGGATTTTTCCTTTGACTAGCAAGAAGTGACCTTCTGTGTGTCTTTTGATGACTTTGGGTTGAAAGTCAATTTTATCTGATATTAGAATGGCTATTCCAGCTTGCTTCCTGTGACCATTTTCTTGCAAGATTGTCCTCCAGCCTTTTACTCTAAGGTAGTGTTTGTCATTAACTCTGAGGTGTGTTTCCTGTATGCAGCAAAATGTAGGTTTCTGTTTCTATATCCAGTCTGTTAGTCTATGTCTTTTTATTGGGGAATTGAGTGTATTGATGTTAAGAGATATTAAGGAAAAGTGATTATTTGTTCCTGTCATTTTTGATGTTATTTTTGTTTTTGAGTAGTTATCTTCCTTTGAGTTTGATGGAAGTAGGTTACTATCTTGCTTTTTCTTGGGTCCAGTTTCCCTCCTTGTCTTGGAGATTTCCTCCTATTATCCTTTTTAGAGCTGGGTTAGTGGAAAGATATTGTGTAAATTTGGTCCTGTCATGGAATATTTTGATTTCTCCATCTATGTTGATTGAGAGTTTTGCTGGGTATAGTAATCTTGGCTGGCATTTGTGTTCTCTTAGGGTCTGCATGAGATCTGCCCAGGATCTTCTAGCTTTCATGGTTTCTGGAGAGAAGTCTGGTGTAATTCTGATAGGTTTTCCTTTATATGTTACTTGGCCTTTTTCTCTTACTGCCTTTAATATTCTTTCTTTGTTTAGTACATTTGGGGGTTCGATTATTATGTGACAGGAGGTATTTCTATTCTGGTCCAGTCTGTTTGGAATTCTATAGGCTTCTTGTATATTCATGGGCATCTCTCTCTTTAAGTTAGGGAAGTTTTCTTCCATAATTTTGTTAGAGATATTTGCTGGCCCTTTAAGTTGTAGATCTTCACTCTCATCTATCCCTATAATGCTTAGGTTTGTTCTTCTCATTGTGTCTTGGATTTCCTGGATGTTTTGGGTTTCAAGCATTTTGGATTTTGCGTTTTCTTTGCCTGTGGTGTCAATGGTTACTATGTTATCTTCAGCATCTGAGATTCTTATCTCTATCTCTTGTATTCTGTTGTTGATGTTTGCATCTACAACCCCTGATTTCTTCCCAAGGTTTTTTATCTCCAAAGTTGCCTCCTTTTGTGATTTCTTAGTTGTTTCTACCTCTGTGTTCAGATCTTGTATGGTTTTGCTCAGTTCCTTCGTTTGTTTGTGTTTTCTTGTAATTCTTTAAGAGATTTTTGTGTTTCCTCTTTCATGAGTTCTGCCTGTTGTTTCAAGTTCTCCTGCATTTCTTTAACTGATTTTCTTATTTCCTCTTTATTGTTTTCTCTCTGTTGGCCCATATTCTCCTGGAGTTCTTTAAGTGATTTTTGTGTTTGCATTGTAAGAGCTTCTACCCTATTGATGTTCCCCTGCATTTCTTGAAGAGATTTGTTTATGTCCTTTTTGTGTTCTTCTAGCAGCATCATGACCAACTCTTGTTTTTCTGGTGTGCTGGGGTATCCAGGACTTGCTGTGGTTGGCAAATTGGGTTCAGATACTGCCATATTGCCTTGATTTTTGTTTGCAACGTTCCTACGTTTGCCTTTTGCCATCTCTTTATCTCTGGAGTTAGTTGGTCTTGTTCTTAGTGGTTGGTGTTTGAGGCTCCTGTGAGCCTGTTGTTTGGCACTGCTGTAGTAGAGGGAATCCGAGCTCCTGAGTTGGAGACCAGGAGGTTTCAGTTACTGGGCTCTCAGTTACCTACTCAGCTCTGCTGTGCTGGATCTAAGTCTTCCCGAGGCTTGCTGCAATTGGCCTCCTGCAGACTCCTCCTGGCCTGCCTAGTTGCTAGCTCTTAAGAATCAGATATTTTTTTTTCCTCAACCGATCTGGGCTAGTCTGTTAGATCTTTATGGTGTCCTGGGTTCCTCTACTGGTTCTCTATGGTAACCTGTTCAGGCCACCAGCTCCAAAATGGTGGCGGATCTCAGGGCTCTGTCTAACAACTGGGTTCCCTATAGGACTGGAGGTTCCCTGGTTGGGCTGCTAGAACCTAGATGGTAGTACTCTCAGTCCACATGGCTCTGTCATGTTAGCTGTCTGTGGTTTCCTGAGGCACGATGTCAGCCTCTGGCTATACTCCAGGCACCAACCCACTAGCAGGTTGTTGCTCCCATGGGTTGGCGCAGAGCAGAGACTGCTTGCCAAGCTGATATGGCTCTGTGTGCACTGCCAAGCTGTTGGTGCACAGACCTATCTCCAACCTCCTTTGGTTCTGGGCGCAAGCAAGAGCCTGACCAGGTGTTCTTTGCCAGGCTAAGTCTCTGTCCAGGCACCTGAACCCAGCCGCCAGCAGGCAGTCTGCAGTGACCCGAGGGAATATGGCGGCCGGCTGCAAGCCTGCTAGCTGGTCCCCAGGGATCGGGGAGAGCCTCTGAGCTGCAGGTGCTCAGAGCTCATGCCCACCTTTCCTGGCTCTGGGGGGCCAGCAAGGGCCCGACGGGGTATTAGTTGCTAGGCCAAGTCTCTGTCCATGCACCTGAACCCAGCAGCCAGCAGGCAGTCCACAGCGACCTGAGGGAGATTACCTTGATTTCTCTTAGTAATGTTCCTACCTTTGCCTTTTGCCATCTGTTTATCTCTGGAGTTAGTTGGTCTTGTTGTCACTGGTTGGTGTTTTAACCTCCTCTGAGACTGGAATTTTTAGATCTCTCTGTTGTCTGGGAGCCAAGATGGTGGAGTACCCCTTCTCAAAGTCAGAAAAGCTGGCTCCAAACTGAGTATCTCTATGGCCCTGATCAACTCTGGATGCATGTTGTGCTGGCTGTCTCCTCCTCATAGGCTGCTGGGTGTATAGCTGACCTTCTGCACTGTGAGCAGTGGCTGAGGGCACTCCTGGTCCAGAAGCAAAACCAGAAGGCCCCCTGCCAGAGGCTTCTGGACTTGATCCTCTGCTCAGCATGGCCAGACCCACCCACGTGTGCAGGCTGTCTCCTCCCAGCTGGCCCTGCCTCCTGCACTGCTTGGGAATGGCGCACTGTGCCTGAGGGCATCCCTGATCCAGAGGTAGAAACCGGAAGGCTCCTGCCAGAGGCCTCCAGATTACCTCCTCAGCTCTGCTGGCCATGACTCATGTGATTAGGCTCTCTCCTCCCAGCTAGCCACGGGGTGTGTACCTGGCCTCCTGCCCTGCTTGGAGATGGTGTGCTGCTATGGCAGAGGGTGTCCTGATCCGGAAGGCTCCCACCAGAGTCCTCTGGATTACCTCCTTGGCTCTGCAGGGCCAGACTCACATGCATAGGCTATCTCCTCCCAGCTAACAGATGGGCACATAGCTGGCCTCCTACCCTGCTTTCAGAAGGTGCACTGCTGTGGCCAAGAGCATCCCTGATCCAAGGAAGAAACCTGAAGGCTCCTGCCAGAGGCCTCCAGATTACCTCCTCCACTGTGCTGAGCTGGACTCACATGCATCAATCTTAGTCATTCTTAATAACAAAAATAGGACATTTCCAAGGTGGATATAGAAGGAACTATATGTCCTGCCTGAAGCTGTTCTTGCGGTAGGTGATGAGCTGCCTCCAATTTCTCCTTAGAAAGGGGCCACTGTTCAACACACATGGGCTCATCCAACTTCCATGTGATTGGTAAAGGCTAGAGAATAGGAGGCATAACCATGACCCTTAAGATAAATTTTCCTTTGGAAGTCTAAATACTAGTGATTCTTCACTCACACTTAAAAGTTTTCCTTGTAAAATATTTCCCCAAGCCTTTTCCAGGAAAATAACCTTGTTTATCCAACATATTTTGTACTGATTGAGTGATAATTATGGCCCCCATTTCCATGAGGACTTCTCTTCCCCAAAGATTAATAGGTAAATGATCTAAAATAAAGGGTTGAAACCATCCTTCATGGAATTCCTCATCCTTCCACCAAAGTGGGCATTGCTGTATCTGCATTCCCAAGCAATTTTCCAGCAAGTTGTAACAACTTGTCCACAAATTCTTGAAAAGGTTCAGAAGGCCATCTTAGACATTTGATCCCCAGCTGCTTTGTTAGGTAAATTTTTCTGAGCCCTAACAGCAGCAGCTGAAATTAGAGCATATGCAGCAGGATCATATTGAATCTGATTATGAAGCCAGGCATAGGAACTAGTCCCTGTTAACATTTCTACATTTCTCTGAGAGAATTCCACATTTGCATTTTCATTTATTCTGGCTAACTGAAAACATTAATCCTGGAACTCTCCTCTCCAAAGCAAATAATCTCCCATACTCATCTACTGCTCGGCATAATTGTTGCCAATCCCAGGAGTCAAGTAAGAAGTAACATATGATTCAAAAATGGTTGAGGTAAAAGGGGCTAAAGGTCCATAGAAAGAAACAGCTTCCTTAAGGTTTTTAATTCTTTAAAACCCAAGGGTGAATGATGTCTTATCATTTGTCATGGATTTGCAGGATCAGAAATCTCAATCACAGGATATGTCACTTTTGTATTAGAAATAGGTTTGGAAAAAACTAATCCCCTTTTTGGTGTCGGTTCTTCATAACACCAATCAAGGGTTGAATAAGGGTCATATGCTGGAGGAGCTTCTGTCCCCTCTTCTTTAAGAAAAGAATTCTTACTAGTGTTCAGGAAGCAGACACTCTTTGTTCTTTGCATTTCTTTAATTTTAGTCTCAATTCCTGTATCTCTTTTTTCTAAGTCTCCTCCTCATCCTCAGATGAGTCTGACTCACTCTCTGATTAAGATGCCTTTAAAGACTCCTTTGAGGCATCATCTTGTGCTCCTCCGTACATTCGCTCAACCTCAGACATCTGCTCCTTAATCTTAGCATTGGTACTCAAGAATGCATCCCTGACCAATCTCCATAAAGAGAAAGTAGCCACAGGAATGCTATCTGTCTCCTCTTTCTGTAATGTCTTTTGTTAATCTGTTTTAACCTGTCCCAGTCTGGGAAATTCAAGCCACCACTATGAATAAATCATGGACGAGTTTTCTACATTTTAATAAATTCCCTAGCTGTTTTAACTGTAATCCCAGTACCCTGATGCTTAAGCAAATCTACCTCTAATTGTAAGGTGGAACTTGTGGTCCCTATGGTGTTATAATGTACTTACATTCACTTTGCTCCCCATCCCATATTTTCCCCAATGTGTTCTTCTCTTTTCTTGGCTGGCCTTTTTTGGAACGATCCCATCACGGGCTCCTCTCTTTCCTGTTCTCGGTGGGACCTCCTCTTGACAGCTCCTGTGCCGCTACAGTACCAAGTATCCCATGGTACCAAGTATCGGCAAAGGCCTGGGGGATAAACAGAAGAACAGACTTTAGACTCAGGTCATTCTGGTGAGGAGAATGCTGAAGGGCATTTACTGAGGGACCCGCAATATATACACTTGAGGCATGGTGAAAAAGAACAGGAAGGTACAACACAACTATAGGTCAGGCACTTGGAAAGTCCCTACCACACAGGGTGGGAAAAAAGGAAACAAGCTAAGCCCCATGATGTCCATTCTCAGGAAGTCTCTACAAACAGCTCAGTGTGGGAGGGTTGTTGAGCTAAGTTCACCTATGCCCAACAATTAGCACAGGGGGAAATTTCCTAAACAGAACTCAAATGGCTCAGGTTCTAAGATCAAGAATTGATAAGTAGATCCTCATGAAACTGGAAAGCTTCTGTAAGACAAATGATATAGTCAATAAGACAAATCAGCAACTTACAAATTGGGAAATAAAAATCTTCACTAACTCCACATCTGATAGAGGGCTCATATCTAAAATATATAAAGAACCCAAGAAGCAAGAAGTTAAATACTAAAGAACCAAACAACTCAACCAAAAAATTGGATATAGAACTAAACACAAAATTCACAACAGAAGAATCTTGAATGTCTAAGAGTCACTTAAAGCAATGTGCAGCACCCTTAGTGATCAGGGGAATACAAATCAAAAAGACCCTGAAATTCCACCTTTCACCAATCAGAATGGCTAAGATCACAAACTCAGGCACATGTTGGCACAGATGTGAAATAAGAGGAACACTTCTCCACTGCTGATGGGATTGCAAACTGATGCATCCACTGAGAAAATCAATCTGGAGATTCCTCAGAAAACTGGAAATATTTACTTGAAGATCCAACTATACCACTCCTGGGTATATACCGAAAAGAAGCCCCACAATACCACAGGGGCACGTGTTCATTTTGTTTCTACTGGCCTTTTTAGTGTTAGCCAGAAGCTGGAAACAACACAGATGTCCCACGATGTAAGACTGAATGCAGAAAATGTGGTTCATGTACAAATGTGGTAAAATGGAATACTACTCTATTATTAAGAATGAGGACATCCCGAGTTTTGCAGGTAAATGGATGCAACTAGAAAATATTATCCTGAGTAAAGTAATTCAGACACAAAAGCACATGCATGGTATATACTCAATGGTAAGTGATATTAGCCATAAAAATTACAGAATATCTACTATACAGTCCATAGAATTCAAAAAGTTAAAAAATCCAGTAGCCCATGTGAGCATGTCTCAAACCTCCCTTCTTGGGAGGAAGAAGAAAACAACCACAGGAGAGAGGGAGGGAGGGACCATGGTCAAAAATAGGACAGAGAGGGGAAGAAATTAACATGATCATTTATTGGGGGTTCTGAACAGGACTGAAGCCCTGAAGGCCTGAAGAAAGAATAGAAACAGACAACCTCTGGATGTAGGAAGTACAGGGACCCTCTAAAATGTACCAGAGACTTGACAGGTGAGAGCCTCTCAGAACTCTGAGGAAGGGACTTAAATGGAATGTCTTACTGTGGGTAGAGGGAACTTGTCGAGTTCACCTCCAGTAGAAAGACAAGGCATCATGTGGAGTGATGTGGTTGCTATCCAACAGTCAAAAGGACTGACCCAGGTCAGGAAAGAGGGAGGAGGAGTTGGTAAGCAAGGGAAGGGGTGATGGGATAGCAAGATTTGGAGGGGTAACAAGGAAAGGGGACACTATTTGAAGTGTAAATGAAGCAAATATCTAATAAAATAAAAAGCAAACTAAAACAAAACAAAACAAAAAACACTGACTCAGAATTGTTCCTGTCTGAAAGAACTTCAGGGATTAATATGGAGAAGAGTCTGAGACGTGGAGGTTCTGTGACAGGCTCATATTGGAATTCAACATTATAATTCTTTTATATTGCCTTCTTTCACTTAGGAATATGAACTTTTCTTTCTTAAATGTCTTTGATTGGTTGAGATTTTCTTTTCTTTTAGTAAAGAATAATAATTTATTGCTCATGTAACAATATTTAATACTTCTGCCTAATGATAGATAACTTGATTGGTTACATCTCTGTAGAATAGTGAATAAAAGTGCTATGAATGTTTTTATGCAGACATGAGTTTCCAAATCTCTTAATGTAGAAAGCAGTGCAAAATCTCAACTGCCTGGTTAAGAGTACATTTACTCTTTCTAAGAATTGCCAAATTTTCTTCCAAAATGGTGAATGTATTTTGCATTTACACTGGTATTTGGCAAAGCCAATGTTCTGAATGGTACTCAGTTTAATAGTATGTAATACTCCAATAGCATTTCGGAATCAATGCTTGATTTAAAATGTAATTATTTGGTTAGAAATTAAAATTTTATAGTGTAATTCTAGAGGAAATTATTCCTATCCAGTAATGCAAAGTTTTAAGAACATAGGAAACACTGGTCAACATTCATTTAAGAACATTAAATAGATCTCTCAATTTTCTGAGATCGATGATTTCTTTCTTGAGAGACTTGAAGTCATGGCCATACAGGTCTTTCATTTGTTTCGTTAGAATTACCCCAATGTCAAATGCTTTTTCAGCATCTAATGAGATGACCATGTGGTTTTTTTCTTTTCAGCATCTAATGAGATGACCATGTGGTTTTTTTTTCTTTTAGTTTGTTTATGTAGTGGATTACATTGATGGATTTCTCTATATTGAACCATCCCTACATCCCTGGGATGAAGCCTACTTGATCACAGTGAATGATTGTTTAGATGTGCTCTTGGATTCAGTTTGCAAGAATTTTATTTAGTATTTTTGCATCGATATTCATAAGGGAAATTGGCCTGTAGTTCTCTTTCTTTGTTGGATCTTTGTGTGGTTTTGGTATCAGCGTAATTGTGGCTTCAAAGAATGAGTTGGGCAGTGTCCCTTCTGTTTCTATTTTGTGGAATATTTTGAAGAGTATTAGTGTTAAGTCTTCTTTGAATGTCTTGTAGAATTCTGCACTAAAACCATCTGGTCCTGTACTTTTTATGGTTGGGAGGCTTTCTATAACCCCTTCTATTTCTTTAGGGGTTATGGGACTATTTTTAGGTGATCTAATTGATCCTGATTTAATTTTGGTATCTGGTATCTGTCTAGGAAATTGTCCATTTCCTCCAGATTCTCCAGTTGTGTTGAGTATAGACCTTTGTAGTAGGATCTGATGATCTTTTGAATTTCCTCAGTTTCTGCTGTTATGTCCTCCTTTTCATTTCTAATTTTGTTAGTTTGGATACTCTGAGTCCTTTGGTTAGTCTTGCTAAGGGTTTATCTATCTTGTTTATTTTCTCAAAGAGCCTGCTCCTGGCTTTGTTGATCCTTTGTATGGTTTCTTTGTTTCTACTTGATTGATTTCAGCCCTGAGTTTGATGATTTCCTGTCTTCTACTCCTCCTGGGTGAATTAACTTGTTTTTGTTCCAGGGCTTAAATGTGTGATGTTAACCTGTAATGTATGCTCTCTCCAGTTTCTTTTTGGAGGCCCTCAGGGCCCATACCTAAATATAGTAAAAGCAATCCACAGCAAACCAGTAGCCAACATCAAAATAAATGGAGAGAAACTTGAAGCAATCCCACTAAAATAAGGGACTAGACAAGGCTGCTCTCTCTCTCCATATCTTTTCAATATAGTACTTGAAGGTCTAAGGAGAGCAATTAGACAACATAAGGAAGTCAAATGGATGCAAATTGGAAAGGAAGAAATCAAACTATCATTATTTGCAGACTATATGATAGTTTACTTAAGCAACCCAAAAAACTCCACCAGAGAACTTCTGTAGCTGAAAAACAACTTCAGCAAAGTGGCTGGTTATAAAATTAACTCAAGCAAATCAGTAGCCTTCTTGTACTCAAAGGACAAGCAGGCTGAGAAAGAAGTTAGGGAAATAACACCATTCACAATAGCCAAAAACAACATAAACTACCTTGGCATAACTCTAACCAAACAACTGAAAGATCTGTATGACAGTAAATTCAAGTCCTTGAAGAAAGAAATCGAAGAAGACCTCAGAAGATGGAAAAACATTTCTTGCTCTTGGATTGGCAAGATCAATATAGTAAAAATGGCCATCTTGCCAAAAGCAATCTACAGATTCAATGCGATCCCCATCAAAATCCCAACTCAATTCTTCATAGATCTAGAAAGAGCAATTCTCAAATTCATCTGGAGCAACAAATAACCCAGGATAGCTAAAACTATTTTCAACAATAAAAGGACTTCTGAGGAATCAATATCCCTGACCTCAAGCACTACTACAGAGCAATTGTGTTAAAAACAGCATGGTATTGGTACAGCGACCTGCAAGTAGATCAATGGAATAGGATTGAAGACCCAGAAATGAACCCACAGACTTATGGTCACTTGATCTTTGATAAAGGAGCCACAACCATCCAGTGGAAAAAAGATAGCCTTTTCAACAAATGGTGCTGGTTCAACTGGATGTCGCATGCCAGGTGCGAATCGACCCACTCTTATCTCCTTGTACTAAGATCAACTCCAAGTGGATCAAGGACCTCCACATAAAACCAGAAACACTGAAACTATTAGAAAAGATACTTGGGAAGAACCTGGAGGACATGGGCACAGGGGGAAAGTTCCTGAACAGAACACCAATAGCTTATCCTCTAAGATCAAGATTTGACAAATGGGACCTCATAAAATTACAAAGTTTCTGTAAGGCAAAGGACACTGTCAGAAGGACAAAAAGGCAACCAACAATGTGGGAAAAGGTCTTCACCAAACCCACATCTGACAGAGGGCTAATATCCAATATATACAAAGAACTCAAGAAGGTAGACCCCTGATAAGTAGATATTAATGAGCCCAGAAGCCCTAAATACTCAAGGCACAATTAGCAAGTCAAATGATTCCCAAGAAGAAGAAAGGAGAGGACCCTTGGCTGGAAAGATTGGATCCAGTTTTGTAGATCCAGAACAGAGAAATGGTGGGTGGGGTGATTGGGGAATATTTGGAAAGGAAAGGACTTATGGGACATATGGTGGGGGGGAACTGGGAAAGGGGAAAGCCTTTGGAATGTAAACAAAGAATATCGAAATACAAAATAAAAAAAATAATTCTAAAAAAAGGACAATTGTTAGTTTAAACTGTCAGTTTGTTAAATAAATGTAGGAAAAATAAGAATACATAGATGTTCTTTAAGCACTATGCATAAAATTTTTCTAAAAGCTCAAATTTCTTTCTAAATGAATTGTTAGAATAAAGAAGAAAAAAAAGAATTACCCCAATAAATTTTATATTATTTGTAGTTGTTGTGAAAGAAGTTGTTCCCCTAAATTCTTTCTCAGCCTGTTTATCATTTGTATAAAGGAAGGATACTGATTTATTTGAGTTAATTTTATATTCAGCCACTATGCTGAAGTTGATTATCAGCTGGAAAAGTTCTCATAGAATTTTGGGGGTCCCATATTTATACTATCATAGCATCTGCATTTAATGATACCTTTATTTCTTCTTCAACAATTTGTATTCTCTTGATCTCTTTTTGTTGTCTAATTGTTCTAGCTAGCATTTCTAGTACCATATTGAATAGATATTGGGAGAATGGGCATCCTTGTCTTGTCCCTGATTTCAGTGGGATTGCTTCAAATTTCTCTTCATTTAATTTGATATTGGCTGTTGTTTTGCAGTAAAATGCTTTTATTATGTTTAGGTATGGGCCTTGAATTCTAGATCTCTCTAAAACTTTTAGCATGAAGGGTGTGGTATTTTGTAAAATGCTTTTCTGCATCTAAAGAGATGATCCTGTGATTTTTTTCTTTGAGTTCGTTTATATTGTGGCTTACATTAATGAATTTTTGGACATTGTACCAACCTTGCATCCCTGTGACGAAACCTACTTGATTGTGATGAATGATGGTTTTGATGTGCTCTTGGATTCGGTTTGCAAGAATTTTATTGAGTATTTTTGAATTGATATTCCATGAGATTGGGCTAAAGTTCTCTTTTTTTAGGGGGGTTGGGTCCTTGTGTGGTTTAGGGGTCAGAGTAGAATGATTTAGGTAGTGTTCCTTCTCTTTCTATTTTATGGAATAGTTGGAGAAAAAAAATGGTATCCAGTCTTCTTTGAAGGTCTGATAGAATACTGGACTAAATCCCTCTGGCCCTGTTTTCTTTTCTTTTCTTTTCTTTTCTTTTCTTTTCTTATCTTATCTTTTCTTTTCTTTTCTTTTCTTTTCTTTTCTTTTCTTTTCTTTTTTCTTTTTCCTTTTTGGTTGGAATGTTTTTAATGACTTCTTCTCTTTCCTTTTTCAGTATGGGCATGTTTAGATAATTTACCTTGTCTTGATTTAATTTTGGTATGTGGTATCAGTCTAGAAAATCATTCATTTCATCTATATTTTCCAGTTTTGTTGAGCATAGACTTTTGTAGTAGGATCTGATGATTTTTTTGAATTGCCTCTATTTCTGTCTCCATTTTCATTTCTGATTTTGTTAATTTGGATACTGCTTCTTGGCCCCTTATTTAGTTTGGCTAGGGGTTTATCTATCTTATTGATTCTCTCAAAGAACCAGTTTTTTTTCCTGGTTTTGTTGATTGCTCTGTTTTCTTTGTTTCTATTTGGTTGTTTTTGGACTTACGTTTGACCCATTCCTGCCTTCTACTCCTCTTGGGTGAGTTTGAACTTTTTTTTCCCCTAGAGCTCTCAGGTGTGCTGTTAAGTTGTTAGTGTATGATCTCTTCAGTTTCTCTACATGGACACTAAGTGGTATGAACTTTCCTCTTAGCATTGCTTTCATTGTGTCCCATAAGTTTGGGGATGATGTTTCAATATTTTCATTAAATTCAAGGTAGTCTTTAATTTCTTTCTTTATTTCTACTCCGATCAAGCTATTATTGAGTAAACAGTTGTTCAATTTCCATGTGTATGTTGGTTTTCTGTAGTGTTTTCTATTCATGAAGATCAGCCTTAAGCCTTGGTGATCTGATAGGATACATGAGATTATTGCAATCTTCTTGTATAGGTCACTGGCTGTTTTGTGACCAATTATATGGGCAATTTTGGAGAAGGTACCATGAGGTGCTAAGAAGAAGATGTATTCTTTTGTTTTAGGGTGAAATGTCCTGTAGATACCCGTTAAATCCATTTGGTTCATAACCTTTCTTAGTTTCACTGTGTCTCTGTTTACGTTCTGTATCAATGACCTGTCCATTAGTGAGTTTTATGTTGAAATCTCCCTGTATTGTTGTGTAGGTTTCAATGTGTTTATTGAGTTTTAGTAAAGTTTCTTTTATGAATGTGGGTGCTCTTGAATTTGGGGCATAGATGTTCAAACTTAAGAGTTCATCTTGGTGGATTTTCCCCTTGATGAATATGAAGTGTCCTTCACTGTTATGCTTACCATGCTTGATATCTTTTCAATGAAAGTCTATTTTAGATTCTGCAACCAGCTCGCCGGCCCCTGGACCAGCAGTAGCGGTGGGCCTCCATATTGCAACCAGGACACAGCTGGAAAGGCCCAGGTAAACACCCCTTCCAGGGCTACACTCACGGGGGTATCTGCTAGGGTCTCGGAGCCAAGCAGGCGGAGTCCTGCCTAGGCTCTGTGGGATATCCCCGAGCCCTCTGGCGAGCACCAAGGCTGCGTTCTGCAACCAGCTTACCGGCCCCTGGACCAGCAGTAGCGGCGGGCCTCCATATTGCAACCAGGACACAGCTGGAAAGGCCCAGGCTCTGTGGGACATCCCCGCCCTCTGGTGAGCACCTAGGCTGCGTTCTGCAACCAGCTCGCCGGCCCCTAGACCAGCGGTAGCAGCGGGCCTCCATATTGCAACCAGGACACAGCTGGAAAGGCCCAGGCTCTGTGGGACATCCCCGTGCCCTCTGGCGAGCACCGAGGCTGCATTCTGCAACCAGCTCGCTGGCCCCTGGACCAGCGGTAGCGGCGGGCCTCCATATTGCAACCAGGACATAGCTGGAAAGGCCCAGGTAAACACCCCTTCCAGGGCTACCCTCATGGGGGGATCTGCTAGGGTCTCGGAGTTTCTTGCAACCAGGACACAGCTGGAGAAGCCCAGGTAGACAGACTCCAACAGGGGCTACAATCGCATGGGTGGCAGCCAGCTTATGATCCCTTAAAGCAGCAGTCACACATATTCACCAGTAGAGAAACAACAGATGAGCCCAGCCTCACAGGAGATTCAAACACCAGCCACTGACAACAAGGCCAACTAAAACCAGAAATAACCAGATGGCAAAAGGAAAACGAAGGAACGTTACTAACAAAAATCAAGGCAACATGACAGCATCTGAACCCAGTTCTCCAACAACAGGAATCCCTGGATACCCTAAAACACCAGAAAAACAAGACTTGGATATAAAATCACTGGTCAGGATGCTGGTAGCTGAACACATAGAAAAATCTCGTAAAGAAATAGAGGAGAAAATGGATCAAAAGTTAGAAGCCTTTACGAGGCAAATACAAAAATCACTTCAAGAAATGCAGGAGAAGATGGATCAAAGAGAAGAAGACAATAATGAAGAAAGACAAAAGTCACTTAAAGAACTACAGAAGAACGTGGGCCAACAAGTAGAAGCTATGAAAGAGGAAGCACAAAAATCTATTAAAGAAATACATGAAAACACAATCAAGCAAGCGAAAGATCGGAGCACATCCATCCAGATACTAAAAACAGAAGTAGAAACAACTAAGAAATCGCAGAGGGAGACAACATTGGAGATAGAAAATCTGGGGAAGAAATCAGGGGCCATAGACGCAAGTATCAACAATAGAATACAAGAGATAGAAAACAGAATCTCAGAAGCCGAAGATACCATAGGAACCATTGATTCAACAGTCAAAGAAAATACTAAATGCAAAAAGGTGGTAACCCAAAACATCCAGGAAATCCAAGACACTATGAGAAGACCAAACCTAAGGATTATAGATATAGACGAGAGTGAAGATTTACAAGTTAAAGGGCCAGCTAATATCTTCAACAAAATTATGGAAGAAAACTTCCCCAACCTAAAGAGAGAGATGCCCATGAATATACAAGAAGCCTATAGAACCCCAAACAGACTGGACCAGAACAGAAATACATCCCGTCACATAATAATCAAAACTCCAAATGTAATAAACAAAGAAAGAATACTAAAGGCAGCAAGAGAAAAAGGCCAAGTAACATATAAAGGAAAACCTATCAGAATAACACCAGACTTCTCACCTGAGACCATGAAAGCTAGAAGATCCTGGGCAGATATCATGCAAACTCTAAGAGAACACAAACTTCAGCCAAAACTACTTTACCCAGCAAAACTCTCAATTGCCATTGATGGAGACATCAAGGTATTCCATGACAAAACCAAATTTGCAAGATATCTCTCCACAAATCCAGCACTACAAAGGATATTAGGGGGAAAACACCAAGACAAGGACGGAAACTACACCCTGGAAGAAGCAAGATAGAAACCTCCTCTCATCAAACCCAAAAGAAGATAACCTCTCGAATATAAAAAATAAATAAGATAAATAAATATAATTTCAAAAATGTCTGGAGGTAATAATTACTATTCCTTAATATCTCTTAACGTCAATGGACTCAATTCCCCAATAAAAAGACATAGACTAACAGACTGGATACGGAAACAGGACCCTACATTTTGCTGCATACAGGAAACACATCTCAGTGATAAAGACAAACACTGCCTTAGAGTAAAAGGCTAGAGGACAATTTTACAAGCAAATGGTCTCAGGAAACAAGCTGGAGTAGCCATTCTAATATCAGATAAAATTGACTTTCAACCTAAAATCATCCAAAGAGACTCAGAAGGTCACTTCTTGCTGGCCAAAGGGAAAATCCACCAGGAAGAGCTCTCAATACTGAACATCTATGCTCCAAATGCAAGGGCACCCTCATTTGTAAAAGAAACCTTACTAAAGCTTAAAGCACACATTACACCTAACACAATAATTGTGGGTGACTTCAACACCCCACTCTCCTCAATGGACCGATCAGGAAAGCAGAAACTAAACAGGGACACAGTGAAACTAATTGAAACTCTGGACCAATTGGATTTAACAGATATATATAGAACATTTCATCCTAAAGCTAAAGAATATACCTTTTTCTCAGCTCCACATGGTACCTTCTCCAAAATAGACCATATAATCGGTCACAAGACAGATGTCAACAAATACAAGAAGATCGAGCTAATCCCATGCCTCCTATCAGATCACCATGGAGTAAGAGTGGTCTTCAATAGCAACAAAAACAACAGAAAGCCCACATACACATGGAAACTGAACAATACTCTACTCAATGACACCTTGGTCAAGGAAGAAATAAAAAAAAGAAATCAAAGACTTTTTAGAATTCAATGAAAATGAAGGTACAACCTACCCAAATCTATGGGACACAATGAAAGCAGTGCTAAGAGGAAAACTCATAGCTCTAAGTGCATCCAAAAAGAAACTGGAGAGAGCATACACTAGCAGCTTAACGGCACACCTTAAAGCCCTGGAAGAAAAACAAGTTAATTCACCCAGGAGGAGTAGAAGACAAGAAATCATCAAACTCAGGGCTGAAATCAATCAAATAGAAACAAAGAGAACCATACAAAGAATCAACAAGACCAGGAGCTGGTTCTTTGAGAAAATCAATAAGATAGATAAACCCTTAGCCAGAATAACCAAAGGACACAGAGACAGTATACAAATGAACAAAATTAGAAATGAAAAGGGAGACATAACAACAGAAACTGAGGAAATTCAAAAGATCATCAGATCCTACTACAAAGGTCTATACTCAAAACAATTAGAGAATCTGGAGGAAATGGATGATTTCCTAGACAGATATCAAATACCAAAATTAAATCAGCATCAAGTAGACCAGCTAAATATTCCCATAACCCCTAAAGAAATAGAAGGGGTTATAGAAAGCCTCCCAACCAAAAAAAGTACGGGACCAGATGGTTTTAGTGCAGAATTCTACCAGACCTTCAAAGAAGACTTAACACCAATACTCTTCAAACTATTCCACAAAATAGAGACAGAAGGGACACTGCCCAACTCATTCTTCGAAGCCACAATTACTCTAATACCGAAACCACAAAAAGATCCAACAAAGAAAGAGAACTTCAGGCCAATTTCTCTGATGAATATAGATGCAAAAATACTAAATAAAATTCTTGCTAACCGAATCCAAGAGCACATCAAAACGATCATCCACCATGATCAAGTAGGCTTCATCCCAGGGATGCAGGGATGGTTCAATATACGGAAATCCATCAATGTAATCCACTACATAAACAAACTGAAAGAAAAAAAACCACATGGCCATCTCATTAGATGCTGAAAAAGCATTTGACAAAATTTAGCATCCTTTCATGCTAAAAGTCTTGGAAAGAGCAGGAATTCAAGGCCCATACCTAAACATAGTAAAAGCAATCTACAGCAAACCAGTAGCCAACATCAAAATAAATGGAGAGAAACTTGAAGCATTCCCACTAAAATCAGGGACTAGACAAGGCTGCCCTCTCTCTCCATATCTTTTCAATATAGTACTTGAAGTTCTAGCAAGAGCAATTAGACAACATATGGAAGTCAAAGGGATACAAATTGGAAAGGAAGAAGTGAAACTATCATTATTTGCAGACGATATGATAGTTTACCTAAGCGACCCAAAAAACTCCACCAGAGAACTTCTACAGCTGATAAACAACTTCAGCAAAGTGGCAGGTTATAAAATTAACTCAAGCAAGTCAGTGGCCTTCTTGTACTCAAAGGACAAGCAGGCTGAGAAAGAAATTAGGGAAATAACACCCTTCACAATAGCCACAAACAACATAAAGTATCTTGGCGTAACTCTAACCAAACAAGCGAAAGATCTGTAAAACAGGAACTTCAAGTCCTTGAAGAAAGAAATTGAAGAAGACCTCAGAAGATGGAAAAATATTTCTTGCTCCTGGATTGGCAGGATCAATATAGTAAAAATGGCCATCTTGCCAAAAGCAATATACAGATTCAATGCAATCCCCATCAAAATCCCAACTCAATTCTTCATAGATATAGAAATAGCAATTCTCAAATTCATCTGGAGCAACAAAGAACCCAGGATAACTAAAACTATTCTCAACAATAAAAGGACTTTTGGGGGAATCAATATCCCTGACCTCAAGCAGTACTACAGAGCAATTGTGTTAAAAACTGCATGGTATTGGTATAGCAACAGGCAAACAGATCAATGGAACAGGATTGAAGACCCAGAAATTAACACACAGACTTATGGTCACTTGATCTTTGATTAAGGAGCCACAACCATCAGATGGAATAAAGATAGCCTTTTCAACAAATGGTGCTGGTTCAACTGGTGGTCAACATGCAGAAGAATGCGAATCGACCCACTCTTATCTCTTTGCTCTAAGATCAACTCCAAGTGGATCAAGGACCTCCACATAAAACCAGAAACACTGAAACTATTAGAAAAGTAACTTGGGAAGACCCTGGAGGACTTGGGCACAGGGGAAAAGTTCCTGAACAGAACACCAATAGCGTATGCACTAAGATCAAGAATCGACAAATGGGACCTCATAAAATTACAAAGTTTCTGCAAAGCAAAGGACACTGTCCGAGGGACAAAACGGCAACCAACAAAGTGGGAAAAGATTGTCACCAACCCCACATCCGACAGAGGGCTAATATCCAATATATACAAAGAACTCAAGAAGTTAGACCGCAAAGAACCAAATAACCCTATCAAAAAATGGGGCACAGAGCTAAACAAAGAATTTTCACCAGAAGAAATTCGGATGGCCGAGAAACACCTTAAGAGATGTTCAACATCGTTAGTCATCAGGGAAATGCAAATCAAAACAACCCTGAGATTCCACCTCACACCAGTCAGAATGGCTAAGATTAAAAACTCAAGAGACAACAAGTGCTGGCGAGGATGTGGAGAAAGAGGAACACTCCTCCACTGTTGGTGGGATTGCAAAATGGTAAAACCACTCTGGAAATCAGTTTGGCGGATCCTCAGAAAATTGGGCATGGCACTTCCAGAGGACCCTGGCATACCACTCCTGGGCATATACCCAGAGGATTCCCCTGCATGCAATAAAGACACATGCTCCACTATGTTTATAGCAGCCTTGTTTATAATAGCCAGAAATTGGAAGGAGCCCAAATATCCCTGAAAGGAGGAATGGATACAGAAAATGTGGTATATTTATACAATGGAATACTACTCAGCAATTAAAAATAATGAATTCATGCAATTTGTAGGTAAATGGTTAGACCTGGAAAATATCATCCTGAGTGAGCTAACCCAATCACAAAAGAATGCACATGAAATGCAATCACTGATAAGTGGATATTAATGAGCCCAGAAGCACTAAATACTCAAGACACAAATAGCAAGTCAAATGATTCCCAAGAAGAAGAAAGGAGAGGACCCTGGGCATGTAAAGATTGCATCCAGTTTAGTAAAGAAACCGAGGGTGGAAGGGGAATGATTGGGGAAAATTTGGGGGGGAGAAGAACTATGGGAACTATGGTGGGTGGGAACTGGGAAAGGGGAAAGCCTTTGAAATGTAAACATAGAATATAGAAAATAAAAATAACTAAAAAAAAGAATATAGAAAATAACTAAAAAAAAAAAAGAAAGTCTATTTTATTTGATATTAGGATTGCAACTCCTGCTTGTTTCCTGGGACCATTTGCTTAGAAGAAATTTTTCTATCCTTTTACTCTGGAATAGTGTCTGTCTTTGTTATGGAGTTATATTTCTTTAATGCAGCAAAAATTCTGGATCTGTTCTGTGTATCCAGTCTGTTTGCTTGTATCTTTTTTCCAAGTGAGTTAAGTCCATTAATATTGAGAGATATTAAAGAGAGGTGACTGTTGGTTCCTGATATGCTTGTTTTTGTAGATGGCTTTATGTACTTGTGGTTCTTTCCTTTTGGCTTTGTTGTAAGATAATATTTAGTCCTTCCTTTGGTGCAGGTACCTTCCTTTTATTGGAGTTCTCCTTCTAGTGTCCTCTGTGAGACTGGATTGGTAGATAGATATTGTTTGAATTTGGCTTTGTTCTGGAATATTTTGGTTTCTCCAACTATGTTGATTACGAGTTTTGCTGGGTATAGTAGCTTGGTCTGGCATTTGTTTTCTCTTAGAGTGTGCACAACCCCTGACCAGGTTCTTCTGGATTTCATAGTCTCTTTTGAAAAGACTTGTATAATTCTGATAGGTCTAACTTTGTATGTTAATTGGCCTCTTTTCCTTGAATGTTTTAATATTCTTTATTCTCTGTGTTTAACCATTTGTTTATTATGTTACAAGAAGGAATACTTTTCTGGTCCCATTTATTTTGTGTTCTATAGGCTTCTTGTATTTTATGACCATCTCTTTCTTTAGGTTGGGGAAGTTTTCTTCTATGATATTGTTGAAGGCATTTTCAGGTCCTGTGAATTTGGTATCTTCATTCTCCTCTATTCCAATTATTCTTAGATTTGGTATTTTCATTGTGACCTGAATTTCTTGAATGCTTTGGGTTAGGATTTTTATATATTTTGAATTTTCTTTCTTTTTTCTTTTTCTTTTTCTTTTTTTTTTTTGCACATTTTCTTTTTTGTAATTTTAATTTTTTTTTATTTTCTATATTCTTTATTTTTCAATGCTTTCCCCGTTCCCAGATCCCCCCTCACCATATGTCCCATAAGTCCTCTTCCCTCTGCCCATTCCCCAAAGGCCCTCCCAATATCTCTGTTCTGGTATTCTCCTACAATACTGGATCAAGTCTTTTTGGGGACCAAGATCCTCTCCTTCATTCTTCTTGGGAATCTTTTGATATGCTAATTGTGCCTTGAGTATTCAAAGCTTCTGGCCTAATTGATATCCACTTATCAGTGATTGCATTTCATGTGTATTCTTTTGTGATTGGGTTAACTCACTTAGGATGATATTTTCCAGATCCAACCATTTGCCTACGAATTTCATGAATTCGTTGATTTTAATTGCTGAGTAGTATTCCATTGAATTTTCTTTGACAGTTGTGTCAATCTCTTCTCTGGTAACTTCTACACCTGAAATTCTTCTATCTCTTGTATTCTGCTGGTGATACTTGCATCAGTTGTTCCTGACTTCTTTCCTAGGTTTTCCATTTCCATGTTTGCCTCCATTTGTGTCTTCTTTACAGTTTTTATTTTCACTTTTAGGTCTTGGTTGTCTTTACCTGTTTACCTGAGTTTTCCTGTATTTCTTTTAGCACATTATTGATACCCTCCTTAAAGGACTCTATTATCTTCATGAGATAGTGATTTAGGTCAGCTTTCTGATTTTAAGGTGTGTTGTTATATTCAGGACTTGCTGTGGTGGGAGAACTGTGTTCTGATGAAGCCTATTTATATTGGCTTCTGTTGCTTATGGTCTTGTGCTTGCCTTTTGCCATCTGGATAGCCCTTATATTCATTGTTTGGGGTTACTGTCTAGAGTCTGACTCTTTTGTCCCTGGGTTATTTCAGGTCTCTTGGTAAGCTGGCAGCCTTGGCTGTAACAGACCACCTGTGGGGCCTTCCAACTGGGGGATCATCATAGGGGCAGGGAAGCTACTGATCTGTTGCCCTAGCTGCAGTAGATTCCCTGGGAGCTCTTCAGACTGTTTGGACGTCAGTGGAGCAGTCAAGATGTTGTCCAACTGCTCAGTAGGCAGCTGATCCTCAATTACTCAGAGTGCAGTGGATCTTCAACTGCTTTGAGTGTAGAGGATTTTCAACTGCTCTGAGTGCAGAGAGTTCTCTAGGATGGATCAGGTATATTGTCTTCATAGGAGCAGACCAGCAAAGAGCCTACCCCAGCAGAAAGGACTACCCGGTGGAAGGGGAGGAAGGGACAGAAGGGAAGTGGTATTCTGGAGGGCAGGGCTTTTTTGGGCAGTGGGTCCCCAAGTCCACTGGGCCCCCAGGAGCAGCTCTAGAATTTTAGAGCAGGGGGTTTTCTTACCAAGTAATCTGAGTATAGAGGATTCTCTTGGATGGGATCAGGGTATGTTTTCTTCACTGTAGCAGATCAGCCAAGAGTCTGCCCCAGCAGAAAGGACTGGCTATTTAATTCATGTTTTATTAAATTCAACTTATTTATTGTTGTAATATTTTCTTAAGTAATAAGGTTACAATGATATCACACAACAGTTGAGAATATATACTTTTGACTTAATCATTTTGTGACTTTGCAGCAAACTACATACAGTGTCTTACATGAACGAAATAATTATTATAGGTTAATCATAAGGCAAACTGGTCTAATTTGTGTCTAATATATACACATAGTATGCATACATGCAATTTCACATATAGTGAATATTTATTTGTATATGTACATAATAAAAAATCAATTAAAAGACTGAAATGTTGAGATTTAGGCCAAAATCCAATGGTATCTTGAAATCATTATTTCTGATAAATATAATTATTTCTCAGTAAAATTTCCCTGGTTAGAATACTTTAGCATAATTAGAAAAGATTCTGTTGTTCTTATGCTACAAGTTATTTTTGTGCTTAGTATAAAACAGCAAATTTAAAGAAATTCTCCATTATTCAATTTGTATCACCATACTTCATTTATAAATGAAAATTCAATCACTTTGAAGCCAATGTCAAATTTCAATAAATGTATTTAATGAGAAAGTCTTTGTTATAATTAAAAACAAGATACAATTCATAGACCACATGAAACTCAAGAGGAAAGAAGACCAAAGTGTGGGTACTTTTTGTTTGGTTGGTTTTTTTGTTTGTTTGTTTGTTTTCTGAGAAAGGGAACACAATACTCACAGGAACAATTAAGGAGACTAAGTGTGGGACAGAGACTGAAGGAAAGGTCATCCAGAGACTGTCCTACCTGGGGATTCAACCTATAAACAGTTACCGAACCTGACACTATTGTGGATGCCAAAAATGCTTGCCAAAAGGAGCCTGATATGACTGTCTCCAGAAGGTCTCTGCCAAAGTCTTATAGATACAGAGGCAGATGCTAGCAATCAACCTTGGACTGAACACGGGGTCCCCAATGGAGGAGTTGGAGGGAGAACTTGGGGGGCTAAAGGGGTTTGCAGCCTCATGGGAAGAACAAAGATATTGGCCAACCAGACTCCCCACACACACAGTGCTCCCAGGAACTAAGCCATTAACCAAGGGGTATGGTTCCAGCCAAAAGAGTGGCAGAGGAATGCCTTGTTGGGCATTGGTGGGAGGAGAGGTCCTTGGACATATGAAGACTCAATAGATACCCCAACTTGGGGAAATCATCATCTAGTGGGGTGGGGTTGCAGTGTTGGGGGGCAGCATAGAAGGGCATGTGTTGGGTGGAGGGGCATCTTCATAGAGGCAGGGTGAGGGAGGATGGCTTGGGAGGTTTTCTGGGAGGGGGAAGCATGGAAAGGGTGTAACATTCAAAATGTAAGTGAAGAATATATTAAAAAAAATAAAACTTTAAAAGTAAGAAATAAACAGACTTCAATGGGTGGCTTACTCATTTATATGTAAAATTACGTCCTGCTGACTCACAATTATCTTTCATATCCTAGGCTGGGGGCAGTAGGGTTGGGGGTGGAGGAAGGTATTAGTATACCATATTTACAGCAAGAAATGTGAAGTAAGCAAATGGACCCATTGCTTAAATCTATAGCATAATGCAAATATATCACTTCCCATTCTTAGTACTTCTTAGTATTTTTCATATTTTTTGGTAATCTAAAAGGCAAATTTTATAGAGTAGTTTTGAATATAGTCATTTCAAGTGGAATGAATGAAAATGCATTTTTTTCCTTTTTTTTCTTTTTTTTTATTTTCTATATTCTATGTTTACATTCCAAAGGCTTTCCCCTTTCCCAGTTCCCACCCACCATAGTTCCCATAGTTTCTCTCCCCCCATCTGTTCCCCAATAATTCCCCCTCCCCCCTCGGTTTCTTTACTAAACTGGATGCAATCTTTACAGGCCCAGGGTCCTCTCATTTCTTCTTCTTGGGAATCATTTGACTTGCTATTTGTGTCTTGAGTATTTAGGGCTTCTGGGCTCATTAATATCCACTTATCAGTGATTGCATTTCATGTGCATTCTTTTGTGATTGGGTTAATTCACTCAGGATGATATTTTCCAGGTCTAACCATTTACCTACAAATTGCATGAATTCATTATTTTTAATTGCTGAGTAGTATTCCATTGTATAAATATACCACATTTTCTGTATCCATTCCTCCTTTGAGGGATATTTGGGCTCCTTCCAATTTCTGGCGATTATAAACAAGGCTGCTATAAACATAGTGGAGTATGTGTCCTTATTGCATGCAGGGGAATCCTCTGGGTATATGTCCAGGAGTGGTATGCCAGGGTCCTCTGGAAGTGACATGCCCAATTTTCTGAGGAACCGCCAAACTGATTTCCAGAGCGGTTTTATTCCACCTCACACCAGTCAGAATGGCTAAGATTAAAAACTCAAGAGACAACAAGTGCTGGCGAGGATGTGGAGAAAGAGGAACACTCCTCCACTGTTGGTGGAAAATGCATTTTTAGTGTGTTGGTAGTTTATAAACGGTTGATTTAATTTTTCTAATTTTTTCTCCCTTGATAAATTCCTGAAAGTGTGTATTCAAAAAAAGAAAGGAAGGAAGGAAGGAAGGAAGGAAGGAAGGAAGGAAGGAAGGAAGAGAGGAAGAAAGAAAGAAAGATAGGAAGGAAGGAAGGAAGGAAGAAAGAAAGAAAAAAGGAAGGAAGGAAGGGAGAAAGCAAAGAAAGAAGGAAGGAAGGAAGGAAAAGAGTTTTTCCTATTTTGTTTAATTTTATTTCAATTCTAGAAATTTGAATTTTTTCCTTGTTAATTACTTTAATGACTATTCAAATGTTTTTAGATATTTCTGTGTTTTTACATATCTTGTAGCAATTTCCTCTGAGATTTTATCTATTTGGAAGGAATCTCCTTAAGACACAGAATGTTCTAGAGGAAGAGAATATAGTCCATCTTTCAGAGAAGTTCAATAAAGTCTGTATAAAACAAGTCGATAGTTTTAAGGAGTACCTGAAACTGACCAGATTAACTAAGACCCTCTATATCTTCATGCAAGAGGTAGAGACAAGCTGGGCTGTGCAGAAAAGATTCTGTACATCTGATCTATATGGAAATGATAATCTTCAAACTGTCAAACTGTCTATAGCTTGTATAGTAATCTCTAGGACTCTAACTTCATAAAATTGTCATCTATGCTGGGGTAGGGACAGTTGGTGATGTAGCTATCCTTAGTAATATGTGATACTGTAACTTACCTTTCATTCATATTTCCATTTCTAACAGTGGTAGAATTGCTGGTTTACCTACTAGAATTTACTGGGATTATTATGTTGTTTGCCTATCTAGGTTAAATAGATGATAGTTCATGCTTCCTGATGAATAGTGTCATACCTTATATTTTCTGTTAGAGTTGAATAAATAAATTGACAGTGGGTCCTGAATCTGATATTGGGATCCTGTCAAAAACGTTTCTGTTTCATTCTTTCTGACTCATATCTGCTGAACAGTTTCTTCTGTCATATAATCCCAACATAAAGATCTATTTGGTTACAGACCTAAAGACATCGGTTGATTTTTTTAATATTATGAACGCAAATTATTTAATTGTAATTCTATGCTATTATTTTGAAATTTTTATAAGAAACAAAATAACCACTGGTTGTACAAAATTTTTTTTTATTTTCTATATTCTATGTTTACATTCCAAAGGCTTTCCCCTTTCCCAGTTCCCACCCACCATAGTTTCCATAGTTCCTCTCTCTCCCCAACTGTTCCCTAATCATTCCCCCTCCCCCCTCGGTTTCTTTACTAAACTGGATGCAATCTTTACAGGCCCAGGGTCCTCTCATTTCTTCTTCTTGGGAATCATTTGACTTGCTATTTGTGTCTTGAGTATTTAGGGCTTCTGGGCTCATTAATATCCACTTATCAGTGATTGCATTTCATGTGCATTCTTTTGTGATTGGGTTAATTCACTCAGGATGATATTTTCCAGGTCTAACCATTTACCTACAAATTGCATGAATTCATTATTTTTAATTGCTGAGTAGTATTCCATTGTATAAATATACCACATTTTCTGTATCCATTCCTCCTTTGAGGGATATTTGGGCTCCTTCCAATTTCTGGCTATTATAAACAAGGCTGCTATAAACATAGTGGAGCATGTGTCCTTATTGCATGCAGGGGAATCCTCTGGGTATATGCCCAGGAGTGGTATGCCAGGGTCCTCTGGAAGTGACATGCCCCAAATCTATGGGACACAATGAAAGCAGTGCTAAGAGGAAAACTCATAGCTCTAAGTGCATCCAAAAAGAAACTGGAGAGAGCAAACACTAGCAGCTTAATGGCGCACCTTAAAGCCCTGGAAGAAAAACAAGTTAATTCACCCAGGAGGAGTAGAAGACAAGAAATCATCAAACTCAGGGCTGAAATCAATCAAATAGAAAGAAAGAGAACCATACAAAGAATCAACAAGACCAGGAACTGGTTCTTTGAGAAAATCAACAAGATAGATAAACCCTTAGCCAGAATAACCAAAGGACACAGAGACAGTATACAAATTAACAAAATTAGAAATGAAAAGGGAGACATAACAACAGAAACTGAGGAAATTCAAAAGATCATCAGATCCTACTACAAAGGTCTATACTCAAAACAATTAGAGAATCTGGAGGAAATGGATGATTTCCTAGACAGATATCAAATACCAAAATTAAATCAGCATCAAGTAGATCAGCTAAATATTCCCATAACCCCTAAAGAAATAGAAGGGGTTATAGAAAGCCTCCCAACCAAAAAAAGTACGGGACCAGATGGTTTTAGTGCAGAATTCTACCAGACCTTCAAAGAAGACTTAACACCAATACTTTTCAAATTATTCCACAAAATAGAGACAGAAGGGACACTGCCCAACTCATTCTTCGAAGCCACAATTACGCTAATACCTAAACCACAAAAAGATCCAACAAAGAAAGAGAACTACAGGCCAATTTCTCTTATGAATATAGATGCAAAAGTACTAAATAAAATTCTTGCTAACCGAATCCAAGTGCACATCAAAACGATCATCCACCATGATCAAGTAGGCTTCATCCCAGGGATGCAGGGATGGTTCAATATACGGAAATCCATCAATGTAATCCACTACATAAACAAACTGAAAAAAAACCCACATGGTCATCTCATTAGATGCTGAAAAAGCATTCGACAAAATTCAGCATCCTTTCATGCTAAAAGTCTTGGAAAGAGCAGGAATTCAAGGCCCATACCTAAACATAGTAAAAGCAATCTACAGCAAACCAGTAGCCAACATCAAAATAAATGGAGAGAAACTTGAAGCATTCCCACTAAAATCAGGGACTAGACAAGGCTGCCCTCTCTCTCCATATCTTTTCAATATAGTACTTGAAGTTCTAGCAAGAGCAATTAGACAACATAAGGAAGTCAAAGGGATACAAATTGGAAAGGAAGAAGTGAAACTATCATTATTTGCAGACGATATGATAGTTTACCTAAGCGACCCAAAAAAACTCCACCTGAGAATTTCTACAGCTGATAAAGAACTTCAGCAAAGTGGCAGGTTATAAAATTAACTCAAGCAAGTCAGTGGCCTTCTTGTACTCAAAGGACAAGCAGGCAGAGAAAGAAATTAGGGAAATAACACCCTTCACAATAGCCACAAACAACATAAAGTATCTTGGCGTAACTCTAACCAAACAAGCAAAAGATCTGTACAACAGGAACTTCAAGTCCTTGAAGAAAGAAATCGAAGAAGACCTCAGAAGATGGAAAAATATTTCTTGCTCCTGGATTGGCAGGATCAATATAGTAAAAATGGCCATCTTGCCAAAAGCAATATACAGATTCAATGCGATCCCCATCAAAATCCCAACTCAATTCTTCATAGATCTAGAAAGAGCAATTCTCAAATTCATCTGGTTGTACAAAAATTTTTAAATTTTAGAATGAAAACTCACTAAAAAATCTGGAAGAAGCTGAGGAGGAGGGTCACCCTGTAGGAGGACCAGCAGTCTCAACTAAACTTGACCCCTCAGGCAGCATACACCAGCTGATATGGGGCCTCTAACACATATAGAGTAGAAGACTGCCAGGTTTCTGTTCAATCAGTGAAAATGAGCCTAACCCTCAAGAGATGGAGGCTCCAGGGAGTTTAGAGGTCAGGTGGTGTGGGGGTGGGCAGTGGGGGCGGCATCCTTGTGGAGACAGGATGTGGGGAGGGGGTATGGGATGGGGGACAGTCAAAGGCGAACCGGGAGGAGGATAAAATCTGGCGTGTAACAAAAAAAAAAAGTAAATAAAATTTTGTAAAATATCAAAAAAAATAATACTTATCATGTTTTAGAAAACATTCCTGCCTCCCTTTTCTGAATAATTACTCCAACATCTGAACATTTGTTTCAGCTTGTTCTAGTTTTTTCTATTGCTCTGAAAAAATTCCATTACTAAAAGCAAATTCATAAGGAAAAGTTTATTTTGGCAAACTTTCACATCATAATCCATTGCTGAAGGAACTTAAGAAAGGAATTCAAGCAGGGCAGGAACCTTGAAGCACAGGCTGATACAGAGGCCTAGCAGGAAAGCAAGTTACCTGCATGTTCCCCTCTGACTTGATCAGCAGGTTTTCTCATAACACCCCATCCATACTCACCTGCCCAGGAATGACAGTACCCATAGTGGGTTAGGGCTTCCCACATTAATTATTAATTTAAAAAATGCAGGGAAAATGGAGCAGAGATTGAAGGGAAGGCAGTCCAGTGACTGGCCCAACTTGGGATTCATCCCATTGGAGGGCACCAAACCCTGACACTATTACTGATATTATGTTGTGCTTGCGGGCAGAAGTCTAGCATGGCTGTCTTCTGAGAGGCAGGACCAGTAGTTGAGTGAAACAGATGCAGATACTTACAGTTAACTATTGGTCTGAGGTTGGGGACCCCTATGGAAGAGTTAGGGGAATGATTGAAGGAGTTGAAGAGGATGACAATCCATAGGAATATCAATAGTGTCAACTAACTTGGACCCCTGGAACCTCCCCGGTTCTAAGCCAACAACCAAATTGTATACAAGGGCTGGTAGAAGGACCTAGCACATATGTAGCAGAAGACTGCCTGGTTGGCCCTCAATAGGAGAGGCTACACCTCAACCTGTAGAGACATGATATCCAAAGGAGTGGGGGGAAACCTGGGAGGTTGGAAGAGTTGTAACACCCTCTTAGAAGTGAAGAGGAGGGGGAATGGTGTGAAGAATTCTGTGAGGGAGGAACAGGGAGGTAGGCAACATTCAGGATGTAAATAAATAAAATAATTAATTTAGAAATACAGATTTGCCTAAGGACAAATATTATGGAAGCATTTTCAGAATTGAGAATACTGCTTTCCAAATCAATATAACTTATGCAAGTTGGCATAAAACTATCCAGGATAGAGTCAGAGCATTTAGTTTCACTCTTGACATTTTTTTCTATCATAATCAATCATGAGTTACTGCATTAGCAGTTCCTTAAATGCATCTACATTGAAATATTTAGTTTTGACTTTATATACTTTTTTCTTTTTCATTTTTAATTAGATATCTTCTTAATTTACATTTCAAATGTTACTCCCTTTCCTGGTTTTCTTTCCTCAAAGCCCCCATTCCATTCCCCAGACCCCTGCTTCTATGAGGGTGTTCTTGCACTCACCTACTCATTCTTACCTCATAGACTTAGCACTGGGACATCAAGCATGCACAGGACCAGGGATCTCTCTACTGATTGATGCTAGACAAGGTCATTGTCTGCTACATATGCATCTGGAGCCATGGTTCCCTTCATATGTATTCTTTGGTTTGTGGTTTAGTCCCTGGGAGCTCTGGGAGTATGGCTAATTGGTTGCCAACCTCTTCAGCTCCTTCAGTCCTCTCCTTAACTCCTCCATTGGAGTCCCTGTCCTCTTTTCAATGGTTGGCAGCAAGCATCCCTATCTGTATTTGTCATGCTCTGGCAAAGCCTCTCCAAAGACAACTACATCTGGCTCTTGTCAGTAAACACTTCTTGGTTTCAAAATAGTGTCTAGGTTTGGTGGCTGTATATGGGATGCATCACCAGGTGGGACAGCCTCAGAGTGGCCTTTCCTTCAGTCTCTGCATCACTCTTTGTCCCATATTTCCTTTAGACAGGGGCAATTCTGGGCTAAAAATTTGGAGATGAGTAGTTGGCACCATCTCTCAATTGGAGACCTAGCCTAATCTCTGGATGTGATCTCTACATGTTTGTCTTCCCCTTTGTTGGGCATTTCAGCTAATCTCATCCCCTTTGGGTCCTGGGAGTCTCTTCTTTCCTTGGTATCTGGGACATTCTGATGGAAAACCCCAGTTCCCCATCCCCCATTGCTATACAAAGTTCAGAATAACCATGATACAATTCACAGACCATATGAAGCTCAAGAAAAAGAAAGACAAAAGTGTGGATGTTTCAGTCCTTCTTAGAAAGGGTAACAAAGTGCTCACAGGAGGTAGAGTGTGTGAAGGACATGGGAGGAAGAAAAGAGGGGGAGGGGATAAAGGGGGAAAGGAACAGGAATAGCAGGAGACTTGGATGATATACAGAGTCTATACTTTTTGTTTTTAAGAATATCTGTGAGAACATGGTGTGTGTAGCTTAGTTGGGCAAGGCAACTCCAGAGCCTCACTCCATAATCTTGTGGCCATCAGTCACATATGACATGCCCCATGCCCTAGGGTTCTAGCTGGACTCCACCTCTGCATTCATATGGCTACAGCCAGGCTTTCCCCCCTCTCAGTACCTGTTGCCAGGTAACCGAGTTTATTATGTATGGAGGCTTTCCACCCCTCCTAGCTCTCTTATCCTGCTCTCTCATCTAGCTCTTTATTCTCTCTCTCTCTCTCTCTCTCTCTCTCTCTCTCTCTCTCCTTTTTTTCCTCTTCCATGTGGTCATGGACATGCCCTCATTTCTCTATCTTCTCTTTCCCCTTTTCTCATTTTACTCTTTTAATAATAAAGCATAAAACTATAAACTGTTTATTAAACCCATCACGTAAGAGCCTGGAGCAAGCCTCAGCATTCCAGCCAACATGAAAAAGGATCTAAGTCAGACTACTCTCAACCTGCCAAGCTACCCGACAGTCAAGCAGCTTTGCCATAACAGGTATTAGGGGCCATGCGAATGGCCAGTCAGGCAAGATAAATTGTGCTAGCCCTGCAGCTCCTGCCCTCTGGGCCCTCGGGCCCACACTCTATCATAGTTTGTTCCTGCTGGTTTTCCTATCCCCTCAGACTCTTGATTGCCAGAGCTCTCATATGCGGGACCTGCTGCCGCCCCTTCTTTCCTTTCCTTTCCTTTCCTTTCCTTTCCTTTCCTTTCCTTTCCTTTCCTTTCCTTTCCTTTCCCTTTCTTTTTCTTTCTTTCTTTCTTTCTTTCTTTCTTTCTTTCTTTCTTTCTTTCTTTCTTCCCCATAAATATCCTTACTCCTTTCAGCTGTGGCAGAATCTTGTCAGGTCTTCCACATTGAAGACCCCATCTCCTGATACTTCCTAGAGAACCAGCTGTACTCAAGGCATTTGGAATGTGGAGAGGCCTGGGAGCACAGGATAACCTACAGGCCTGCTTGCAAAGATAGGACTGGATTCCCAGGAGTAAAGATAAACAGGCTTGCAGGACAGATAAACCACACTCAGAGAAAGCAAGACCAACTAACAACAGAGAAAACTAAATGGCAAAAGGCAAACACAAGATCATTACCAACAGAAGCAAAGGCAACATGGCAACATCCAAAAACTGTTCTCCCAGAACAGCAAATCCTGGATACCTAAACATACTAGAAAAACAAGAGCTCAATTTTAAATCACATCTCATGATGGTTATAGAGGACTTCTAGAAGGACATAAATAACTCTCTTAGAGAAATACAAGAGAACACAGGCAATCAGGAAGAACCCCTTAAACAGGAAACACAAAAAAACCCTTAAAGAATTTCAGGAAAACACAAACAAGTGAAGGAACTGAGCAAAACTACACAGGATCTAAAAATGGAAGTAGAAACAGCAAGGAAATCACAAAGTGAGATATCTCTGGAGATAGAAAAGCTTGAAAAGAATTCAGGAGTCATAGATGCATGTATCCACAACAGAATACAAGAAATAGAAGAAAGAATCCTAGGTGCTAAAGATACTATATAAAACATTGACTCAAAAGTCAACGAAAATACAAAATGCAAAAAGTTCTTGACCCAAAACATCCAGGAAATCCAGGACACAATGAGAAGAGCAAGCCTAAGGATTATAGGTATAGAAGACAGTAAGGATTTACAAATGAAAGGGCCAGCAAATATCTTCAACAAAATTATAGAAGAAAACTTCCCTAGCCTAAAGAAAGAGATGCCCATAAACATACAAAAAGCCTACAGAACTCCAAACAGACCAGGAGCCAACATCAAAGTAAACTGAGAAAATCTTGAAGCAATCTGACTAAATTCAGGGACTTGACAAGGCTGACCCCTCTCACCATATATTTTCAATATAGTACTTGAGGTACTAGCTAAAGCAATTCGAAAACATAAAGATTTCAAAGGGATTCAAATTGGAAAGGAAGAAGTCAAACTATCACTATTCGCAGATGATATGATAGTATAGTTAAGTGACCCAAAAAAAAATCCACCAGAGAACTCCTACAGCTGATAAACAACTTCAGCAAAGTGTCTGGTTATAAAATCAACTCAAGCAAATCAGTAGCATCCCTATACCCAAAGGATAAACAGGCTGAGAAAGAAATTAGGGAATTGACACCATTTCACATTAGCCACAAACAATATAAAGTATCTTGGTGTGACTCTAGCCAAACAAGTGAAAGATTTGTATGACAAAAACTTCAGGTCTCTGAAGAAGGAAATGGAAGAAGACCTCAGAAAATGGAAAAATCTTCTATGCTCATGAGTTGTCAGGATTAATATAGTTAAAATGGCAATTTTGCCAAAAGCAATATACAGATTCATCCCCATTAAAACCCCATCTCAGTTCTTCATAGAGTCAGAAAGAGCAATTCTCAAATTCATCTGGAAAAATGAAAAACCCAGGATAGTTAAAACTATTATCAACAGTAAAAGAACTTCTGGGGGAATCAATATCCCAGACCTCAAGCAATACTATAAAGTAGTAGTGTTTAAAACTGCATGGTATTGGTACAGTGACAGGGAGTTGGATCAATGGAATAGGATTGAAGACCCAGAATTGAACTTACACATCTATGGCCAATTGCTATTTGACAAAGGAGCTGAAAACATCCAGTGGAAAAAAAAGATAGCCTTTTCAACAAATGGTGCTGGATCAACTGGTGGTCAACATGCAGAAGAATGAGAATTGATCCTCTCTTATCTCCTTGTACTACGCTTAACTCCAAGTGGATCAAGGACCTCCACATAAAACCAGACACACTGAAATAATTGAAAAGAAACTGGGGAAACCCTTGAGGACATTGGCTCAGTGGTAAAGTTCCTGAACAGAACAGAAATAGTATATGCTCTAAGATCAAGAATAGACAAATGGAACCTCATAAAATTACAAAGTTTCTGTAAGGCAAAAGACAATGTCAAAAGGACAAATCGGCAACCACCAAATTGGAAAAATCTTCACCAACCCTACATCTGACAGAGGGCTAATATCTAATGTATACAAAGAACTCAAGAAGTTAGACCCCAGAAAACCAAATAACCCTATCCAAAAATGGGGTACAGAGCTAAACAGACTTTTCACCTAAAGAAATTGGGATGGCTGAGAAGCACCTTAAAAAATGTTCATTATCATTAGTCATTAGAGAAATGCAAATCAAAACAACCCTGAGATTCCACCTCACACCAGTCAGAATGGCTAAGATTAAACACTCAGGAGACAGCAGGTATTGGAGAGGATGTGGAGAAAGAGGAACACCTCTCCACTGCTGGTGGGACTGTAAGCTGGTACAACCACTCTGGAAATCAGTCTGGTGGTTTCTCAGAAAACTGGACATGATACTTCTGGAGGACTCTGCCATACGACTCCTGGGCATATACCTTGAAGATTCCCTGCATGCAATAAGGATACATGCTCCACTATGTTCATAGCAGCCTTATTTATAATAGCCAGAAGCTGGAAAAACCTAGATGTCCCTCAATGGAGGAATGGATACAGAAAATGTGGTATACACACACAGTGGAGTACTATTCCTCCATTAGAAACAATGAATTCATGAAATTCTTTGATAAATGGATGGAGATGGAGAACATCATACTAAGTGAGGTAACCCAGTCTCAAAAGAATACCCATGGTATGCACTCACTGATTAGTGGATATTAGCCTAGAATCTTGGAACACCAAAGATACAATTCATATCCCAAATGATGTCTGACAAGAAGAAAGGAGTGGACCCTGGTTCTGGAAAGGCTCAATGCATCAGTGTAGGGGAATACTAGAACAGGGAAGTGGGAGGGGTGGATGGGGAAATAGGAGTAGGAAAAACGGCATGTGGCACCTTTGGGGGGGCAGGGAGCCAGGAAAAGGGAAATGAAATGTAAATAAAGAATATATTAAATTAAAAAAAAACAGAGAAGAAAACCTATTATCCAAAGCCTAATCAATAAAACGTGATTATCTAAGAAGAAAAAAAAAAGCAGTAAGGGACAAAGGTCAAGTAACATATAAAGGCAGACCTATCAGAATTACACCAGACTTCTCACCAGAAACTGTGAAGACTGAAAGATTCTGGGCAGATATACAAACCCAAGACAACATAAATGTCAGCCCAGGCTACTATATGCAGCAAAACTCTCAATTACTATAGATGGATAAAACAAGACATTCCATGAGAAAACCAAATTTACAGACTATCATTCCACAAACCTAGCAAGTGTAATGGGTGGAAAATACCAACACAAAGAGGGAAACTGTACCCCCACTCAAAAAAGCAATAAAGTAATCTTCATTCAACAAACCCAAATGAAGATAGCAACAAAAACAGAATTCCACGTTTATCAATGAAAAGAAAAGGAAGCAACAATCATTTTTCCTTAATATCTCTTAACCTCAATGGATTCAATACCTAATAAATAGACATCGACTAACAGTCTGAATACATAAATGATACCCAACATTTCTGTGCAAACAAAAAACCCATGTGAGTGATAAAAAACAGACTCTACCTCAGAGTCAAAGGTTGGAAAACAATTTTCCAAGCAAATGGTCCCAAGAAACAAGCTGGAGTGGCCATTCTTACATTGGATAAAATCGACTTTCAACCAAAAGTTGTCAAAAAAGATAAGGAGGGACACTTCATACTGGTCAATGGAAATATCTACCAAGATGAACTCTCAATTCTGAACAGCTATGCTCCATACGCAAGGAGATCCCCGTTCATAAAAGAAACTTTACTTAAGCTCAAAGCACACATTGCATCCCACACAATGTTAAGGGGAGACTTCATCACCCCCCCTTCAACAATGGACAAATCATGGAAACAGAAACTAAACAGAGACACAGTGAAACTAAGTAAAGTTATGGACCAAATGGATCTAACAGTTATTTATAGAACATTCTATCCTAAAGCAAAAGAATATACCTTCTTTTTAGCACCTCATGGTAAATTCTCCAAAATTGACCATATATTTGGTCACAAAACAGGCCTCAATAGATACAGGAATATTGAAATAATTCCATGTACTCTACCAGATCATCAAGGCCCAAGGCTGGTCTTAGGTTCAATGAAAAACAATGGAAAACTGATATACACATGGACATTGAACAGCATTCTACTCAATAATAGCTTGGTCAGGAAATAAATAAAGAAATTAAAGACATTTTAATTTTAAAGAAAATGAGGACACATTGTACCAAAACTTATGGGACAACATAAAAGCAGGGGTAAGAGAAAAACTCATAGTTCTAAGTGCCTCCAAAAAGAAGTTGTAGAGAGCTTACACTAGGAGCTTGACAACACACCTAAAGCTCTAGAACATTTGGAGAACCTTTTTGGGGTGCCATGCTGCCTGACAGGAACTTGACATTGTCCAAGGAAAAGGGCTCAAGCAGGAATCTGACATTAGGGCATAATAGGGAAGTAGGTTATGGCAGGAGTTTTTATCCTAGGGTGGAAAGAGAGAAACAAGCTTCAGGCAAGATTTTGGACTTGGACAAGGAAGTAGGCTCAGGTATTTTGGTCATCCTTACACACCCTTGAAAACAACTGTCACTGAAGTGATGTGGGACTTTGCTTACTGCCTTGACAATTTTGTCTTTGCTGTCTTGCTTATTCCTTATTGTAATACTATTGACCTTAATAGAATAAAGAAAAAGTATTCTCCACATATCTGGTCTGGGTATTTATGATGACAGAGAAATAACAATCAAGTCCTTTATCTTGTAGAAATTAATGAAATAGAATTTCAAAAGTTTTGTGTCTCCTTATATACCAAGACATGATATATAATACAATTTAGAATCTTCTGTTTTTCTTTAAAAATACAATTAATAAATACATTTATTGAAAACATCTTTATAAAGATAATATTGCTGAAGTTATTACATAAGTTACAAGATATTAAGAAATAAACTGCCAACCAAAGAGTATACATGGAGGGACACATGGCTCCAGCTACTTATGTAGCAGAGGATGGCCTTGTCATACATCAGTGGGAGGAGAAGCCCTTAGTCCTGTGAAGACTCAATGCCATAGTGTAAGGGCATGCGAGAACAGGGAAGTGGGAGTGGGTGGCTTGGTGAGCAGGTAGAGGGGAGTTGGGATAGGAGTATTTTGGATGGGAAACCAGGAAAGAGGATAACATTTGAAATGGAAATAAAGAAAATATTAATAAAAAATATAAAAAAAGAAGAGCCAAAGTGAAGAGCAGGTCTGTGAAATTGTCTTTTGTACCTAGCATGCATTGACACTCCAAAACTCAGTGTAGCTCTCGCTATTATCACAAGACTTGCACATAATTGGTAGGAACACCAGTTAAACATTCATTGAGTAGGAACCATGAGGTCTTACCCCTCCTTGAGCGTCTATGGACAATTCAGGGTAGTAAGGGATAGACTGCTATTTTCTGAAGTAATATAACAATTGAAAAACTGTACCACTAAATAACTCATATTCACATGGTCGTAAGTAACTTTCACTAAACTCGGTGGATAAAGAAAGGTGTGCTGGCTGGGCGTATGTCAACTTGACACAAACCAGAGTTATTGGAAAGAAGGAAACCTCAACTGAGAAATGTGGAGAAATCAACTAATTAAGGTCACAATCTACAAATACCTGATAGTTCCTCTGAGCTCAGCACAAAATGGAGGGTTCAGTTTACCAGCAGGCCTTCACCTTCTCTTAATTTGTCTGGGGATACAGATACCCAACACCCTCTACCTAAACAGAACTAGAAATTCCCTGCTTCCCTTAACAACGTGCCCAGGGAAGAATTGCCCTTGGTCCTATGACCAAGTTGGTATGTGGGTTGGGGAATACCCTCATAGAAGCAGGAGGAGGGAGAAGGGACAGGTGTTTCCAGAGGGGAAACCAGTAAAGAGGATAACATTTTAAATGTATATGAACAAAATATCCAATAAAAGAAAAAAAAACAAAACAAAATAAAGAACCAGCCCGGAAATTATCTGGGATTCCTGGAATGCCTCTTCAGATAAATGAGAGATTCTCAGAAACTTAACTCTAGCCAATGATTTTCATTGACAATGAAAACTCTTTCCCACTCTACAAAGTCCATATATATTCCTGATTCATTCCCCCATATAATGTGTCATCATAGAAGCCCATGCCCAAAAAAAAGATATGTGCCCAAGCTAAGATCTTCCAAGAGCTGTTTCATCGAAGACTGTTGAAGAAGGTCTTCCTCTAAAGGAGCTGTAACATTGAGATCCTTGTAGAAGGCCTCTTATTTTTCACCCATCCCCCACCCTGCCCCATAACACTCACTCCCAACTAAACAGGGTTCTGTATATTGCTACCAATTATGGACTCTGCTGCATCTTCTTAGCTTGATGTACAGTGGCATCTGGACACCCTGAGAAAGAGGAAGCAGTGAACATGGAACAACAGCTAGATCCCCAACATGCGTACCACAGAGAAAATGCCTCCATAAGATCCAGCTGGTGGGCACTTTCTTAATTATTGATTGAGAGGAGAAAGCCCATCCCATATTAAGAGGTACCATTCTTGGGCTTTTGGTCCTAGTTTCTATAAGAAAGTAGACTGAAAAAGCCATGTGCAAGAAGTCCATAGACAGTACCATTCTTTTCCCTCTGCATCAGTTTTGGTCTCTAGGTTTCTGCCCCGTTTGATATCCTATCCAGCTGTCTTAGTTAGGGTTGCTGTGAACAGACACCATGCTCAAGGAAAGTCTTATGAATGACATTTAATTGGGGCTCACTTAAAGGTTCAGAGGTTCAAACCATTGTCATCAAGGCAGAAACATGGCAGCATCCAGGCAGGCCTGGGGCAGTTTAGTGTTCGATGTCTTTATCCAAAGGAAGCCAGAAACAGACAGGGCATGCTCAGGCATCCAGAAGGAAGATCTCCAAGCTCATTCCCATAGTGACACAAGTCATCCAACAAGGCTATACCTTCTAATAGTGCCACTCCCTGGGAGGAGCATATACAAACAATCATACCAGCCCTCTTTCAATAATGAATAACAACCTGGAAGTATAAACCAAACAAATTCTCCCCCAGTTTATTTGGCCATGATGTTTGTCACAGCAATAGGAATTGTCAATAAGACAAGTTGGTACCAAGGTAGTGCAGTAGCAGAGTATTGCAATGAGAGACCTGACCATGTTGTTTTACGGAGGACTGTGAAAGGACTTTGGAATTTTGAGCTAAGATAGCCATTGAACGTTAGGAATCAGTGAGTTCTATAGGTGTTTAGGTGATAATAATGTTAAGAGCAGTGAAGACAATGGAGGCCTGGCTGTGGTATTAGAGAGAAAAGAAAACAAAACTATAATGGGATTTACTATGATGAATATGTTGTGTCTCGTCACCCAAATATTTGAAGATTTGTTTGTGAGTTAAAAGAGACCAGAAGCACTGAGGTAAAATCTACTGTTAGTAGTGCAATTCATACTAAATAGTTGGAGTTGAGAAATTAGTTGTGATGAAGAAGAGACCAACATTCATTGAGGTGAAATCTTTTAGGTAGCCTTTTCTGTGAATCAGAATATAGATTGTGTGTGTGTTCCAGAGTAAGCCAAAGTTGTACCTCATGCTGTCAGTTAGACTCAGTAATGTGTAAAAGTCACCGTGGTAAAGGGGAAGAAAATAATCTCGGGAAGCAGAGGGAGAGAAAGATCTTGGAGAAAGACAGGAGGGGAGAAAAGATGGGGGCCAGTTCAGATAATGGAGGAGATGAGAGAGGAGTGCAGAAGGTCAGGAATTTGAAAGGAGGTGTGTAGCTGTGGGGGAGCAAGAACTAGGGATAGCCACTAAAATGTCCCAGATGTCAGAGACCCAAGAGGTTTCCAGGACTGAACAGGGAGTGTATTGGTCAAAATACCCAGCAAAGGGGAGATAAAGCCTATGGAACCATATCCAGGAGATAGGCAGGACCCTGGCCCACCTCAAAATTTTAATCCAAAATTCCTCCTATCAAAAGGAAATGCAGAAACAAAGAGAGGAACAGAGACTGAAGGAAAAGTCATACAGAGGCTTCCCCATATAGGGATTCATCCCATCTGCAGACACCAAACCCAGACACTATTGCTGATCCCAAAAAGCACTTGTGGACAGGAGCAGATACAGCTGTACCTTGACAGGCTCTGTCAGAGTCTGACCAATACAGATGAGGATGCTCGCAACAAACCATTGGACTGAGCATGGGGACCCCAATGGAGAAGTTAGGAGAAGGACTCAACAAGCTGAAGAGGTTGGCAATCCCATAGGAAGAACAACAATATCAACTGACCAGATCCCCAAACCTCCCAAGGAATAAACCACCAACCAAAGAGTACACATGGAGGGACCAATGGCTCCAGCTATCTATGTATCTTATTGGCCATCACTGGGAGTGGAGACTTTGTGGAGACTCAAAGATCCAGGGTAGGGGAATACTAGGGCACTGTGGTAGGAGTGTGTGGGTGGGTGGGGGAGCACCCTCATAGAGGCAGGGTGAAGAGGGAGGGGATAGGAGATAGGTTGTGGAGGGGAAACTAGGAAGGAGGCTAACACTTTAAATATGAATAAATAAAATAATCATTAAAAAGGAAAGAAAAGTTAGCCTGGTGGTTGTAGTCTTGAAGTCCTGGAGGATACTGATAGAGTGGCTGAGACTAGGTGAGGAGAGGACTTTGGTGAACTTGCAGCCTCAGCAGTAGTTGAGCACCCAGGATTGAAGGGGTCATGCAAAGAATCTGTATATTGTCGCCATAAAGCATTCTCAGGAAAGGCTATTAGTGAAACTGCAGCCCAGTTGTAATAAAATACTCCAGAATTTTGGAGATGCCAATGCTATATGATATCCTCCATGAACAGCAACAGTGGTGCTGTAGAGCCCAAGTTGTGTGTGCTGCAGAGGGTGGAGCAGGAGAAATGACAAAAGATGGTCAAAGAGCCCAGGAGATATTGAGTGAATCACAGACATTAGATGTTGAGTTATATGTATTGTTGAAATTTGGATTGCATTTTTTCAAGTAATGACTGAGGCCTGGTTCTTCCCTTTCAAAATGAGAAGATATTTAATTTATTCTTGATTTTATAGGAGCCTACATCGAAAAACTTTGCATTTTAAAGGACTTTGGATTTTAAAAGAGATTGGCTATTTTAAAGAGACTGAATTTTTTTATAAAGACTGCAACCTTTTTTTTTTGTTTTGTTTTTTTTTGTTTGTTTGTATTTTTTTGGTTTTTTTTTGTTGTTTTGTTTTGTTTTTTGAGACAGGGTTTCTCTGAACCCCTCTGGCTGTCCTGGAACTCATTCTGTAGACCAGGCTGGCCTCAAACTCAGAAATCCGCCTGCCTCTGCCTCCCAAGTGCTGGGATTAAAGGCATGTGCCACCACTGCCCTGCCTAAGACTGAAACTTTTAAAATTGATATTAATGTATGATCTTGGGGGAGAACAAGAAAGGAAAGCTTATGGCTTACCAATAACATATTTGTGTGTTAAGGTGGCAAGAAGTCAATTGTGCTGGCTTGTTTATGTCAAATTGACACAAGCTATCAGTTCTTGAAAGTAAAGAATTACAATTGATAAATGAAACCATAAATCCATCTGGAAAACATTTTCTTAATTAGGAATTGTAAGTGGTGCCATCCCTGAGTTGGTGGTCCATGGAATGCAGTCACTGATAAGTGGATATTAATTAGCCCAGAAGCTCTGAATACTCAAGACACAATTAACATATCAAATGATTCCCAAGAAGAAGGAAGGAGAAGGTCCTGGTTCTGGAAAGGCTTGATACAGCTTTGTAGAGGAGTACCAGGACAGAGAAATAGGAGGGGGATGATTGGGGAATGGGCAGAGGAAAGAGGGCTTATGGGACTTATGGGGAGGGGGCAACCTGGAAAGGGGAAGGCATTTGAAATGTAAACAAAGAATATAGAAAATAAAAAATAAATAAATAAAAAAAGAAAGCAAAGAAAGGCATGGTGAACACACCAGTAACCATCATCCCTCTCTTTTTTTATATACTTTTTTTTATTTTCTATATTTTTTGTTTACATTCCAAAGGCTTTCCCCTTTCCCAGTTCCCCATTCACCATATGTCCCATAAGTCCTCTTCCCTCAGCCCATCCACCCCCCCATTTCTCTGTTCTGGTACTCTCCTACAAAAAAAAAAAAAAAAAAAAGATCCAGTCTTTTCAGGACTAGGGTCCTTTCCTTCCTTCTTGGGAATCTTTAGATTTCCTAATTGTGCCTTGAGTATTGAGAGCTTTTGGTCTCATTAATATCCACTTATCAGTGATTGCATTTCATGTGTATTCTTTTGTGATTCGGTTAACTCACTTAGGATGATATTTTCCAGATCCAACCATTTGACTACAAATTGCATGAATTCATTTTTTTTAATTGCTGAGTAGTATTCCATTGGATAAATATACCAGATTTTCTGTATCCAATCCTCCTTTGAGGGACATTTGAGCTCCTTCCAACTTCTGGCTATTATAAATAAGGCTGCTATGAACATAGTGAAGCATGTGTCTTTATTGTATGTAGGGGAATCTGCTTGGTATATGCCCAGGAGAATTATGACAGGGTCCTCAGGAAGTATCATGCCCAATTTTCTGAGGAACCACCAGACTGATTTCCAGAGCGGTTGTATCATCTTGCAATCCCACCAACAGTGTAGGAGTGTTCCTTTTTCTCCACATCCTCGCCAGCACCTGTTGTCCCTTGAGTTTTTAATCTTAGCCATTCTGACTGGTGTGAGGTAGAATCTCAGGGTTGTTTTGATTTGCATTTCCCTGATGACTAATGATGTTGAACATCTTTTAAGTTGCTTCTCAGCCATCCGAATTTCTTCTGGTGAAAATTCTGTTTAGCTCTGTACCCGATTTTTAATAGAGTTATTTGTTTCTTTGGGGTCTGACTTCTTGAGTTCTGTGTATATATTGGATATTAGCCCTCTGTCAGATGTGGGGTTGGTGAAGATCTTTTCCCAATTAGTTGGTTGCTGTTTTGTCCTTCTGACAGTGTCCTTTGCCTTACAGAAACTTTGTAATTTTATGAGGTCCCATTTGTCAATTCTTGATCTTAGTGCATAAGCTATTGGTGTTCTGTTCAGGAACTTTCCCGCTGTGCCCATGTCCTCCAGTGTCTTCCCCACTTTCTTTTCTATTAGGTTCAGTGTGTCTGGTTTTATGTGGAGGTCCTTGATCCACTTGGAGTTGATCTTGGTACAAGGAGATAAGAGTGGGTCAATTCGCATTCTTCTGCATGTTGACCTCCAGTTGAACCAGCACCATTTCTTGAAAAGGCTATCTTTTTCCACTGGATGGTTGTGACTCTTTTATCAAAGATCAAGTGACCATAAGTCTGTGTGTTCATTTCTGGGTCCTCAGTTCAATTCCATTGATCTAATTGCCGGTCTCTATACCAATACCATGCAGTTTTTAGCACAATTGCTCTGTATTAGTGCTTGAGGTCAGGGATATTGATTCCCCCAGAATTACTTTTATTGTTGATAATAGTTTTAGCTAGCCTGGGTTTTTTGTTACTCCAGATGAATTTGAGAATTGCTCTTTCTAGATCGATGAAGAATTGATTTGGGATTTTGATGGGGATTGCATTGAATCTGTAGATTGCTTTTGGCAATATGGCCATTTTTACTATATTGATCCTGCCAATCCAAGAGCATGGAATATTTTTCAATCTCCTGAGGTCTTCTTCAATTTCTTTCTTCAAGGACTTGAAGTTCCTGTCATACAGATTTTTCACTAGTTGGGTCATGCCAAGATACTTTATATTGTTTGTGGCTATTGTGAAGGGTGTTATTTCCCTAATTTCTTTCTCAGCCTACTTGTCCTTTGAGTATAAGAAGGCTACTAATTTGCTTGAGTTAATTTTATAACCAGCCACTTTGCTGAAGTTGTATATCAGCTGTAGGAGTTCTCTGGTGGAGTTTTTTGTGTCACTTACATAATGATCCTACAAAGAAAGAGAACTACAGGCCAATTTCCCTTATGAATATTGATGCAAAAATACTAAATAAAATTCTTGCCAACGGAATCCAAGAGCACATCAAACGATCATTCACCATGATCAAGTAGGCTTCATCCCAGGGATGCAGGGATGGTTCAAAATACAAAAATCCATCAATGTAATCCACTACATAAAGAAACTAAAAGAAAAAAAAACACATGGTCATCTCATTAGATGCTGAAAAAGCATTCGACAAAATTCAACATCCTTTCATGCTAAAAGTCTTGGAAAGTGCAGGAATTCAAGGCCCATAACTAAACATAGTAAAAGCAATCTACGGCAAACCAGTAGCCAACATCAAAATAAATGGAGAGAAACTTGAAGCAATCCCACTAAAATCAGGGACTAGACAAGGCTGCCCTCTCTCTACATATCTTTTCAATATAGTACTTGAAGTTCTAGCGAGACAACATAAGGAAGTTACAGGGATACAATTTGGAAAGGAAGAAGTCAAACTATCACTTTTTGCACATCATCCCCCTCTTGCCTTCAGATTTCTGCCTTGTTTGAGTTCTTGTCCAAACTTTCTACAATGATGAACAGCAACCTGGAATTGTAAGTCAAATAAACCCTTTCTTTCACAATTTACTTTGCTTAGGATGTTTCAACACAGCAATAAGACATCTAAATATGAGGGAATGCACTGAAAAGAAGGAAGGTTTCATTGGGGTTAATGAGTTTTGTACATAGCTAAAACATACATTGTATATGTGTATGTATGTGTATGTGTATGTGTGTGTGTGTGTGTGTGTGTGTGTGTGTGTGTCTGTGTCTTGTGTCTGTGTAATGTGTGTGTGGGTGAAAAGTGTTTGTCATATTTTCATGCAGAAATTCTCTAAAATAATAACAAAAATATAATTTTCTTTCTTTTTGGATATTTTAGTCATTTACATTTCAAATGTTAACCCCTTTCGCAGTTTCCTCTCCTCAAAGCCCCTATCCCATCTCCCTTCCCCCTGCTTCTATGAGGGTGCTCCCCCCTACACACACACACACACACACAACCCATTCCCATCTCACTACCCTGGCATTGACCCATTATACTAGAGCATAGAGCCTTCAGAGAACCAAGGGCCTGTCTTCCTGTTGATGCCAGATAAGGCCGAAAGAAAATTTTGTGACAAATTTCTGGCCATTACGTTAATTGAGTGGTTAATATCACTGTTCCCTCAATTTATTGGGGGCAATTACAAAGAACACATTGATGGAATCATTTCCTGAAAAACTACACATGAACTCTGGTGATTAAGTTTAGAAAAAAAAGAGGGAGGTAGACAGGATATAAATGTGTTCTTGCAATCTATGTTGCTTTTTAGTGGGTTGGTTGAAGGCTCTACTAGGTAAAAGAAAAATGATTTTTTAGTGATATAAGAACTTTGTCAAACAACTTCATACTGAACATGATTAACAGCAGTCTATATGTGCAACATATTTGCTGGCCAAAATTTCTTCTTTTTCTAGTGCTGTGCCAGTTTACTGCTGTTTCCTCCCAGGGGTGAATGCTGTATAGTAATGTGCTGATTCCTGCATAGAAACAGTCTTCAAAGGTGGTATGAATGCACCAGATTGTGGTGCTCTATGAAGTAAACTGATAACTTTTCAAACATAAGGAGACAGGAAATAATTAAAAAATTTGGCATGTGTGCATCTTTAAAATTGGAGAATTAACATGGACACAGAAACAATGATCTTTTATAATAATAAGCATCATTTTATAAATACTAGTTATTCTTTAAGAAGCAAAACAGAAGAAACAGCATGTCATTTTCTCTAAGCATTAACCCATATGTGTTTTAAATGAATGACTAATAAATGAAAACATAAATAAAAGAAAAACTTATTTTACTTCAAGCAATTTCAATCTATCCATCACACTGCTGTAATTTTACAAACAGTGTTTCAATGTTTGACAACTCACTTGACATTTTCAGGTCTCAATTACTGAGCTGAAAGTTAGTTACAAATTGTTTAAATTTACATAGGTTTTGAGAAGCTAAATTGTTTTCAAGTAGAGTACTTGAATAATGAGAATTGCTGAGCAAAGAGCAAAATATTACCTTATTTACTGCTAGTGAAGTATAGATATAACAGGGAAAAAGGTAGAAATTACAAATCTAAAACTGAAAATTAATTTAAATACCTTACGTTTGAAAAAGAAACAAAATCATTTCACTATAAAACAAAATAAATGTTTACATTTTAAGAGGAAATTTCATGATTCATAACACTATGAGTCTGGAGCTAGATCCACAGTACATGTATGTGCATGACTAACAAACCATGACCAACAGCAATCAGCAACTACCAACAGATAACCAACACTCTAACACCACCCCCAACAACTCACCAACAATCCAACAGCATCCAACCAAAATATCCTCCACCTCTTAGGGCTGTAGCATTTAAGTATCCTCTGAAAAGTCCCCAGAAATTCTAAATGTCATGCAATCTCAGAAACTATCTGCAGCTGTCAAAATAATGCTTCTGCTAGAGCACAAGGCAAGTCATAGCTTCTGTTGACAATCTGAAGCATCCCCATATCCCTCACTTGGAATTAAAACACAAATATAGATTATGATATTTCTGTTTTTTAAAACCCCAAATAAAAAATTATCACTACAACCATATAAATGTTATAATTATGTTTTAAACCCAAGATTCCAAAATAATTTTCACTTCAGCTACACACACACACACACACACACACACACACAAACACAACACACACACATATATATGTATATATATACATATATGTACACATATACATATTTAACATATTCATGGATATATGTATAGACACATACACTTATATTTGTATATATGTGAATATATAATATTGATAGCTATGAATATGTATGCCTGTAGATACTAATTTTGGGTACATCAAACAAATTATATCTACATTAACAAAATTTTGTATATAAGTAGAAAATAAGGTGTACTATGTGAAATGAATTGATACAAGTATTAAAGAAAAGTGTGGCATCCTTAAGTTTTTTATATGACTCAGTCAGTATATTTTTAGTGGATAATGAATGTATAGGACCTATTAAAGTGTTCAAGAGACTTGAGCATATGTACTACTTATCTAAGAATCATGAAAATTTTGTAAATTGGGTAAAGTAAGACTGAACTTATCAAGGTGTTCCACTGAGGCTAATATTTATGAATTATACAATATTTTTATATAATTGTTGTATATTTTCCTTCCTTATTCTCACGTTCTCATTCCACAACCACCCTATTATCTACTTATGTACATTAGCTACTTCTAATAGTAAAAACATAGTTTAACCATGTTACATTATTAAGAGTTTTCATTGGCCCCATATGGACCACTGAATAAACTCTCAATATATCTTTGCCTCATTTATATTCCTACTTTTATCTCTCATTATTTTACTTCATTTTCTTAGCCCTCATTTGAACTGAGACTACATAATGTTCAATAATATAATTCCAGACTTATTTTACTTTTGTTTACGATGTGTTCTTGTCTCTGAACTTTTTATATATTCATATTAACAACATCATTTATAACCAATTTTTCTCTTCCTCTTCTAATTCTTCAATTTTGTCAGTTTTTCCACCCACTTGATCCTTAGTCAAAACAAATCTGCATGGATATTGAATCTTGAGTGGGCATAGAGATACAGAGGAGGAAAGAATACATAGAACAAATCACTAATAACTGGGAGACTGAAAGATAGATGAATTGTCCTAATATCTAGTAGTCCAATCAGCCACTCAGAAGATAATATTGTAAATTGATTAATGTGTATATTTCACTTTCATAATACATTCCATTCTTGCTTATAACAACTCTGTATAAGAAGACATATACTATACACTTAAATTAAACTTCTTAGTTTTTTAGTGACTTTCCTCAAGTATTCAGAAAATGAACCATACATACTGAAGAAAACTACCTGGCTATCTCTGTTAGTTCTAACACCTGTCTTTTACAATAAAATATATAGGAAATATAAATAAGCATTTAGACTTCATTAAAATGTAAATTCCTTAGTTAGCAAAAGTCATTTTGTTCTCTAAGCAATAATGTCTTTTGAATTATACTACTCCAAAAGATTGTTGACGCACCAAGTTTTGTGTTGTCAAAGAATTTGGCTTTTATTATACAGTTAATAAAGATTAATATCTTTAAATTCTATAAAAGTGCTATAGACACTAATTGTTTTCCTTAAGGAATATTATTAATTTCAAAGAAGTAGATGAGTAAGTTAATTAAATATCTTATAATTACATTTGAAAAATATAGAGTTAGAATTAATATTTCTTTTTATTATTTTCAAATGGATCAATTCTCAGTCACATTACACTCTGATGGTAGGAGTCAAACTGAACCATACTAACTTCAGATTTAAAATTAAGTACATATTTTAATTCATAAAGAATAGAGAAATCTTTTGAACTGTTTTCTAAAATGTCTAAATACCAACTTGTTTTCTTTTTTTTCTATACGATATATTCTTTATTTACATTACAAATGATTTCCCCTTTCCTGGCTCCCCACTCCATGAAAGTCCCATAAGCCCTTTTCCCTCACCCTGTTCCCCCATCCACACCTTCCCAGTTCCCTGTTCTGGTATTCCCCTACACTGATGCACTGAGCCTTTCTGGAACCAGGGGCCAGTACTTCCTTCTTCTTGGACATCATTTGATATGTGGATTGCTTCTTGGGTATTCCAAAATTCCAGGCTAATATCCACTTATCAGTGAGTGCATACCATGAGTGTTCTTTTGAGACTGGGTTACCTCACTTAGGATGATGTTCTCCAGCTCCATTTATTTGTCTAAGAATTTCATAAATTAGTTGTTTCTAATGGCTGAATAGTACTCCATTGTGTATATATACCACATATTTTGTAACCGTTTTTCTATTGAGGAACATCTGCAGTCTATCCAGCTTCTGGCTATTATAAATAGGGCTGCTATGAACATAGTGGAACATGTATCCTTATTACATGCTGGGGAATCCTCTGGGTATATGCCCAAGAGTGGTATAGCAGGGCCCTCCAGAAGTGTCGCGCCCAGTCTTCTGAAGAACCACCAGACTGATTTCAAGAGTGATTATACCAGCTTGCAATCCCACCAGCAGTGGAGGAGTGTTCCTCTTTCTCTACATCTTGGCCAACACCTGCTGTCTCCTGAGTTTTTAATCTTACCCATTCTGACTGGTGTGAGGTGAAATCTCAGGGTTGGCTTGATTTACATTTCCCTAATGACTAATGATGTCGAACATTTCTTAAGGTGCTTCTCAGCCATCCGAAGTTCTTCTGGTGAAAATTATTTGTTTAACTCTGTACCCCACTTTTAATAGGGTTGTTTGGTTTTCTAGGGTCTAACTTCTTGAGTTCTTTGTATATATTGGATATTATTCCTCTGTCAGATGTAGGGTTGGTGAAGATCTTTTCCCAATTTGTTAGGTGCCGATTTGTCCTTTTGATGGTGTCTTTTGCCTTACAAAAACTTTATAATTTTATGAGGTCCCATTTGTCAATTCTTGATCTTAGAGCATAAGTTATTGGGGTTCTGTTCAGGAACTTTTCTGCTGTGCCGATGTCCTTGAGTTACAAATAAAAAAGCTTTATCTTATAGTACTTTTCACTATTACAATAGTTACAAGAATAAATATATAGACTTATTCCTAAGTATTGATGAAGTAAGCAAAATAGTGGTAAAAATGTAGCTTTAATAATGCCACCTTTAAAAATGTTTCTTAACTTTAATACCAGTATATGTATGATATTATTAATATATCTTCTATTAGTAAGTTCAAGAAGTAATATAAACAATAGATTTGGAAGGTCTATATAGACAGGATAAATTGGAAATAAGAAGTCATTAAACCTTTCTTGCGTGTTAGAAATCTTGGTTAATATTTTGATGCATTTCTTCAATTTTTTTACTCAATATATTTTTAATTTACATTTCATATGATTTCCCCCTTTCCAGGCTTACCCCTCCCTGCAAGTCCCATAAGACCCCTTCCCTCCCCCTGTTCCCCCATTCACCGCTTCCCATTTCCCTGTTCTGTTATTTCCCTACACTGCTGCATTAAGCCTTTCCAGAGTCAGGGGCCCTTCCTTCCTTCTTCTTGGACATCATTTGATATGTGGATTGTGTCTTAGGTATTCCACTCTTCTAGACTAATATCTGCTTATCAGTGAGTACATACCATGAGTGTTCTTGTGAGATTGGGTTACCTCACTTAGGATGATGTTCTCCAGTTCCATCCATTTGTCTAAGATCATGAATTCATTGTTTATAATGGCTGAATAGCACTCCATTGTGTGTGTGTGTGTGTGTGTGTGTATATATATATATATATATATATATATATATATATATACATATATATGACATGTTTTCATTTTTTGTATCCATTCCTCCATTGAGAGACAGCTGGGTTCTTTCCTGCTTCTGACTATTATAAATAGGGCTGCTATGAACATAGTAGAACATGTATCATTATTAAATGCTGGGGAATCCTCTGGGTATATGCCCAGGAGTGATATAGCAGGGTCCTCTTGAAGTGTCATGCCCAGTTCTCCGAGGAACTGCCAGACTGATTTCCAGAGTGGTTTTATCACCTTACAGTCCCACCAGCAGTGGAGGAGTGTTCCTCTTTCTCCACATCCTCCCCAAAACATGCTGTCTCCTGAGTTTTTAATCTTAGCCATTCTGACTGGTGTGAGGTGAAATCTCCGGGTTGTTTTGATTTGCATTTCCATAATGACTAATGATGCTTAACATTTCTTAAGATGCTTCTCAGCCATCTATATTTCTTCAGTTGAAAATTCTTTGTTTAGCTCTGTACCCCATTTTTTCATAGGGTTATTTAGTTCTTTGGCGTCTAACTTCTTGAGTTCTTTGTATATATTGGATATTAGCCCACTGTCGGATGTAGGGTTGGTGAAGATCCTTTCCCAATTTGTTGGTTGCCATTTTGTCCACTTGACAATGTCCTTTGCCTTACAGAAACTGTAATTTTATGAGGTCCCATTTGTCTATATTTAATCTTAGAGCATAAGGTATTGGTGTTCTATTTAGGAACATTTCTCCTGTGCCCATGTCCTCAAGTGCTTTCCTAAGTTTCTTTTCTATTAGTTTCAGTGTGTCTGGTTTTATGTGGAGGTCCTTGATCCACTTGGAGTTGAGCTTAGTACAAGGAGATAAGAATGGATCAATGCACATTCTTCTGCAAGCTGACCTCCAGTTGAGACAGCACCATTTATTGAAAATGCTCTCTTTTTTCCACTGGATGGTTTCAGCTCTTTTTTCAAAGATCAAGTAACCATAGGTGTGTGGGTTCATTTCTGGGTCTTCAATCCTATTCCCTTGATCTACCTGTCTGTCACTGTACCAATACGATGCAGTTTTTAACATTATTGCTATGTAGTACTGCTTGAGGTCCAGGATACAGATTCCCCCTGAAGTTCTTTTACTGTAGAGAATAGGTTAACTATCCTGTTTTTTGTTTTTTGTTTTTTTGTTTTTTGTTTTTTGTTCTTTGTTTTTGTTTTTGTTTTTGTTTTTGTTTTGTTATTCCAGATGAATTTGATAATTGCTCTTTGTAACTCTGTGACGAACTGAAGTTGGATTTTGATGGGGATTGCATTGAATCTGTAGATTGCTTTTGGTAAGATGTCCATTTTTACTATATTAATCCTGCCAATCCACGAGCATGGATGATTTTTCCATTTTTCCGAGGTCTTCTTCGATTTCCTTCTTCAGAGACCTGAAGTTCTTGCCATACAGATCTTGTTTGGTTAGAGTCACCCCAAGATACTTTATATTGTTTGTACCTATTGTGAAGGGTGTCATTTCCCTAATTTCTAACAAAGAAGTAGAACTCCAGGCCAATATCCCTTATGAATATTGACACAAAAACATTCAATAAAATTCTTGCCAATCAAATCCAACAATACATCAAAATGATTATTCACCATGATCAAGTAGGCTTCAACCCAGGAATGCAGGGATGGTTCAATATATGGAAATCCATTAATGTGATCCACTACATAAACAAACTTAATGAAAAAAAAAACACATGGTCATCTCATTAGATGCAGAAAAAACATTTGACAAAATTCAGCATCCTTTCATGCTAAAAGTCTTGGAAAGAATAGGAAATCAAGCCCCATATCTAAACATAGTAAAAGCAATATACAGCAAACCAGTAGCCAACTTCAAATTAAATGGAGAGTAACTTGAAGCAATCCCACTAAAATCAGGGACTAGGCAAGGCTGCCCCCTGTCTCCATATCTTTTCTATATAGTGCTTGAAGTTCTAGCTAGAGCAATTAGACAACATAAGGAGGTCAAAGGGATAAAAATTGGAAAGGAAGAAGTCAAATTATCACTATTTGCAGATGATATGTTAGTATACTTAAGCGACCCAAAAAAATTCCACCAGAGAACTCCTACAGCTGATACACAAATTCAGCAAAGTGGCTGGTTATAAAATCAACTCAAGCAAATCAGTAGCCTTCCTATACTCATAGGATAAGCAAGCTGAGCTTATTGTTCAATTTTTAAATTCAATTTTCTTTATAAAATAAGCATCTCTTCTTCAAAATTATATTAGCCATATAATTTTTAAGAAGAAACATGAGATTATAGAATATATTCTTCCTGATATACTCCAATGAAATATAACTTTCATTAAAATAATTGTTATTTTAATGATTATGAGTCATTTCTCTAAGCATATTTTCTTATTACTGGAGCTAAAGTCCTAGTTGAGGAACTGAGAAATACATATGTGTATTTTGCTTAGTTTTGCTATGAAACAGAGTCTTTTGTAGCTCACAGTGGTTTTAAATTTGTATGAAGTTGAAGTTAGCTTTAAATTCTTAACTTTTCCTTTTTTTACCTATGAAGTTCTGGAATTGCTGGCCTTATCCAGTAAACCTTACTTACAAAGATTGTTTTTATTGCACAGGAATCTAGACCATGAGTGTATTAGACTATCACACACACACACACACACACACACACACACATTGAATTGGCTATGTAGATTCCTTTATAATACACTCACTCACAAATATTGTCCAAGAAAGGCCTGAACATTACTCAATCAACTAAAAAGATAGCTCTCTATATAAAATTAGAAAAGAAAAACAAATAAGCAATTTATTAGATGACCATATATTGGCAAACTATAATTCTTTTATTCTAAACAATACACTTAGACTAATATTTATTAAAATAACTCATGGAAGTCTCTACAATTTCATAAAATCAGTAAATAATACATATTGATCATAATTATACCTATACCTATAAATGGTCTATTTCTTTAGTATAAAACAGTATAAAAGATCACTACTCATTTACAAATGTTACTGAAAATTATATTATTAATTTTCTTAGCTACTATCACAATTTTCCATTAAGTATTATTGAGATAACAGAAACAATTTTAATTAGCTGTTGTCCCTAAAGAAAAAACTACTTCATAAAAATTAATCTATTTTCTGAAAATGTAAATATTTAATTATGTTGACTAGCACCAATTCACCTCTTCTCTTATTCAACTGACATTTGAAAATTATTGTTTATACTAAAATAAATTATAATTTTACACAGAATCTCCAACATTATAGGAAGTAAATGTGAGCTATCTACTCAAAGCATAGAAATATAGAAATGATATTTCTTCAGAAACGAAATTTAAAATGTTGCAAATGGATTATATTGAGAGATAAGCACTTACTGCAGGTATACTGCTTTTCTACATTGGGTAAAGTTTGCTGGTGTGTTATTAAAATGATGGTTTCTCTGGCCTCATATTTTGTTTTAATTGGGACATGGCATTGTAATGCTTATATCAAGAATCTCCTGTCTCAAGTTTCTGTAAACAATTCTTAAAATTTATTTTCTGCCTGGACAATAAGTTCTCATCACCCAATGGCTGGGAAGAATAAAGAAAATGTCTGTACCTCTGCTAAGCAAAGGAAGGAAAGGGGCACAGAGAGAGATTGAGATCTACCCTTCAAGATGTGAGGAGATAGACGCATGGTACATGAGTACAGGTAAACAGCCATGTGGCAAAATATAGGTTAAAATACATGGGATATTTTAAGTTAGATCTAGTCAGAAAAGAACCTAACTAAATGGCCAAGGTATCTCTAAATATATTTTGAGTCTGAGCCTTTATTTTTTTTTTGGGGGGGGAGCATGGGCCTGGTAGGAGGAACCAGGGACTAACTTCTACAAGTTACATTAAAAACACAGAATCATCTCTAAATAAGTTCTTAAGTGTACCCAAACAGAAATTAGTATTCTGTGGGGTAGAGAACGTGGCAATTTGTAAACTTTTGTCAATTGCATTCAGAGCATTCTGTACTTGAAGCTCAGCTTCAAAGAGAGACAGTTTTCTAAGGTGAAGAGGAAAATTTGATGTCTATGGGTTCCTTCAACACATAGCTATCAAAACTACCAAAAGTCTTACACTGCTATGAGTTAATGCCTAATCACTGACATAGAAGATTATGGAAAATGAAGGCAAAATATACATTATACTTGATAGTTGTAATTCTTGGCAGGCTTTCTAAAAGAATTCTTGCTTTTTGTTTATGGTTGACCAAAGTAAGTTTCCAGGAATGAGACCAAAATTTAGATACACTAACAGATGATTCTGTGAAACTAAAGCTAAGAACATCAGATGATGCCATAACCCTAAGAGCAACAGGAAAGCTATGGCATAAGATCAATAACTATTATTAAATCACATTAATGCAGATCATTATAAAAGTAATACATAATGCTTACTTATGAATTAAGTGCAATGCAATGAAAGCACAGTAATGTAATGAGATGAAAATGCATTCAGATCTTGTTAATAGAATTTGGATAGCACAGGGGTAGGGAAGACCAGAGTTAATAGGAAGTTGATATGAATTAATTTTTATAGAAAGATCATTTGTGAGAACCAAATATTCATAGGAGCAAATATGGACACTGAAGGCAAGGCCTTCCAGAGATTGTCCCACCTGGGGATTCATCCCAGACAGTGTCACCAAACTCAAACATTGTTGTGGATGCTAAGAAATGCTTGCTGAAAGGAGACTGATATAGCCATCTCCTGAGAGTCCCTTCCAGTACCTGACAAATACAGAGGTGGGTGCTCTCAGCCATCCATTGGACTGAGCACAAGGTCCCCATTGGAGTAGTTAGAGAAAGAACTGAAGAAGCTATAGGGGTTTGCAACCTCATAGAAAGAACAATAATATCAACCAACCAGATCCCTCAGAGCTCCCAGAGACTAAGCCACCAACCAAGGAATACACATGGCTCTGGCTGCGTATGTAGCAGAGGACAGCCTTGTCAGGAATCAATGGGAGGAGAGGTCCTTGTTCCTATGAAGGTTTGATAGATGCTCCAGTAAAGGGGAATTGAGGAGGGGAGGGTTGGAATACCCCTCATAGAAACAGGGGGAGGGGGATAGGACAGGGGGCTTCTGTGAGAGAGGAAAACCGGGTAAGGGGATAACACTTCAAACGTAACAAATTAAATTAAAAAAAATCTTTGTAAAAATTTATTTTTCTAGTTAGTAAATAATTTTCAAAGGCTATAAATATTCTCTTTAAAAGAAATATTATGGAAATACCATAATTTAAAAATGTCATAAGTTTATCAGATATTTTGAGAGGATAAACTCAATGAAGCTGTAATAACTGGTTTTGCATGACAACAACACAGGCTAGAGTTATCATAAAGAAAAGGAGGTTCAGTTGGTTAAGTGCCTCCTTGAGATCCAGCTGTGGGGCATTTTCTCAGTTGATTATCAAGGTGACAGGGCCCATTGTGGGTGGTGCCATCCGTACACTAGAAGTCTTTAGTTCTGTAAGAGAGCAAGCTGAGGAAGCCAGGTGAAGCAAGTCAGTAAGAAATATCTCTCCATGGCCTCTGCATCAGCTCCTGCTTCTTGAACAGCTTGAATTCCAGTCCTTACTTCTTTGGTGATGAACAGCAATGTGGAAAGTGTAAGCTGAGCAAACCCTTTCCTCCCCAACTTGCTTCTTGATCATAGTGTTTGTGCAAGAATAAATAGCCTCACTAAGACAGAAGGAAATAAGACCATATAGTATTTTTCCAAGCATGTGAAGCAAGAAATACTTATAATAGATAAGATGAAATCTGATGACATTTGCACTCTAATATATTTGCATGAAAAGTGTAAAAATAATGTAAAGTATGATTCTAAATTATCACGTGTATATAATTTCTTAAGAAAAATATTTAGGATGCACTTGACGTCAAAACTCAGGTCCTCCTGCACCATGCCTGCATGGAACTTGGCATGCCCCCTAACTAAAACACATATCAAAATTAATATGTTAAAACTGATAACCTTATACATAAATATGATTAACTTTGTAGAAGTCATTTCTAATTTCTCATCTACAGTACTAATTGTAAAATAGGTACATAAATTTAAGAAAACACAAATATATCAAAACACCAAATGCACTAAACAAAGAAGAAATATTAAAAGCAGTAAGGGAGAAAAGGTCAGGAAACATATAAAGGCAGACCAATCAGAATTAAATCAGACTTCTTGCCAGAGATTATGAAAGCCAGAAGATCCTTGGCAGATGTCATACAAACCCTAAAAAACTTAAATGTCAGCCCAGAGTACTATACCCAGCAAAACTTTCAATTATTATAGTCAGAGAAAACAAGACATTCCATGACAAAACCAAATTTACACAATATATTTCCAGAAATCCAGCTGTACAAAGGATAATGGGTGGAAAAATACCAACACAAGACAGGAAACCACACCGTAGAAAAAGCAATAAGTTAATCTTTCAAAAAACCCAATAGAAGACAGTTACACAAACAGGATTTCACCTTTAGCTAAGAAGATAAAAGTAAGCAACAATCACTTTTCCTTAATATCTCTTAATATCAATTGTCTCAAACCCCTTCTAAAAAGACATAGACTAACTGACTGGATACTTAACAGAATCCAACAATTTGCTGCATACAAGAAATCCACCTCAGAGACAAAGACAGTCACTATTTAAGAGTCAAAGGTTGGATTTACAATGTAAAGGGCCAGTAAATATCTTCAGTAAAATTACAGAAAAAAAATCCCTATCCTAAAGAAAGAGATGCCCAGGAACTTACAAGAAGCCTACAGAACTCCAATCAGACTGCACCAGAACAGAAACTCCTCCTGACACATAATAATCAAAACATCAAATGTGGTAAACAAAAAAAGAATATTAAAAGAAGTAAGGGAAAAAGGTCAAGTAACATATAAAGGCAGAAATATCAGAATTACACCAGACTTCTCAATGGAAACTATGAAAGCTAGAAGATCCTGGGCAGATGTCATACAGATCATAAGAGAACCTAAATGTCAGCCCAGGCTACAATACATAGCAAAACGCTCAAATACCATAGATGGAGAAAACAAGATATTCCATAACAAAACCAAATTTACACAACATCTTTCAACAAACCCAGTACTTCAAAAGATAATGGCTGGAAAATACCAACACAAGTCTGGGAAACTACACCCTAGAAAAAGCAATAAAGAAATTTTTTTCAACAAACCCAAAAGAAGATAGCCACACAAAAAGAATTCCACCTTTACAATGAAAAAACAGGAAGCAACAATCACATTTCCTTAATATTGCTCTTAATATCAATGGTCTCAATTCCCTAATAAAAAGACATAGACTGGACAACAGACTGGATATGTAACAGGACTCAAATTATTACTGTATACAAGAATCTCAGTGACAAAGACACTCTACCTCAGAGTGAAAGGTTGGAAAACAATTTTCCAAGCAAATGGTCCCAAGAAACAAGCTGAAATGGCCATACTTATATCAGATAAAATCAACTTTCAACTGAAAGTTGTTAAAAAAGATAAGGAGGGACACTTCATACTGATCAATGGAAAAATCTGCGATAATGAACACTTAATTTTAAACAACTATGCTCCAAATGCAAGAAAACTTTACTATAGCTCAAAGCAAACATTGCACCCTATGCAATTATAGTGGGAGACTTCAACACCACACTCTCAACAATGGACAAATTATGGAAACAGTAACTAAGCAGAGACACAGTGAAACTAACTAAAGTTATAGACCAAATGGATCTAACAGATATTTATAGAACATTCCATCCTTAAGCAAAAGAATATACCTTCTTCTCAGTACCTCATGGTACCTTCTCAAAAACTGACCATATAATTGGTCACAAAACAGGCCTCAAGAGATACAGGAATATCGAAATAATTCCATGCACCCAATCTGACCACCATGGCCTAAGGCTGGTCTTGAGTTCAAACAAAAAGTACAGAAAACACACATACAAATGGCATTGAACAATGTTCTACTCAATGATAGCTTGGTCAAGGAAGAAATAAAGAAATGAAAGACATTCAGAATTTTTTTCATTTTCTTTTCCTTTTTGTTTTATTTGATATATTCTTTATTTATATTTCAAATGATTTCCACTTTCCTGGATCCCCCTCCTTGAAAGTCACATAAGCTCTCTTCCTTCCATTGTTCCCCAATCCACCCCTTCCTAAATCCCTGTCCTGGTATTCCCCTACATTGCTGCACTGAGCCTTTCCAGGACCAGGGGCCATGCCTTCCTTATTCTTGGGCATCATTTGATATGTGAATTGTGTCTTGGATATTCCACGCTTCTAGGCTAGTATTTTCTTATCAGTGAGTAGATACTATGAATTTTCTTTTGAGACTGGGTTACCTTACTTAGGATGATATTCTCTAGTTCCATCCATTTGTCTAAGAATTTCATGAATTCATTGTTTTTAATTACTGAAGAGTACTCCATTGTGTATATATACCACATTTTCTGTATCTATTCCTCTGTTGAGGGACATCTGGGTTCTTTCCAGCTTCTGGTTATTATAAAAAGGGCTGCTATGAACATCTTTGAACATGTATCTTTATTACATGCTAGGGAATCCTCTGGGTATATACCCAGGAGAATCTAAAGAAAATGAAGACATATCATACCAAAACTTATGGGACACCATGAAAGCAGTACTAAGATGAATAATCATAGCTCTGAGTGCCTCCCAAAAGAAATTACAGAGAGGTTACACTAGCAGCTTGAGAACACACTTGAAAACTCTAGAACAAAAAGAAGCAAATATACCCAAGAGGAGTAAGCAGCAGAAAATAATCAAACTCAGAGCTGAAATCAGCCAAATAGAAAAAATGTGAAGAATAAAAAAAAATCAGGACATAGTTCTTTGAAAAAATCAACAGGATAGATAAACCCTTTGCCAGACTAACCAGAGGGCTCAGCGGCAGTAACCAAATTAATAAAATCAGAAATGAAAAGGGAAACATAACAACAGAAACTGGAAATTCAAAAAATCATCTGATCCTAATACAAGAGCTTATTCTCAATGCAATAGGAAAATCTGGATGAAATGGACAATTTTCTAGATAAATACTAGGTGCCAACTTTAAAACAGGATTAGATAAATCATCTAAATAGTCCCATCAGTCATGAGAAAATAGATGCAGTTTTGAATAGTCTACCAGAAAAAAAATCCCAGTAGCAGATGGATTTAGTGGTGAAATCCATGAATTCTTTCAGATATTCAAAGAAGAGCTAATACTGATACTCTTCAAACTATTCCACAAAATAGAAACTCCAAGAACACTATCCAATTCATTTTATGAAGCCACAATAATGCTTATACCTAAACCAACAAAATTCTGGCCAACTGAATCCAAGAATACATCAAAACAATTCACTATAATCAAGTAGGCTTCATAAGAGGGGTTCAGGGATGGTTCAATATAAGGTGATCCATCAATGTAATCCACTACATAAACAAACTCAAAGAAAAAACCACATGGTGATTTCATTGGTAGTTCAAAAAGCATTTGACAAAATTCAGTATCCCTTCATGATAAAAGTCTTGGAGAAATCAGGAATTCAAGGCACATACCTAAACATAGTGAAAGCAATATACTGTAAAACAGTGGCTAACATAAAACTAAATGGAGAGAAACTTGAAACTATCCCACTAGAATTGGGGACCAGAAAAGGATTCCCACTCTCTCTCTCTCTCTCTGTGAATTCAATATAGCACTTGGAGTCCTAGCCAGAGCAATTAGACAACAAAAGGACATCAAATGTATACAAATTAGAAGGGAAGAAGTCAAAATATCACTATTTGCAGATGATATGATTGTATGATTAAGTGACCCCAAAAATTCCATCAGAGAACTCCTAAAGCTGATAAACAACTTCAGCAAAGTGGCTGGATATAAAATTAATTCTAACAAATCAGTAGCCTTCTTCTACTCAATGGAGAAATAAGCTGAGAATGTAATTAGGGAAATTACATCCTTCACAATCATTACAAGTAATATTACATACCTTGGTGTGACTCTCACTAAGCAAGTGAAAGGTCTGTATGACAAGAACTTCAAGTCTCTGAAGAAAGAAATTGTAGAAGATCTCAGAAGATGGAAGGATAGACCATGCTCATGGATTGGAAGTATTAGTATAGTAAAAATGGCCATCTTGCCAAAAGCAATCTAAGATTACAATCAATACAATCATAAGAATCTTAGTATCAATGCAAACCCCATCAAAATTCCAAATCTATTTTTCATAGAGCTAGAAAAAGCAATCTGCAAATTCATTTGAAATAACAAAAAACCCAGGATATTGAAAAAAATCTCCAAAACAAAAGATCTACTGGGGGAATCACCATCCCCAACCTTAAGCCCTACTTCAGAACAATAGTGATAAAAAAACTGTATGATATTGGTACAGAGACAGGGAGGAAGATCAATGGAATAGAATAGACCCAGATATAAACCCACACACCTACCATCACTTGATATTTGCCAAAGGAATTAAAAACATCCAGTGGAATAAAGACAGCATTTTTAAAAAGTGGTGCTGGATCAACTAGAGGTCAGCATGCAGAAAAATGCAAGTCAACCCATTCTTATCTTCTTGTACAAAACTCAAGTCCAAGTGGGTCAAGGACATCCACCACATAAAACCAGATACACTGACTCTTTTTTGTTTTTTGTTTTTTGTTTTTCGAGACAGGGTTTCTCTGTGTAGCCCTAGCTGTCCTGGAACTCACTCTGTAGACCAGGCTGGCCTCGAACTCAGAAATCCGCCTGTCTCTGCCTCCCAAGTGCTGTGATTAAAGGCGTGCGCCACCATTCCCGGCTGATACACTGACTCTTATAGAGTGGAAAGTGTGGAAGAACCTTGAACAGATGGGCACAGGGTAAAATTTCCTGAATAGAACACCAATGGATTATGCTATAAGTCCAAGAATCAACAAATGGGCCCTCATAAAACTGCAAAGCTTCTGTAAACAAAGGACACTGTCAATAGGACAAAATGTCAACCAACAGATTGGGAAAAGATCTTTACCAATCTACATCCGATAGAGGGCTAATATCCAATATACACAAAGAACTCAAGAAGTTAGACTCTAGAGTATCAAATAACCCTATTAAAAAGGTCCCTGTTCCTGGAAAGGCTTCATCCAGCATTGTAGCGGTGTACCAGGACAGAGAAATTGGAGGGGGTGATTGGGGAATGGGCAGAGGGAAGAGGGCTTATGGGACTTATGAGGAGGGGGAACCAGGAAAGGGGAAAGTATTTGGAATGTAAACAAAGAATATAGAAAATAAAAATAAATAAATAAAAATGGGGTACAAAGCTAAACAGGAAATTTTCAACTGAGAAAACACGAATGCCTCTAAAGCACCTAAAGAGACGTTCAGCATCCTTAGTTATCAGGGAAATGCAAATCATAACAACCTTGAGATTCCACCTCACACCAGTCAGAATGGCTAAGATGAAAAACTCAGGGGACAACAGATGCTGGAGAGGATGTGGGGAAAGAGGAACACTTCTCCATTGCCTGTGGGATTGAAAACTCATAAAACCACTCAAGAAATCAGTTTGGAGGTTCTTTAGGAAACTGGACATAGTACTACCTGAAGACCCAGCTTTAGCACTCCTGGGCATATACCCAGAACATACTCCAACATGTAATAAGGATACATGCTCCACTATGTTCATAGCAACCTTATTTATAGTAGCCAGAAGCTGGAAAGAACCCAGATTCCCTTCAGCAGAGGAATGGATACAGAAAATATGGTATATATATGCACAATGGAGTACTATTCAACTATAAAAAAACAATGAATTCATGAAATTCTTAGGCAATTGAATGGAACTAGAAAGTGTCATCCTGAGTGAGGTAACCCAATCACAAAAGAACACATGGTATGCACTCACTGCTAAGTGGATATTAGCCCAAAAACTCAAAATAAGCATGTTACAATACACAGACCACAGGAAGCTCAAGAAGAAGGAAGAGAAAAGGGAGGAGGGTTGCTAGTGTTCTTCAGAGAAAGGGAACAAAATATTCACAGGAACAACTATGGAGACAAAGTGTGGAGTAGAGACTAAAGGAAAGGCCACCCAGAGACTGTTCTACCTGGGGATTCATCCTATAAACAGTTACCAAAACCCAAATTTACTATGGATGACAAGAAGTACATACTGAAAGGAGCCTGTTATGAGTCTCTTTTGGAGTGGCCCTGCCAGAGGCTTAAAGATACAGAGGAGAATACTTGCAGCCAACCATTGGAATGAACGTGGGGTTCAAAATGGAGGAGTAGGAAGCTGGCCTGCAGGAGCTGGGGCGGGGTTTGCAGCCCAATAGGCAGAATGATGATGTTGGCCAATCAGATGCCCCAGGCCTCCCAGAGACGAAGCCATCATCCAAGGGATACACATGGTTCCAGCCAAAAGAGTAGCAGAGGAATGCCTTGTAAGGCATCAGTGGGAGTATAGGTCCTTGGTCCTGTGAAGGCTCAATAGAGGCCCCAGTGTGGGAAAATCGAGTGGGGGTTGTAGGAGTGGGTTGGGTGGAGGATCATATTCTTGGAGGCAGAGGGTGGTAGGATGGGTTGAAGGCTTTTGGGGAGTAGGAATCCAGGAAGGGGTATAACATTTGAAATGTAAATGAAGAATATATAAAATTAGAGAAAAAAAGATTCCTCCTATAAAGCAGGGGGCACAGTCAGCTCCATGATGTAGGATGTATAATTCATCCTAACTACCTATGGTAGGTAGGATCACTGAATTTTTTTTTCTGCATCAGCCTACAAAGAGGCTTCTGGTCCTGTGCAAAGTAGACAACACCAAAAAAGTATCCTGGTAAGTTAGAGGTTGATTTCTCTATATCCTGCATCCAAATAAATTATAAGTTAAGCACCAGTTCTGTCATGTCCTTTTTATGGGCAACCATGAGCAATGCTAATAGTCAATAGTGTTTTGGTTGCCTCTGAGGGCCTTGGGTAACACATAAAGATGTGTCTTGGAAATAGGAGTGGGGTTTTTGTTCAATAACCAATGCCATCTGGGAGCAATCTTGCTCACTAATACTTGTGCTCAATTTCCATTTTACAATATATGTTTAATATATTATGTATGTTTTATATTACTTACTTTTAAATTAATTAATTAATTAATTATATTTAAATTATTTAATTAATTAATTTAAATTATTTAATTAATTTAAATTATTAATTTTAATTACTTACTAGTAAGTAAATTTTTAGAAATCTTTGTATAGCCTAGTTTTGGCTAACTTTATAAATCATCTGATCTCCCTAATATGTATCTCTACTTAAAACCTTAATATTTAATATTAAATTCTGATTGATTTAATAAATTAAATTAATTAAATTTTCTATGCTTATGTCACCTGTGTTCTACTATAACCTAATTTTCCTTAGAGTGAATATCATAAATTCCTTATGGATTTTACACAATCCTTTAATTTGCTGTGATACCTGCCTTATGAAATCAAGTCCCTGTTAATCATCCCTAGATTCCCTACTTCAACATACACTACAGGTTGCACATATATTTATTTTATTTTGGTTAAGCCTTCTGCCAGAATTTTATTTCCCATTCCCCACCCACCCATTTTAGTGCTTAAAATTTTCTGTCCCCAGTATTCTCCTTCTTACTTTGATTTCATCTTCAGATTACTATGGTATGTGCCTGAGGGTATCAAGCCCCTTTGAATTGTCCCTAGCTGCCTTAATTCCACCTGCACCACAGGTCAGACATATAAAACATATACTTCATATTTCATGTGAGAGAAAATGGAACATTTGTCCTTCTGTGTCCTGACTTCAGTAATTTTCTCCAGTTTTATTCATTTACATTCAAGATTTACAAATTCATTTTTCTTATTTTTTAGATAAAATTCCATTGTGTATGTGATCTATATATTCCTTATCCATTTATGAGATTATAATTATCATGCTTGATTGTACCTCACAGATATCTTGAATTTGAGTGCAATGAACACGAATGTTTTACTATTTCCATAATAGGATATACATTCAGCCTTTTGGATATATGACTGGAAGTTGTATTACTAGCTCTATCTCTATGCTTTTGAGAAACTCAGATGTATATGCAAAGGGTCTACATTAGTTTATACTACCATTGAATGTGTATAAGGGAGGTATTTACTCACATAACATAGACCATGCTGACTTGAACTCACAGAGATTTCCCTGCCTCTTCCTGTGACTTCTGAGTGCCTGGTTTAAAAGTGTGTGTCACCATGCTCATTACATTCTTAATGTAATTTTAATTTGGGTTTGAATTATAGATAAATTTGTTGAAAGATTTTGTGTGTCTGCATACTCATCATTTATCCTTTTTTGAGAACATTTTATTTCCATAGCATATTTACATTGAGTCATTTTTTCTTTTTTTCTTTCCTTTTTAGTTGTTTTTTTTTTTTTAGTTTTTTAAATACTTTTTATTGGATATATTCTATATTTACAATTCATTTCCCTTTTTTTGGTTCCCCACCCCCAAACGTCCAACATGCCCTCCCCCTCCCCCCTCCCTCTTCCACCCCTTCCCTCTTCCCTGTTCTTTTTTTGTTTTGTTTTGTTTTGTTTTTTGTTTTTTGAGACAGGATTTTTCTGTGTAGTACTGGCTGTCCTGGAACTCTGTAGACCAGGCTGGCCTCGAACTCAGAAATCTGCCTGCCTCTGCCTCCCAAGTGCTGGGATTACAGACATGCGCCACCACGCCCTGCTTCCCTGTTCTTGTATTCCCTACACTGATGCTTTGAGCCTTTCCAGAACCAGGGTCCACTCCTTTCTTCTTGTCAGACATCATTTGGTATGTGAATTGTGTCTTTGGTGTTCCAAGATTCTAGGCTAATATCCACTTATTAGTGACTGCATACCATGGGTATTCTTTTGAGACTGGGTTACCTCACTTAGTATGATGTTCTCCAGCTCCATCCATTTCTCTAAGAATTTCATGAATTCATTGTTTCTAATGGCTGAATAGTACACCACTGTGTATATATACCACAATTTTTGTATCCATTCCACCGTTGAGGGACATCTGGGTTCTTTCCAGCTTCTGGCTATTATAAATAAGGCTGCTATGAACATAGTGGAGCATGTATCCTTATTGCATGCTGCGGAATCTTCTGGGTATATGCCCAGGAGTGGTATGGCTGGGTTCTCTGGAAGTATCATGTCCAGTTTTCCGAGGAAGCACCAGACTGATTTCCAGAGTGGTTGTACCAGCTTGCAGTCCCACTGGCAGTGGAAGAGTGTTTCTTTTTCTCCACATCCTCGCCAACACCTGATGTCTTCTGAGTTTTTGATCGTACCCTTCACAATAGCCACAAACAACATATAGTATCTAGGTGTGACTCTAACCAAACAAGTGAAAGATTTATATGACAAAAACTTCAGGTCTCTGAAGAAGGAAATTGAAGAAGACATCAGAAAATGGAAAAAACTTCCATGCTCGTGGGTTGGCAGGATTAATATAGTTAAAATGGTAATCTTGCCAAAAGCAATATACAGATTCAATGCAATCCCCATCAAAATCCCAACTCAGTTCTTTATAGAGTTAGAAAGAGCAATTCTCAAATTCATCTGGAATAACAAAAAACCCAGGATAGCTAAAACTATCATCAACAGCAAAAGAACTTCTGGGGGAATCAATATCCCAGACCTCAAGCAATACTACAGAGCAGTAGTGTTAAAAACTGCATGGCATTGGTACAGTGACAGGGAGGCGGATCAATGGAATAGGATTGAAGACCCAGAATTGAACCCACACATCTATAGCAAATTTATCTTCGACAAAGGAGCTGAAAACATCCAGTTCAAAAAAGAGTGCCTTTTCAACAAATGGTGCTGGCTCAACTGGAGGTCAACATGCTGAAGAATGAGAATTGATCCACTCTTATCTCCTTGCACTAAGCTCAACTCCAAGTGGATCAAGGATCTCCACATAAAACCAGACACGCTAAAACTAATAGAAAAGAAACTGGGGAAGACCCTTGAGGACATTGGCTCAGGGGGAAAATTCCTGAACAGAACACCAATAGCTTATCCTCTAAGATCAAGAATTGACAAATGGGACCTCATAATATTACAAAGTTTCTGTAAGGCAAAGGACACTGTCAGAAGGACAAAACAGCAACCAACAAATTGGGAAAAGATCTTCAGCAACCCCACATCCAACAGAGGGCTAAAAGCCAATGTATACAAAGAACTCAAGAAGTTAGACCCCAGAAAACCAAATAACCCTATCCAAAAATGGGGTACAGAGCTAAACAAAGACTTTTCCCATGAAGAAATTCTGATGGCTGAGAAACACCTTAAAAAATGTTCAACATCATTAGTCATTAGGGAAATGCAAATCAAAACAACCATGAGATTTCACCTCACACCAGTCAGAATGGAGTCATTTTTTTCTTGATGCTTTAAGTTTTTTTTTTTTAATTTATATTTTCTCCACACTCACTTTCTTCATATATATAGCTGGAAAAATTACTTCTCTTATATTGATTGCTTGCTCCCCGTATATTTATTATTTAATAGTTTCAGAGTACCAAATCTTATGTTAAA